>OW204006.1:19052500-19477978 GCA_934047225.1 Ypsolopha sequella | reverse complement strand
AAAATAGTTGTGTGACGTACTTTTACTAGGGCTACGTTTCGTAACGTGCGATTATCACTCGGAGCGATGCGAATTTTACCCTGCATCGTTCAAAAATCGACCCGAGTGAAACCGAGGGTAAACGAACTGTTACCTGACAGTTGCGCTAAGTGTTTAGAAACGCTTTCGGGGAATGTGAATATCGCACTGACAAGTGCGATTTCTAACTCTGTTTGGGTACCGTTAAAATTCGCCTGACAGTTGTCATTTCGGAGTTTTCTCGGGATTCGGACAATTTTTGAAAATAGAATTCAACATTTCCGTACGAATACGGGAAAATGTTTCGAAACTGCTTCGACAGGATTATGGCTTGCAAATGCAAAGGTTGCAATGCAATCCATATTAAAAGCAATAGGTATTTAGGTACTTTACTTAATTTATTTATTTTGATTTGAGGTTATATATTTACTTGACGTGTGTCACTCCAGACCGTTTCAAAACGCTTTTCTCACGGGAATCACTCGCAAGCGTTTCAAAACCAGATCTTTCTTTCTCTTTCTAGTATATAGCTTTGTCTCTTTCTTAAAAACGAGTGAAATTTCGCACGAAGATCACACGTTTTGAAACGTAGCCTAGTTGTGTTGTGTCTGGAAGTCAGGGGCGCGTTCAGTTTGATCACCGGACGACGACGCTCGCTCATGATGACAAATTATCTGTCAAATAATTAAGTCTTTATTCGTGGATTAGTAATGGTTTGCAACTTTATCCAAACTGTAACATTGTAAAGATTTTTATGGGATAAAGCTTTTATTTTTCTCTTCTGCAGTCCCAGTTATTTAGTGTTTTAACTTTTGTATACATAGTTTTAGTTTCTCTTTCTTCTTCTTCTTCTGAGGGTCTTCTGAGTTCTGATAGTGAGTCTTCTGATATCCCTGATCTTGGTAACAGGCTTCATGCCACCTTTTGTCCTGTCCCAAAAAATTTTAATGTAGTGCATATAAACGCACAAAGTGTTAACGCACATTATCCGGATTTATTGGCATCTTTCACTACCAAGCATATCCATGCCATCTGTATATCAGAATTCCATCTTCGGCCAACGCTTCCTTCGACGTTATATCCTATATCTGGCTACCGACTTATTAGACGGGACCGGACTCATACTACTGGTGGTGGTGTCGCAGTATATTTACGTGCTGATCTAGAACAGTCTAATAGTGTCTAATAAACACTTACTTTTAAAGTTCAAAAGTAAAAGGCATCAAAATATGGTAGCATCTAATCCCTCAAAAACAGATCTCTTGAAAAAAAGTATTCTGGGTATGGGTCCTAAAGTCTATAATAAGTTACCAGCTGCTCTCCGTGACATTGATAGTATTGACATTTTTAAATCCACTCTAATGAAAATTCTATTACAAAAAGCATATTATACCATAAATGAGTTTTTAGAAGATACAATAGCACGCACGACCGATTTATGATATGAAGAAAATGTTGTGATACTCGTATTCTGTGGCATTGCATTGTGTATTGTTTGATGTAATTTTAATTTGTAGTTTTTGTATTTAATTCTTGTGTATATATTAATTTTAATAAACTTTAATATTTGTATGCCACTAAGGCGCAGCATGGCTTGGACATACCAATATGTAATATCTAATATGACCTATGTTGAACAAATAAATGATTTTGATTTGATTTGATAGAATGCAAGGTTGTCTCTGAGTCTGATCCCGGAAGCCCTACCGAACATTTGTTTCTAGAATTATCACTTCGCCATACAAAGCTTCTCTTATGTGTTTTTTATAGTCCATCTTGTCATGTCAATTATTTTTCTACACTCGAAACAACCCTGGAATCGTTTAGGTCTCAGTATGAGCAAATCATCCTAATGGGAGACTTCAATACCTGCCTCATTAAAAATGACCATAGGGCAAATGTACTACAGTCAATGATGAAGTCCCTAAATTTAAATATTGTACCTTCTGGTCCAACTCATTTTCAACCTGGTGCTCCCCCCTCACTCCTTGACTTAATTATTACCTCGTCTCCGGCTCATGTTATTTTCCATGGCCAATTCAATGCTGCTGGTTTTTCTCATCACGATCTGATATTCCTCTCTTATAATCTTCGTCCTCCTAAATTCAAGCAAAAAGTTCTTCTTCGTAATTTCAGTGGTATGGATCTGGAGGCACTACGAGTTGATGTGAATATGATTGATTGGTCTTGTGTTACTGAAAACTCGTCAGTAAACGACAAGGTCGAGTATTTTAATAGAATCATTTTAACTTTAAATGATAAGCATGCCCCTTTAAAGCAAACCAGAGTAAAACATCTCCCAGCCCCGTGGCTTAGACCGGAGATTAAAGCGCTAATGGCACAAAGAGATAAGGCTCAAGTTCGGTTTAGGCAAGATCCTTCAGATCTGAATGTCAAACGGTTCAAGTTGCTACGTAACCGCTGCAATAACGCCTGCAGGCATGCTAGACGTCAGCATATATTTGAGTCCATCGAGAACTGTCCACCGCACAATCTTTGGAAGTTCCTAAAATCTCTTGGTGTTGGCAAGCCAAAGCCTGGTCCTCTTTCCAATATTGACTTAAATGCTATCAATAACCATTTTAGTAGTCCATCTTCCTTTTTATCTAGCATTTCAAAATCTGATACCTTGAATACTCTACACAATACCATTCCTTCCTCTGATTACCTACCTTTCCAGTTCCATGAGATTACCTCTGTAGATGTTCGGAAGATTCTTCGCTCTATAACAACTAAGGCAGTAGGTGATGATGGTCTTAGTAAAGATATGTTTATCCCAATTTCTGATGCGGTTTGCCCTATAATAGCAGATATCATTAACTGTTCCCTGTTGTCAGGAGATTTCCCTAGTCCCTGGAAGAAAGCTCACATTATCCCTCTTCCAAAAAAGTCCAATCCTGCTTCTTTCTCAGATTTTCGCCCCATATCTATTCTTCCCATTCTTTCCAAAATCCTTGAGCATTTTGTTCACGAGCGACTTGCTGATTTCCTATCCTATAACCATCTCCTTAATCCCTATCAGTCTGGGTTTCGTCCAGGTCAAAGCACTACAACAGCTCTTGTAAATGTGACAGATGATAGAAGGCTAAGGCAAGGCGTTTTGGTCTGCATGTCAACCCAAAGAAGTCGCAAGCTATAATCATCGGTAGTAATTACTACGTCTCCCGCTTGGACATGTCTGACGTGGCTGACGTGGTTTTTGATGGAGTGATAGTGCCTTATTGCACGACCGTTAGGAATTTGGGTTTGTGGATGGACCAAACTCTTTCGTGGTCTCCACATGTTAATGAAGTAAGCCGTAAAGTTTTCGGCTCATATCACTCGCTTAGGCGCCTACAGAATTTCTTGCCACAGAAAACGAAAATTACCTTAGCACAATCTCTTCTTCTTCCCCTTCTGGATTATGCCGATGTCGCTTATCTAGATCCCACTGAAGAGCTGCTCGATAAGCTGGAACGTCTTCAGAACTTGTGCATTCGATTCGTTTTAAATAAATAAATAAATAAAAATTGTTTTATTCAATTACCATCAATATTTCTTTTTAGTAAACTAAACCTTATATCTATGCTTAACAACTTGATATAAAAAAAAAAAACATTAGGGTAACTGAAAAGGTCCAAACTCAACTACGAGTTGTCAGTTAGACAACTGCAGCTGATTTTCAGTTTGGGCCTTTTTACAAAGACGTGTTAATACGTATGAATAGTGCGCCGAACTACATTTCGTCGTGATACACCGAAGTGGCTTAATAAATTAATATAAAGATTTTATTTTGAGACGTAAAAAACAAAATTGATTTTCCACAGTAACAAAAGAATATAATAGAAAAATGTATACATAGGTACAATATATAAATATACATATACAATAATACAAATATATACAATAATAAATATAGACAATCACAGTAAGATAACTAATAATTTAATTTAAATTATATATTAACAAAAATAGTATTAATAAGACAATAATAAGAAATTAGTGGTAAAATACGATATGATGATATTAATTAACTTCAGGATAGTCATAGCAGCAGTGATTTTTGCGATTCCAATAAGAAACTACGCAGTCTAACTTTAAATGTTACTCTGGTGCTTGAATTACGAATGGGTGGAGGTATGTTATTCCAGATCTTGCTCGCACTATACCTGAAGCTACCTGTGAACGCAGATGTGTTGTGTATAGGCATTTTAATTAAAGCAGCAGATGATTTGGTGATATATCTGTTCTGTCCCTTTAACCGTTTTATTTTATCGTAAAGATAGTCAGGTTTCCGTTTGTTCACCACATCAAAGAGGAGACAGGCCATATGAAATCGTCTACGAGCTTCCATTTTCAGCATGTTTGCTTTGTTAATATAAGGAGTAACATGATTACGCGGCGGTATACTGAAACAAAAGCGAGCGCATGAGTTTTGAACACGCTGAATTAGACGTTGCGTTCTGGCTAGAAGACAAGGACCGTATACTGTGTCACAATAATTTAATTTGGAAAGGACCAGAGACTCGACTAACATTATGCGGAGAGTAGTACTTAAGAACTTGCGAATTTTATACAAGACTTTGAGTTTATAGTAACAGCTACGAACCAACCCCAGTACATGGTTTTCAAACCTAAGTTGCTCGTCCATAATAACACCCAGGTTGCGTGCCTCGCTGACTCTTGCGATAGGTGTAGATTCTATACATACATTGGAGATAGACAGACCTACCTCAGCTACTTTTTTCTTTGTCCCCAAAATTATGTACTGTGACTTAGTTGGATTTAAGACCAGGGCATTATCATGAGACCATGTCGCAATTCTGTTTAAGTCTTCATTCAATTTTTGTACGGCAAGCTGCGTTTCTTCTGATTTAAAGGCTATGTATATTTGTAAGTCGTCAGCGTACGCCTGGTAGCGACAGTTATGTATACGGGTGGTTAAATCGGCACTGTAAAGTATGTAAAGAAGGGGTCCCAATATAGACCCCTGTGGAACGCCACGGATAACTGGTTTTTCCTCAGATCGTAGAGTAGAGCCACTTTGTTGGTGTAATTGTACTAATTGGTATCGGTTGGTTAAGTAACTGTGAAACCATTTAGTTGTTTGATGGTTGAAACCATAATATCTCAACTTAGACAACATGAGCGCAATGTTCAAAGAGTCGAAAGCGCGGGAGAAGTCCAGTAGAACAAGAATGGTAGCCAATCCAGAGTCTTGGTCAGTGAGAACATTATCGACCACATCAGCCAAAGCAGTCGCTGTACCACGATGTTTACGAAAGCCTGACTGGAAAACCGGTAGGATACTATTAATTTCTAAGAATTCCACGAGTTGTTTGTATACAACCTTTTCCAATATTTTCGAGACAACCGAGAGTAAACTAATAGGGCGCAGGTCACTTGTACTAGTAGGGGCGGAGTTTTTAGGTATTGGTCTGATAAGCTGGGTTTTCCAGGAATCTGGAAAGGTTGAAGTACTAATGGATTTGTTTATGATAGCCGTAATAGCCGACAAAGTCTGTGGTAAGGTTAGCATCAACATATCGATGTTTAACTGATCCAGGCCCTTGGCATTAGTTTTAATATCCAGAATGATTTTTGCAACAGTTGCCTCATCGACAGGTTTTAAAGAGAAAGACATACCGTTGAACCTATTTGATTCGTAGTAGTCTATGTTGGCTTGCGGAATCTCACCCGACCCCGGTACGCTAAGAAAGTGTTCATTAATAGAATCTGGGTCTGCTATGTCTGTAGGAATGTCCGTTTTGTTTTCCATAAGAACAGATTTTTTTAAATGAGTCCACAGCAATTTAGAGTTCCTTATGTTTTTATTAATGTAGTGATTGAAGTAAGCTTTTTTCTCCTGTATTAGTGATTTTTCAACAAGTACCTTCATATCCCTATAATATTTTCTGTGTGCATCGGTTTTGTTAGATCTGTAACGAGCCAGCGCTTTGTCTCTCAATTGCATCATGAATTTAATATTGTCTGTAATCCATGGCGTATATTTTGATTTTGAAAGAACAGTTTTGACTGGTGCATGGACATCAAACAAAGTGATCAAAAAGTAATTAAAGAAATTCACCATTTCATTCACAGTTTCGCGCATTGAAAGGTCGTTCCAGTCAAACAATGACAGATCATAGTTGAACTGATTGATATCGATATTTCCAAGAGCTCTAAAAGTGTACGTTTTTGGAGGTATTTTTTCTTTTTTTACATCTACCTCGGCCATTACGAAAGCATGTTTACTAACTTCTTCGATAAATTTTATCTCAATATTACGTACCCGCGCATTTGAACAAAAAACATCAATGAGGGTTTCACTGTTCTCCAACACGTGCGTAGGCTCGGTAACGTATTGTTGTAGGTTAACTGTTGACGTAAAACTACAAAATTTTTTAGTGTTACTGCTATTTGTGTTTAATAAATTTATGTTAAAATCGCCCAAAAGTATGACGTTGTCATAGTCCACAAATGTCATTACAGTTTCCATAAGACTATCTAAGAAATTATCGACATCCATCCAAGGGGGCTTGTACGCGGTTCCAATAGCGAGCTTACGTCCATTAAGTACAGTTCGCAACCATATTTGTTCTATTGGGTGAGTTAAAGTTGGTAGACATTTAATAATTCGCACGTTCATCCATTCCTTGATGAGAAAACCGACCCCCCCACCGCGCTTCCGCCCGCCACCTGTGTCCGCCCCCCGCGGCACATGCTGCAGCGAGTATCCCGGCAACGAAGCGCCTGCGCCTCGCTCGCCCGCGCGCAGCCATGTCTCATTGAGGGCTAACAGGTCTGGCTGAAATCTCTCAACCGCGCTTACGAACTCGTCATTAGTGTCATTCAATGAACCCACATTAATTAAACCGACTTTTAAAAATTTTATCTTCTTACTGAGCTCCGTAAATAAAAACAAGTAAAATAGATACGCGATACTGAAACGCGTAAGGTATGTCAGTGCGCGAATAACTAGGCATGTATAAGTTTGAACTGGTGAAGTCACGAAGTGTATGGATGGGGAGGCATATAAGTAAAATACAACATAGTAACATAGAAGGATACACGAAGGTACGTAATAATCTTAGTACATGCCCATACCGACATGCATTATGATAAATATACACAAACATACACACAGTACAAATACACATAGATATAGTATTGGTGGGTATAATATGAAAGGATGAAAAATATAATAAACTTGTTAATAATAAATGATTAAAAAGTTTATAAAAGCAATTAGTACTAAATATATTATTATAATAAATATAATAAGTCGAATTTGCATGGTTGGTACACATAAGAAGTTTAGTATAGGCAATAAGTACATTAGCATTGAGTACGAAAAATTTGAAGGTCTTCTTCCCTTCGTATGTGCACAATTCGAGCTGTTTCCGATTGTCGTGCGAGGATACGGCCCTCCTTTGTCCAGACGAACTTCCAATTGTACTCACGACGGAGATCGCGGGCTTTTCCATACAGAGCTCGATTCATTTTGGTGAGGCGCTCGTTGACATAGATCGGCGTGGGTTTGTGGTTGGGGAGTCCCAGGCCTGCCGTGTTGGTCCCACGGCGGATGCGCGCCTCCTGCCACAGCTGGTCGCGCAGCTGGCGACGTGCGAAACACACGACCAGCGGGCGCGGACGGACGGTGGAGCCCGAGGCGGACGCGGCGACCAGGCGGCGAGGGCCCGCGCGCGCCACGCGCATCAGGTCTCGCTCCTCCAGCGGTACGCCCAGCTTGGCCGAGACGGTTAGCACGATGTGGACGGGTGACTCATTCTCGCACTCCGGTATGCCGTTTATCTCGAGCTCATTGTACAGTGATGTCTGCTCCCTTTCGTTTAGCTCATTACGCAACTCTTCGATTGTGTTACGAAGGCCTGACACTTCAGGGGGAGCCGATTGTTGTTCCTTGACCGCATTCAATTCCTCACGAAGTGTTTTATTTTCTTGTTCAAGAGTTGACAGTCTGACACATACATTACTGATTTCCTGCTTGAGATCGTCCTGCAGTTGAACGATTTTTCCCAGTAACGCCTCGAATTTCACGTTAATCAGGGACGCAAATTTATCATAGGTTATAACATTTTCCAGTTCATTGTGTGTTTCATCTGAGTCGCCAGACTTGTTCTCGATATGTCGCTCAGTAGAAGCATCAGTCCGTGGCAAACCTCTTATCGTAATATTTGCGCAGTCAGAACATTTCCATTTGCGTTGCAATTCGCGTATTTTATCCATATAATGAGCTGTAGTGACATTAACACAATTATGGTGAAAAATTAGTTTGCACGTCGTACAAACAAGCTTCTCATTAGGCGAGACCTTAGCGGAGCAGGATTTGCAAATCATCTCAGCGATCTAGGTAATAGAGTTCAAATTAGCAAGACACAGATACACGCGAGTCGATAATATGCGTGGGTAGAACAGCGACAATTTTAATTCACCGCAACTTAGCTCCAGCAAATAATGTCCAAAAAACACTTGTTCACCACTTAATCACTATGAACACTAGACCTTGCACAGATTATACTTTAGTCTCATATGATTTTGGATCTGGAATACACTTTTAAATAATTATTTCGATGGATTTTGTACGGAGCAAAATTTTATACGTGTTGTCGCAGCAGCGGCGCACACAGAATTTTCGGACTGCGCAAGTATGACCACGTCTCGGAGTTTCGATGCAGGCTTAAGTAGCTTCCTTTTCGTCTTCGCAGGAACGTACACATTCTTTCCCTGTTATATAATGTTCTCCATAATCCTGTTTACCCTAATTATTAAAAAAAAATATTTTTCCTACGCACTGATCGCAGCAACAAAGCGCTTCGGTTTTGTCATCATATCGATCTGGCGATGCCTGCGCACACCACTGATCGTTTTTCTAAATCATTTACGGTCAATGCAGTTCGGCTTTGGAATGAACTTCCGCAAACCCTCAGAAATCTTCCTTCTGTGTCCTCCTTTAGATTTAACCTGAAAATTTATTACCTTTCATCTCTCTGACTATGCTACTTTATTTGTACGTATGTATTTGTGTATGTATTAGTATGTAGTGTATTATATTAAAATATTAGGCTTGAAGAAGATTATTTTTCTTTTTGCACAAATATGATACTTGTAAATTTTTTTTTTCTTTCTCCACACCATCGGTTGACTGGAAGAAATTTCTTTAAGGAATAAGTCCGCCCTTGCCATTTATTTTTCTGTATTATGTGTTTTATTTTAATTTTTCTGTGCAATAAAGTTATTTATTGCACAGAAAAATTAAAATAAAATTTATTCATTTATTCATTCATTCATTCATCTTATGGCCATGACGGTGAAGGACTGGCCGAATGCATACGATTTGTGCACAGGAGTTTTGAGAAGGGAGACTACGTGCAGGAGCCGTCTTGTCCCTAGAAGACAACAAAAGTTCAAATCGTTCACGAAGATAAGAAGGGGAGCGAGGATTACTGAGAATGCTGTAAAGCTGGGTAAGGATATGAAAATGACGACGCTGACGGATAGGGAGCCATTTAAGCTCTTTGCGAAAACAGGATAAATGGTTGTTGCTGGTTATCCTTGATCGCAGTGGACTGTATTTTGTATATTAGCAGGAAAACAACAATACTTATTATATTTAGTATATATTAAAGAAATCACTGGGATACATGTTAACCCTTTGGGTTTGGATCAAAGAAGAAAGAAGTGCCCATGCAGGTATTGCCAGCTTCATATTATTAAAATTAACTAAATTAATGTTGCAAGCCAACATGCTGCGGCCTCACAAAGATTCCAAAAATTCTAAATCAAACATTACAAAGCTTAATAAATGCCTTATCAGAAATCTTATACAAACATAATGTAACAAGTACAATTTACTTGTCTATCGGTAACAAACATACCTTCGTCACTGATCGAATGTGTGTTTTACCATTTAGGAGTTTTTACTTCTATCGCTCTCACCTTCTGATCAGTTCCAGGAAATATTTTTGTTACCCTTGCCATTGGCCACGACAACGGTTGTAGGTTTGGTTCTCTAAGAATTACTAAAGATCCTACGGTAATGTTAGGTATATCATCTCGCCATTTTGGTCGAGATTGTAATACAGTAAGATATTGGTTATACCATGACTTCCAAAAAGTTTGCGTAAGTTTATTACAAAGATGCCAAAATTTCAATCTATTGTCTGGTATATCTGAAACATCTTTTTCTGGGTATGAGGTCAAAGCTGTGCCAATTAAAAAATTACCTGGTGTGAGATAAGTAAAGTCTTCTACGTCTGATGCAGACATTGGCACCAAGGGTCTGGAATTTAGCACAGATTCGATCTCACATAACACAGTTTGAAATTGCTCATAAGTTAAAACATTGCTTAGCACAATACGCTTCAAATGGTACTTAGTACTCTTGACAGCAAGTCTAGCATTTTTATTTCGAATGTAAACTTACTATCCTTGAGAAATTCTGGAGCCTGCCACCAAAGTTTGCATCCCGACAATTGACTGGGATTAATACACCTACTAACCAAGTCAGCAGGATTATCTTGAGTACTAACGTACAGCCAGTGAAAGTTGGATGTTTGATGACAGATTACCTTTGTTCTATTTGCGACATAAGCCTGCAGCTTCGTTGCATCAGTGTTCAGCCAAGCCAGTACTATTTTTGAGTCGGTGAATAGATAGACATTGTCAATACTGACCTTCAATTTTAGCGTCTCGTAGACCTTTACTACTAAATGCGACAAGACTAAACAAGCATTTAGTTCTAACCTAGGCACGGTCAAGGGTTTCCCTAGGGGATTTATTCTTGATTTTGAACATAATAGCGACAGTCGTACTGTTCCTGTTGCTGTGATTACTCGTAAATAAATGCAACACCCAAACGCAGCATTTGAGGCGTCAGCAAATCCTATCAATTGTATTGTTGTAGAATCTTTAACAGATATGTTTCTAGGTAAGTAAATTGGTTCTAATTTATTTAAATTACTAACAAACTCAAGCCACTCATGCTTTATGTTTTCAGGAGGTAAAGAGTTCCAGCCCACATCAGCTGACCACAATTTCTGCAAAATGATTTTCGCTTTGACAATAATAGGACTAGCAAAACCCATGGGATCGTAGAATTTACAAATGTAACTCAGAATTTTTCTCTTTGTTTACTGCTGTTGTACTATCGTATGGTTCAGGAGATGAAATTTTAAACGAATCATTCTGAAAATTTACATTTAGGCCCAATGCTTTAAAACTTTTATTTTCTTCTTCTTTCTTCTAAGCTCAAAAATCTGCACAGAGCAATGTTAAAAGAATCACTTAAAGTATTATTTACTTCACATACTGGCAATTTCAATGGTAAATCTACAGAAAATGTATCGTTTTGCAACTGCACTGAGCTTTTAAAAATATTTTCGCAGAGTTCATGCTCTGAAGATTTTTCATAAAATGTTTGCGGGACGCTTTCAGTCTCGCAAAATTGTTTTACAGAGTCACCCAGTTCAGAACTACAGTCATGACAAAACAGTGATACAACCTTATTAGATGCATATTGCTCTGGTATACTTCCTCCGACAATGTGACCAAATGTTGTGTTAATGATGCTTGGAGTTGACTCATGACCCTGCGATGAACTCACTGTTGGCAGAAGTATCTGGAAAAACAGTTGTGCTCCCATTAGCATATTGATTTCTCCGGGTATATTGAATTCTTCATCAGCAAGCTGTATTCCTGCTGGAATGACTACATCATTAGTATTCATTAGTAATACCAATGATATCTACTTTATTTTGCTTTGGTTTTAAACCCAAAAGCTCAACCAGCTTGGTGGTTGCAAACGAGGCTCGAGACCCGGTGTCGAGAAGACATTTTACATGTATTTCAGTACCATCTTGTCCTGTGTCCACATGAGCTGTGGGAAGTAAAATATGACTCTTATTGCATGAAAAGTCACATGTTGAAGTTGGCCTTTTCACCTCCACATCAGTGTGCAGCAACGTGTTGTGATTTTGTTTACATAACCTGCACCTAAAGTGGTATTTGCATTTTCCTGAATGGGAATTTAAACATGTAGTACAAAGCTTATTTTTCTCTGCAAACTGGATTCTCTGTAAAGCTGGTAAACATTTAAATTCAGCACAATTAAAAAGTTTATGTGTTGTTGACTTAAACAGCCTTGAGCAGTCCTGGTGACAACATTGACCGCTACCTTACTCTTCTTTACCATGCCCTGCTCTGCAGTCTGGAACGCCATAGCCCTCCTCTCCAGATACTCAAGGAAATCCTTTAAGGATGGTGTTGTTTTGCTATCACGCTCCATTTGATAGGCTCGTGCAGTGAAGTTGTCTAATTTTCGAAACAAAACACACAATAATGATTCTATTGATAACTTAAGCCCAGCTCAAGTTTGGAAATTTCTGAAAACGCTTGGGATTGGCAAATCTCCTAATTCTTCTGCTAATCTTCATATTGATTTTAATGCACTTAATAAGCACTTCTCATCTACTCCTGCCTCCTTAGAAGACCACATTAAAAACACAACCCTTCACAACTTAGCCAACAAACCTATGCCCAATTGCGTTCCGTTCTCATTTAAAACTGTTACTATGAGTGACGTCAAGAAAGCTATTCTGTCCATATCTTCAAAAGCAGTAGGTGATGACCAGATTTGTTCACAGATGCTTCTTTCTATCCTCGATGAACTTGTTCCTACCGTTTCTCATATTCTTAATTACTCCCTTGTAACCAGTTCCTTTCCTACTGCGTGGAAAATGGCCCATGTTATTCCTTTACCCAAAACTTCTAACCCCTGTTCCTTCTCTGAATTTAGACCCATCTCTATCCTACCTATCCTGTCCAAAGTCTTAGAAGCCATTGTTTCCAAACAACTGTCCTTGTTCTTGGCCCAAAATAACCTACTTAATCGTTTTCAATCCGGTTTCCGTCCTGGACATAGTACTGTCACTGCACTTCTCAAGGTTACTGACGACATCAGGTTTGCTACTGATAATAAAGAAGTAACTGTGCTAACCCTGTTAGACTTCAGTAGCGCTTTTAACTGTGTCGACTTTGATATACTCCTGGGGGTACTGCGCTCTCTTAACGTATCTCCTCTAGTAATGGAATGGTTTGATTCGTATTTGCGCAGTCGTCAGCAGTGTATTCGTTCCGATGATGTTACATCAGAATGGTGCGAGCTTACTGCTGGTTTACCGCAAGGTGGCGTCCTTTCGCCTCTCCTGTTTTCAATTTTTATTAACTCCATCTTTGAAACGTTATCTTCTTCCTACCATCTCTATGCAGACGATTTGCAAATATATAGTAATTTTTTATAATCATTTCATTTTCCGGTAAATCAGGTGGAAACAGCCTTACTAGAGTTAAACCGTGACCTCTCCAACATATTTAATTGGGCAAAATCATATTCTGCTGGTCAACCCAAATAAGTCACAAATAATGTTTATTGGCAGTAGATATATGCTTAACGTGCTTAATAATATGTCGGTACCTCCCGTGTGCTATAATGGGATCCCTTTAATATTCACGGAAAAAGCAAAAAATTTAGGGGTTATATTTGATAGCAACTTCTCTTGGGCTGCTCATATCAATGAGATTAGCCGTAAAGTACACGGTGCATTCCACTCCCTAAAGCAACTCCAGAATTTTCTACCCTTTAAAACTAAAATCACTCTCGCTCAATCCCTTCTTCTTCCTCTGATTGACTATGCTGATGTCTGTTTCGTTGATATCACCGAGGAACTCCTAAACAAACTCGAACGGCTTCAAAACTACTGTAGTAATATAGTAATACTGGAAGGGAAGGTGCACACTTGGAACACGATTTATTTTGTTCGAGAAAACAAATTTCTGTAAACAGAAATATTTTCTCGAAATTGTTTTTTTTATGGCTTTGTAGAGGTATTCCCTACATGTGGTTTCATTTTCTGAGCAGGTCATCATTACACGGTGTATATGTATTTATAAATATATTATTTAGGATATATATTTTGTAGTACACGTATGTATGATTACTTATTTTAATAAAATTTCCCTTTCCCGCTTAGGTTTGCTGGAAGAAATCTCTTTTTAGAGATAAGCTCGCCTGTGTACATATCTTTTAATGTATTATATGTCTTAACTGCTTTTCTGTGTACATTAAAGAATAATATAGAATCCCACGAGTCCCACTTTCTCATCTAAATTCTTTAACGCTGCAATTTCTTGCTGTATTATACAAATAAATTCGCGCAATTGACTTGCGGTAGATTTTGTCACAAAGGGCATGTCTAGGATAGTGTTGATGTGATCACACATGATCATGTGCTTATTGTCATATCTATTATTTAACAATTTTAGTGCCTCACAATAATTCTCATTACACAATGGGAGATTCTTAATTAAATCGTAAGGTTCACCCTCAAGATGTGAACGTAGGTAATACATTCTTTGTACATTATCAAGTGAATTGTTCTGATGAATCATTGAATCAAACAATTGTATGAAAGGTTTATAATTAGAATACTGACCTCGAAATGGCTTTATTTCGATGTTCGGAAGTTTTGCCTTTGCATTGACAGGTGACGAATCATTTTTACTTTTCGTGACAAAACCAGGGAAACCAGAGCTGGTACTCGTTTTCTGACTAATAAGTTTCTTCAAAACGGAAATTGCCCCAAAGTATTTGTTTTCTATGACGCATACTTCTTCCTTGTCCGAAGGATTGAGCTGTAGAATTTCCATATTTAGTTTCTCATAATCATGGAAAGAGGCCTTGAGGCGCTCTAATTTAGCTTCCAAGAACTCAACCCCAGAATCTGCACAAAGGCTTTCATCGTCCGTGAACTGCGTAATACGCGTTATTGAACCTTTCACGTGGCCCCTGTTCGCATTTAACTTTTTCATATGTCATTAACAATATGAACTGAACCGAACTATTTTGTTTAAACACTAACAAATGTTACACGCACGAGGCAAAGTAAGACGAAATACAATATGGCGTCAAATGGCGTCGTCACTAAAGAAAGTCAATGAATTCCAAAATGCAACAACCGGAAACTCGATAAAGAGTCGATGATAAAATCGATAGTCGATAGTTCTAAGTACGAAGACCGTAGCGCCCTCTCCTACGTTTGTTTCGTGTGAACTTCACTTCGCTGGATAAAGCAGTCCCTTCAGCGCCCTCTATGTTCCTCAAATTGGTGCAAATTGAATAAATCCGTGCACTGTTTTATTCAATTTGCACCAATTTGCACCACTCGTTCAATACAGGATGCTAACAGCACCTCTAGCGGCAGGTTTTGGAAACTGTCCAGTAAAATGTGTTTCTTTTTGCTTGCACACAAATAAAAAATGGCGTATGTATAGAAGACAGTATAGAACTCTTCTTGCATGTAGATAATATGCAGAAATCGTTTCTTTGCAGCTGCGACCGACGAATTTTCTAACTTTGAAAATTTTATGCGCCTGTCTAATGCTTGACAAAACTTTTCCTGTTGCAACTCGCAACCTTGCAACCGTGTCGATTAAAAATTATGAAATTGAAGCACCATATCTGGGGGCACGGCAGTGCCCCCGCCGGGTCTCGCAAAAAAACGCGGAACGGCCGTACCATCCTTTTCTCGAAGCAACTCACGGCACTTTCAACCCCCCTGTATCTTCGTTGTTGGTAAAGCTAGAAGTCTGAAATTTCAGTTACCAAGAGTAATGGTAACTGAAATTTCTGACTCCAAATTACAAGTTTGTACCTATATTTGATTACGAAATATCTCAAGTCAAAGTTCCCTTATTTTGTCACTTACATGTTTGCATTCTGATATAAAGTAAGTAATTATGGATGTTGCTACGTAACGTAACCATAAACGAATACAACATAATGTAATAATAACATAAAACATATTACATAGTTGACGGTGAATGTTGTTGCTTCTTGATGGAACGACATCTTGCAATATTAAATAAAACTTCTTGGTATTCGGTTCCACAAATATAATAATGTTTAATCACCTTTTAAGTTGCTACCGGTTTCGTCGTTTTACGACATCATCAGGCACATATTACACATATTACATAGTTTAACTAGACGATGATGATGATGATGATGATGTCACTGACTGACTGACACATCATCAAAAGTCTAAAGGTGTTCTAGCAGGCCTACAAACTTAAAATTTTGCATGCGGTTAGTGTTAAGTGAACATTGCAACAAAAAAATATAAAAATGTTATTTGCGGTTGGTAATTTAATATTTCCATACAACGTCTATACAAAATGTATGTTTCCAGCTGCATCTATAAATTTGTATGACACTAGATGACGTTGGTGGTATGCTGCTTTGCATTAAAGACATCTACCACGAAAAATTCTACCTCGTGACGCTAGACGGTAAAAAGTGTAAAAAAATGTATACCTTTATTTCCGAAAATAGAGCAAGTAGTAAAAATAAAAAATAAAACCGTTGAAGTGCGAAAAAAAGACCGGTAAAGTGCGAATCGGACTCGTGCATAAAGGGTTCCGTACCCCTACACAATACGGGTACGGAACCCTAAAAGTAAATAACAACAATATAGATGCCATAGCAACATTAAGGCGACAAAAAACAAAGCGATAAAACAGTAGCGCCTGCCAAACAATTCGGTACCTTTTTAGTACGGAACCCTAATTGTCATTATTTTACTTTAAAGTATTTACTACAGACTGCCCAAAGTTTAAACTTGTACTTGTATGTATTACCGTTCTAAAGATAGAGCCTTTGTTATAGTAATCTGTTCCTAGGGTAAGGAACCCTAAAAAGGGTGGTTTATAATGTTCGACACATTCACAAATTAGTCTATTTAAGAAGATAATATCAACATGTCGTAATTAAGTCACTAAAAAAACGGTAAAGTGCGAATCCGACTCGCACATAAAGGGTTCCGTAACCCCACACAATACGGGTACGGAACCCTAAAAGTAAATTGCAACAACATAGATGCCATAGCACCATCAAGGCGACAAAAAACAAAGCGATAAAACGGTAGCGCCTGCCAAAAAATTCGGTACCTTTTTAGGAAGGAACCCTCATTTTTATTATTTGTTATTTTACTTTAAAGTAGTCTGCCTAAATTTTCAACTTGTAGGTACTTGTATGTATGACCGTTCTAACGATAGAGCCTTTGTTATAATAATCTGTGCATCATTGTGATTTATTACTACTAAATAGAGAAACTTACGTAACTTATCAAGACAAATCTATGAGATACCAAAAAATCACCGAAGACGTAGTTGTCAAAACCATTAAATGTTTAAATGTGAAAAAATCCCCAGGAATAGACAACATACGAATTTAGTCCTGTTATAGCACATTTTTTTAACTTATCTATAGAAAATCAACAATATCCTGATGAGCTTAAAACCTCAATAGTAAGACCTTTATTTAAAAGTGGTAGTTATTTGAATACTAAGGATTATAGACCAATAGCTGTTTTACCATCTCTAAATAAAATAGTTGAAAAAGTCAGTGAACCAGGTATCTACATATTTAAGAAAAAATAATATTATAACTGATTCTCAATACGGATTCCAAAAAGGGAAAAATACCACAAAATTGTTGTCTAAATTTGCCAATGAAATAAATTCTGCTTTAAACAAACAAAATCAAGTCGCTGTACTTTTTATTGACTTTAGAAAAGCTTTCGACAGGCTCGATCATTCTACTCTTCTAACTGCTTTAAATGAAAGTGGAATACGTGGTTCGTTACTTGGTTGGTTTTGTAACTATCTAAAAAATCGAACTCTTACTGTAAAGATAGCAGACAAATTTAGTTCTAAAAAAGTGACAAGATATGGCGTTGCGCAAGGTCCTGTTTACTACATATTACATGTTAACAGTATGGTATCCACAGTTAAAAATTGTTATAAATACATGTTTGCTGATGACACATGTCTTATGTACGCTGGAACGGATCCATTAACCATTGAAAATAACTTGCAAGAAGATCTAGATAATATTACAAAGTGGGCTCACGATAATGGTATCTTGCTGAATAATAAAAAAAACAAAACTACTAAATATCTCTTCTAGTTATCGGAAATGTTTAATTAAAGATATAAAATTAAAAGGACATACATACGACTGTCTACATACAAATAATATAAATTGTTCATGTCCTTTTATAGACAATGTGATAAAATACAAATATTTAGGCTTAACAGTAGATAACAGATTTTGTTGGAAATTTCAGATAAATAATGTACGCGACAAATTAAGAGTGTTGTTAAGTAAATTTAAAAGTTTAAGTTTCTGTACTCCAAGATCAATTCTTTACATGCTTTATCACGCTTTGGTTGAGTCAGTTCTGTCCTATGGAATAGAATGCTACGGCATTACTTTTAAAAGTAAAATTATCAAAATAAAAGAACTTCAAACAAGATTTTTAAAGCTTATGGTTGGTGAAAAAACTAAAACTGAACATAAAGAAAATTATGATATGTTATTTGAAAAATGCAAAATTCTTCCAGCACAGAAAAAGTGTTTATTTTTAATAGCAATTGAAGAGTTTTGGAACAATGAATACAAAATAAAAATTAAACATGGACATCAAACTAGGTCACAAGTAGAAGGTAAATTACTAGTACCAAAAGTTTCTAATTTTTATGGAAAACGTTGCAAAAATTGGCTTATTCCCAAACTTTTTAATTGTATTCTGTAAGACCTAAAAGACTGTAAAGGCACTAAAATTCAAATTAAGAATAAGTTAAATGATTTATTTTTATTAAATCTAGATTTTATCGAAACTAGTACATAAAAGAATATATATTGTTAGTTTCATAAATGTTCTCAATTAAGTACATAAACTATTTTTGCTAAACTAAGTCATACTACGGTATTGCACACGGCAGTTTGTTTGTCACCACACAAAACTACTAGTGTTGAGCTGTTGTAGTCATGTATAACTATCCTCAACGAGGTTAATTTTTTGTTTTATGATTATTAGTTTAGATCAAGTATTTATTTAACAAGTTTATGTAATCATAAGTGCTAGCATTAAGAGAGAGTGTATGTCTGCCGATAAACTGTCTTAACAGTTTGGCGGAAAATTATTGTTTTGTTTATATTACTTATGATAAATAAAGTTTTTAAAAATGAATGAATGATTCTAAACATTTATTTTTACACAATATTTTCGACGCAATAAGGAGCCAATTTTGTATGTGATTTCTTTAACACAGGGTAGATCGGAGCCCTATCCGCACCCTCTGGGCGAGTCACGGTTGACGGGTTCGCAAGGCGGTTAGAATGCCTCCAATTATATCCATTCGCCTCCTATATAATCTCTCACATACTTCGACTGAACACCGCACGCGCCTGTGCTGCCGAAGAGTCCAGATGATAGCGAGTCATAACCTCGCTGAAAGTTCGACCTGTGTCTCCTTGCACAGATAAAAAAGTGAGTTAAATCCGTTTTTAAAATATTTATTATGATGTCGACTCACCCTGATTTTAAGGCAAGCCCCTTCTCCGAAAATACCGTACCCATAGACTTACTAGCTTATGTTCAAAAGCGTACCACTCAAGTAGACGTGTTAGAGCTCTAGCCGATGGACTCAGGAGGAGCATGTCATCAACGTAGCTGAGATAGTTACCACACTCACGGCCGATATCACGTCCAACGCCGATTCTCTTGAGCCATCGACCAGAGCGACAACGTACAAACAAAACGGCAGTGAGCATTACTGTCTAAGTAGGTGTCTAAAACAACTGTGGCAACAATTACATCATTGCAGTATCCATCATTGTTACTTAAAAGAGTATACAGAATAGATGTCCCATTGGTAAAAACCGTTTTTGCTCAGCGTTTTAACAATTTTAGTTTTCCTTTTATATATAACGTTATTTGCAATGTAACAGGCATAAAAACATCGTCAGTTAAAGAGGCTAAGAGGACTGTTACAACTTATCTTTCTACATTGGATTACGACGCTACCGAAGCATTGCTTCAACACCCCTCATAGATAGCCCTTATTTATTAGTTATTTATATACATTATATATATACATATACATATCTCTTATTACTATCTAACAATATAACTAGTTAATTAATTGATTTTTGACTTACTTGTAAAAATAATAACTATTCATGTATGTACCCACACTTTCACAAAACTTTTGCATTTTATAAACCTGTCAAAACTCGTACTTTAGTCTGGTAATCATATTTCTGGATCCCACGTGACAAGCCCGACTTAGTTTGGGGTCCACTGGAAAACGTAGACACTAAATAATTTGTTTTTAATCATTTATTATAACTGTTTTCTTTTTATGTTTAGATTTAATTTGATTTAATTTAATTTTAAAGCATGTTTAGTGTAAGTTTTCAAGAAATAAATAATTTGTATTGTATTGTATTGTAACAATAGCCCCACACCGCAGTGTCTACTTGCCTGTACGTGCGCAGCAGGTCACCGGACCAGAGACCGTCCGGGTGCTCCGCGATCAGCTCTTTGATCTCACTCCTCAGTTTTTCGACCATCTTTCTTTTGCTTGAACTGCCTGGAAATATAACCATTTTAATATTATTTACTATTCAAAAGAACTGCAAAGAACTGCTCTGCTTAGCGAGCTCGATTGGAACCACGATAACTAGGGCGAACATATCGAATATCTACAGAGTCAGGGGAGGAAAGGCTGGCTCTCCCAACGCTCCCATTGTGATTGAAACTACATATGTGTTGCTTAAGTCTGATGTACCGAAAATGTGTAAGTCTTTCAACATCAAAAATAAGCCAAAGCTCTGTGCTAAAAATCTAGGCTACCGTAAAAATGAAGACTGAATGTCTTTGTATCAGAACACCTTACCACAAAGGGATCTCGTTTTCTATTCTTGGCCCGCGACCTTGTGAAGACCACCTCAGATAAGTTTTGCTGGTCCTCGTACGGCAAGGTATACGTAAGGCGTGATGAAAACTCGCCAATTGTATTAATAAAAAGTGAGGCTCAGATACAAGCTTTATTCAATAAAAAATGACTTAAAATTATTATTTTCTATGTCTTACTATTCCTATTCAGTTTTCATACTGAAAACTGCGCTTTGCATTACATAAACAGTACTCTGGGACTCATTTTAAATAAACCAAATTGTTACTTAGTACGATTAACGAGTCTCCTTTATTGCTGTCTTAAATATTGCTGTCTTAAATATTACTGTTTTTTCTACCTAACATTAATGTATAATAACCCATTTGTTACACAGTCACAAATAACACTTCACACATACACACACCAAACTTACAAAATTAACTATATGTAAAAAGTGGTCAGTGACAGTTGCGCAAGTAAACAATTGCTCAGTGAATAATAAATGCAAAATAAGTGTTTCAACTATCCAAAAGTGCAAAATAGTAAAGATTATGCTTAACATACGTGATGATTAAGTAGTGATATCAAATGCAAAGCTATCAGACAAATCCTTGACAATAAATATTATAAAGTGACAAACCAGTGTAGTTTTGGATGTTCAAGTGCTTTAATTGCACTAAAGCTAAAAAATGTTAAAGTGCAAATAGGTACTAAATACTGTAATAGTGAATTTGTAATCATCACATGCAAAGAATAACGAAAATTGATGATATTAAGAAGAAACGTAAACAAAATTTCCGTTAACAAACAACTATTTATAAAAGGTTATACTCATTTTTTGACAATAAAAATATATTTGTAAGGGAACAAAACGGATTCAGAAAAAATAAGTCGACTACCTTGGCAATTTATGACTTTCTTAAACAAATAATAGAAAGTATAGATTCAAAACGTCAAACAGTAGCTCTTTTTATAGATATGACAAAAGCTTTTGATTTTGTGAGTCACCAACGACTACTTTCAAAATTATATGACTATGGAATAAGGGGACTAGCTTATGAACTAATACAGTCTTATCTAAACGAACGCAAACAATATTGCGAGGTTAATAGGGTATGTACAAAGACAAACATAGATAATAGTAGTTTATGCTACAAGGGCGCAAAGGAATAAATTACGAGGACGATTTAAAACACGAGCGTAGCGAGTGTTTTAAACGTAACCGAGTAATTTATTGCTCTTACGCCCGTGTATCATACTACGTTTTTCAATGCATAGTGTGAGGAAATGAAAACAAATATAGTCTTGTGAACTTTAAATTATAATTGGCTCAAAAGGACTGTATCCAGAGCCGTTAAACAGTGGAAAAAAAAGTATAACGTCTATGGTACACAGGAAAGGCTGCAGGTTAGCCAACCATTGTAAATGAATAAAAAAAAAAATAATAAAGCCCTAGGGCAAAATAATCGACTTTCTGTTCGGTTTTGGTGCATAAAAAGTGGGCCTTTACGAGCACATGCATTGAAAAGTTTATAAATCAAATACACGATTAGTTACAAGGGGGGTTCCCCAAGATAGCATATTGGGACCGTTACTTTTTATAATTTATATTAACGATCTTCCAGTTAATGTTCCAAAACCAGTTGTACTATTTGCAGACGATTGCACAGCAATAATTTCGTGCAATGATGCAAAACAGTTGGAAAATTAAATTAGGGGTACGCTAGAGCACATATTGAAGTGGTTAAAGACCAATGAACTATTAATTAATTTTAGCAAAACTAAAATTATGCAGATACACCACCCTCAGAATAAGCCTTCTGCATTGAATTTCGTATTTGATGACTGTAAGATTGAGGTAGTCAACACCACGGACGTAGCGGACTCCGCGCCGCTAACAGAATATTGAGGTACCCCATGATAAGCCCACTCGCTTGTACGGACGAACCGCACGCAAACATACAAAAAACATAAGCTAATCAACCGCCATTCTGCAGCGAACCTTGCCCGGCGAAACGCGATGACGTCGTACTTAAAAAAATTCGAATATGCCGTCCTGCGTGGTCAAATCTTGCAGAAATAATAACGGATATATGAAAAAATGTCAGGTAATTACCTTTCATAGGTAAGTTATTCGATTTTTAACGTATTTCCATTTCTTTAACGTGTTTTTACATGAAATGAATCTGCTCAGTTTGGAACTCAAAACCTAAAGTCCGCGCCACCACTGAAGTCCTACGTCAAAGACTTTATTATCTCTGTGATATGATTCAAAATGCCTTAATCCGTGAGACTTTAGTTCAATTGTCATACTCGTGACAATTGGCCAGTGTTGCCATTAAATACAAATGCAAATCACTCACCACAAAATGTCGGTGATAGATTTTCGAGTGGAATTGATAATTTTTTTTATCTTCGTTTAAACCCTACTTCAAAAAAGAGAAAGTTGTCAACTCACCTTTTTTTTTTCTACACATATTTTTTGTGTAAGTTGCTCCATAACTTCGTCATTTCTAAACCGATTTGGATGATTCTTTTTTTGTTTAAAATAGTGTGTCGATCAATAGATGTTGTTTCAGTTGGTCATCTCTATAGATATGATGAAATGAAACGTCTGTCTGTTTGTAAAATTTTTCCGCTCAGATAAAAAATACCCACGACACCAAAGGGCTTGAGCTAAACAAATTTCGACACAGGCATACACGCGCAAGTTAGGTAGTCTAAATTACATTAATTATTAAAAAAATATATACGTAATGTGTTTTTTTTTAGACTTCCAAAAAGAAACCAAGTATGGAGGAGTGATTGGTTAAATATAATTAGAGAGAGTAGAGGTGAAAACGACTTGGTTCCCTCCAAATCCAGCGTCGTTTGTACGACTTGGTTTATATTCGTATTACAGCGCCATCAAGCGACAATAGTATTATTTATAGTGCTAACCTATTTTCTGGGGAAATTGGTATCAGTTGGCAACCCAGCACACACACATGCACTTTGAGCCGCCGCCATTGTTGTGAATCAGTTATTAGTTAGCGACACGGTGTCCGATCCTTCATACGTTCATGGTCAACACATTTAAATTTCTTGGTCTACATTTAGACAAAAACTGTAACTGGAAATTCCATGTTGGACAGTTAAAAAATAAAATTAATCCCTTTTTGTATCCGTTGCGGCAACTAACAAGAGTTGCTTCTAAAGACGCAGCATTAATAGCATATTATGGTTATGTACACTCCTTACTTCGATACGGAATAATCTTTTGGGGAAATTCTACAGATAGTGATTGCATATTTAAGATGCAAAAGAAATGTGTAAGGGCTATAACAGGTATTAAACCCTGGGACAGTTGTAGACCCCATTTCTAAAACCTGGGAATATTACCACTCCCTTCCGTCTATATCCTGGAGTGTCTTCTTTTCGTAAAATTTAACTACAAGTATTTTCAGGAGACTAAATATGTGTCAAGTAGACTTCGTAATAGGATACAGCTTACAATGCCACCTTCTAACTCTATTAAACTTCATAGCAATAGCATCTACAGTATGGCAATAACGCTTTACAATAAACTACCAGATAAAATAAAAGAGTTACCACAAAGACAATTTAGAGCGACAGTCTTTAAGATCCTAAAAAAGAAATCGTATTACAGCGTTAAATATTTTTTAGAAGACAATGACATTGGTATTTGAATTGTGCTATTTTGTTTTATTTTATTATATTAGGAATAAATTGACATTGTTTTTCTTTCACATTATAAAATTAAGTAAATTGGACATGTAAAATATTTGATTTTATTTGTTTTGGTAGGTTAACTTTTAAGTGATACATTCATTATAAATAATTGATTACTTTAAAATATTTGTATGCTGGCCTGACAGATAGCACTGGAACTAACATGTACATGTAACATTTAACGTAAAAACTTTTGTAACATGCTTTCGGACAAATAAACTTATGATTGATTGATTGATTGATATAAATTTCTATCTACATTATTAATCAACCTCTGCTACAAAATAACATCTAATCCAGGAATCTATTACAACATACACCTACTATATATAATAACACATTTAAATGGAAACACTAATTCCCTACGCATAAGTACTGCAAACATGTTCCCTTTTACGCATACTCTTCTTGTTTACACATCTGTATACATAATAAATAATTATGCCTATTAATAACATAAATACTTTACACGAAATTGACACCATTGAACTAGCCCGGTCTTTTAATTGTGATACGACGGATTTTTCACTGCTAATATCAATTCAAAAAACTGACCTTACTTTAGTATCACAAAACATTAGGAGTATTTATTATAATTTAGACGACTTTCTTGTTACGTTACATAGTTCAAAGTTTAATACGGATGTTATAATTTTAACTGAGTGCAAACTCTCTCATGACAAACCGATACCACAAATAAACAATTATTCTTGTTACTTTACAAAACACCTGCTAAACAAAAATGACGGTGTTGTGGTTTATATTAAGAATGGACTACCTCACAAAGTTAAAGAAATCCGTTTGACACATTCATCCTGTTTGCAAGTTGAAATTCTAAATTTTATTTTATTATGTATCTACCGTTCCCCGTCTAACACCATAGCTGACCAGTTCATTAACTCGCTTAACTCGCATTTATCTAGTCTAGGTACAAATAAAAATATTATCATCGCTGGAGATATAAACATAAATATATGTGATAAAGAAAATGAAAACTCGTACGAGCGTAACAATAGACTTACCTACCTATCTAGTCAAAGCCTGATGCCTGGACACTTTTTACCGACCAGAGGATTGGGTTGTCTTGATCATTTTATATTAAAAATTGATAAAAACAAAATTGCTGCTACTATTGCCATTTCAAATACTACTATTACAGATCATTTAACAACATTTTTATGCATTAAAAAAATTAATAATAAAGTTCCCTGCCCCAAAACAAAAACTGTAACAAATTACGAAAATGCACGTCTATCTCTACTCGAAAAAAACTTACCTGAATTATTGCACTGTGATGACCCTGACGTTATAGTTACAAAATTAACTGAAAAACTTTTAGAATCCCTTTCTGAAAATACAACTACAGTAGAGCCTCGATAATCCGTACTCAGGCTAATCCGAACGTCGCTATAATCCGAACTGCATACCCCACCCCACTTCCTCGCCTTCGCCTCGCTGCTATGTTGTTTATTAATTAGTCTGCAGTTACGACTGCCACGTTGCGCGTCCATTCCACGTTTTTCTGCTCTGTACTCGTGCGCGGCGTGTTTTTTGAGGTTATAAAGATGGTTCCAACACCAAAACGCAAACATAAAACTTTGACTATAGCCGAAAAGTGCACCATACTAGACAGTTTAAAGGACGGAGTGTCGGCAACTTCTCTTGCTTGTAAGTATGGCGTTGGAAAATCAACAATTACAGACCTCAAGAAAAATAAAAATGTTTTTTTTTCTCCTTACATACTATAATCCGAACGCTTCGTGAGTCCGAACAGGGGTTAGTTTTTGCTAGTTCGGATTATCAAGACTCTACTGTATTATAAATGTACCAAACTGTCAACGTATAATCAAGCCATGGATTACTCCAGGTTTACTAAAATGTATCAGGAATCGTAATAAAATACAAAAGCAACTTCGTAATGACCCACATAATGACGTTCTAAAAATCACGTTAAAACGTTATCGCAACTATTGTAATAACTTAATGAAAAAGGTAAAGCGTAAATATCAAAGAGACTGTATAATTAACTTTGGTAAAAATACAAAAAAGCTATGGAAAAACATTAAATCTATGACCTATACTACACAATTTAAAGAGTCTTCTAACGAACTTTTAAATATTCAATCTTCACCTATTGATTCAGCTAATCATATAAATGATTTTTTTGGTAATATAGGGAAAAATCTTGCTGAAAATAATGCCCTAAAATACCCTAATTATGATCATTCAAAAAATATCCCTCTTCACTCTTCTTCTTTTGTTCTTCTTGACACAGATCTCAATGAGGTGTACAACATTTTGATGAGCTTAAAAAATTATAGTGCCCCTGGCCATGATAAAATATCTAATAAACACTTAAAATTTGTCAGTAATGAGGTTGTCCCAATAATTGCGCATTTAGCTAATGTCTGTTTTAAAAAAGGGGTGTTCCCGAGAACATTAAAACAAGCTAGTAATTTACTCTCGTCTTTAATTAATTATATTAATATTGTTTTATGTAAGTATATTTGTATATTATATGTATATATGCATATTTGTAACGTTATAAGTATTTATGTAGTATATTATCTTATATTTATGTATAAATTTTTTTTTTTTCTGAAGCTTACTTTTTACATTATTAGTATTTAATTACAAAATTATATATCAGCACATAAATGTATTTTTTACATTTTATTTTTTGTTTAAAATCTAAAATTGTAAAGCCTTTTTGCACACCTGCCTCTGTAACTTTCTTGTACTTTCTGTCGGGTTGACTGGGAGAAAATGCTTCTAGCATTAAGTCCACCTGTTGTACATTAAACTGTGTTTTGTGCAATAAAGAATTTAGAAGAAGAAGAAGAACTGTTTGGGAGTTGCAGTTAACGTCCTAAACCAATACATAAAAGAAAATGCCTTGCTTTAGTTCACCGGCAGGAAATTAAAAAAAACTCCGTTCTTTATTTTTTGCTCCGTTGTGTGTAGCAACTATACTGCGCCCACAAAAACAAAAATTTGCTAGAATACGACAATACGCGACACATGGCATACGATACGACAGTTGAGTCAAAGAGTAAAGTTATATACCGGTATGTATGAGAAGTGTGTGTTAGGTAAATAAAGCGTATTTTAATGCACATATTTTGTTTAATTGATCGTTGTGCGCCATCTACCGGAATCCATAATAACCATCTGCACGCTTAGTTAGATTGCCAGCTTACCACCGAAAGTTTAATGAAAAAAATGTTAAAAACACCTGATTAAGAATTCACTATTTTCTGATGCGATGTTATGAAAATTTTGTGTTTTTATTCATAAAAATAAATAAATATGATAAACTAGAACAGTAAAATGCTATATTTCGTTGATTTCAGACAAATTTCATTTCCAGCGAGACAAGTAACGCCATCTA
The DNA here is from genome assembly GCA_934047225.1 of Ypsolopha sequella. Taxonomy (NCBI): domain Eukaryota; kingdom Metazoa; phylum Arthropoda; class Insecta; order Lepidoptera; family Ypsolophidae; genus Ypsolopha; species Ypsolopha sequella. The sequence continues at coordinate 19,450,035 of OW204006.1, read as the reverse complement.
GCAACGTTATTTTTAGTATTGCGAACCGTACAAGGAGATAGCAATCTATCCTTCCTTTATGTATCTATGCTTAAGGTAAGTTCGTCTAATTATTCAATTACGGAGGTCACAAAAAAGGTTTGAATTAAAATAAATTATTGAATTATATAAGTAATTAATATTACAATTAAATGGTGCATAATATACCACTTACTAAATAGTATCATACTAATTAGTTGCATAGCACAATTCGCTTAGAATAAATTATGTAAAAGTGTGTTAATTCGAAAACCATTTCGAGATTTAGATTTAATAATACGTATTTTAGAACTTTTGGTCTAAATAAACCCCATGGATGATATTTTTACGATAAAGCTGCAACTTCCATTTGCCTTCGTGTGACGTCTTTTGTTTTTTATGTAGGTCCAAAACTCATTAGGATTATTATTTATATTTGTCTCCATTTTATTTGTGTACCGCTGAAAAGCTACCTTAATTTTTGACTTGACCAACTTGACTAATTTTCTATAATGACTAAAAATCCTAAAAATGTCCTATGTGTCCTTTGCTATCAAGATAAATTTATTAAAATTTGCTTCAGACTAATTTGACAGATGAGTAGATAGACAGAGCCAGACCACTTTTTATAAGCAGTCGCACATCACAGTCAGTATAATGTTTAAAATTTTCAAGTGACGTCATATCCGACAATTCTTTAAAAAATCATAAAAAATAAAGGTGAATTTATACAACAAAATAATGAAAACCATGTCCTAAAATGGCATATATTCTCTGAAAAAAATTCTCAAGTGACGTCATAACCGAGAATTCTTTAAAAAAATAATGTTAATTTATATATACCAAAATAATGATATACCAAATTATCTATCAGAACGATATCAAATGGTAAGATTAGACAGCTGCACTAGTGGAAATGAGGAGGTGTCGACCGTTGTGCCTCAGGGTAGCGTTCTTATTCCAACTCTATTTTTAATATACAGGGTGGAAAAAATGAAAGGGCCCTGGAGGGGAACTACCTTAAATCCTTTAGTTAGCTCATTTTACTGAAAGGAAACATTCCTTTATTTTTTAAAAGAAACAAAACTGCATTCAAAGATCTTCTAAAATTTGCTTGACTCACCCGGGAACTGAACCAACTAAAAATTAAAAAAATAAACCCTCGCTATTTTATTAAACGAATCGGTAGGATTATTGTTCAGGATTAAATTTGTCTAATAAACATTTAGCCTTACACTCATATTGTCTCATATGTTGTACGAGATACCCATGAAATTGAATATTTATTACAAGTTCTTTATTAACAATACCTACTAGGTATTACCTAGTACTGTTCACTTGTAAAGTAATAATTATACGCTATTATTACACAATGACAGCACGGAATGAAAGCAAAACAAAACAAAATTTGAATTTCGAACGAAATTTATGGTTCGAACTTCAAATTTGTTGCTCCGCGTTGCAAAAAAAATACGTTCCTTTTTTAAACTTTTCGTCAGTACGCCTGGTGCAAGAAGTAATTGTGCTCTGCATACATTTCTTATTACCATTTAACGATTTTCTTATTGAAGTCTTCAACAAGGTACTTAAGATAAATAACATTAGCAAGCTTGTACTTCATATGATGTCTTTGGATGTAAGAGAGATAAGAAAATTATAACGTGTCATTTACTTGTTACAAGTGAACAGTACTAGGTATTGTTATCAAAGAACTTGTAATAAATATTTAATTTCATGAGTATCTCGTACAACAGATGAGTGTAAGACCAAATGTTTATTATACAAATTTTATTCTGAACAATAATCCTACCGATTCGTATGATAAAATAGCGAGGGTTTATTTTTTTTATTTTTAGTTTGTTTGATTCCTGGGTGAGACAAGCGAATTTCAGAATATCTTTGAATGCAGTTTTGTTTCTTTTAAAAAATAAAGGAATGTTTCCTTTCAGTAAAATGAGCTAACTACAGGATTTAAGGTAGTTCCCCTCCAGGGCCCTTGAATTTTTTCCACCCTGTATATTAATGATTTATGTGATACTCAGATCAAGAACGCAAAAATCTTTGCGTACGCTGATGACACCGCTGTTGTTTTCACTGGAGACTCCTGGGCATAATAATATACTTACACTTAATGCCTCTAAGACGAATTATATCTGCTTTTGTAACTACGCTAATACCCAACCAAGTAATGACTTTAAGATAAGAATTCACAGCTGCAATAAAACAACTACTTCAGATTACTGTGACTGTACAAGTATACAAAAGGTCGCGCAAACTAAATATCTTGGTATCATCCTAGATCAGAGACTATCATGGTATGCACATCTTGAACACGTGACATCAAGAATCCGGAAATTAAGTTGGATTTTCAAAACTCTAAGATATGTAGTACCAAGAAGAGTAGCTGATAGTCAGAGAGAGACCACTAGAGATCTTCTCAAAGAAATTTATGTAGCACTTGTACAGTCTATCATTACATATTGTATTCCGATTTGGGGTGGAGCGGCAAAAACTAAGTTTCTTGTGGTAGAACGGGCTCAACGTAGTTTGATTAAGGTCATGTATTTTAAAAAAAGGAGATACTCTACAGAGAAACTGTACCAACTGTCTAAGCTGGCTTCAGTTAGGAAACTATATATACTAAAACAACACAAAAACTTGCCTTTTGTCGCTAACATGACAAAGAGTAGAAGGAAAAAAAATGCTGTGACGGTGCCAAAAACAAACACGGCCTCTGCTAAAAGACAGTACGAAAGACGTGCGGCTCAGCTGTACAATTTACTTAACAGAGAAATAGATATAATATATCCCAAAACATTTCACGATTGTAAGAAATTTGTTACTTTTTGGTTGGAAACAAAATCTTATGACGAAGTAGAAGATATATTGGAAAGTTAATGGAATCTACAATGACTGTAATACTTACACACATACTCGTACACATACCCTAACGACCCCTTATTCACATGAACACACTCACACATCCGCAGACACACCCTTCTACACCCTCTCTCACACTTCTACACACCCTCACACATCTTCCCCCACACATACGAGCAGGCATAAACTAAATTAAATTTAACTAAATAAAACTTAATGCTTAGGTTTAAAATTAAACTTAATTTCACCTACTTATTTGTATATCTTTTGTTATTATTTCTTGTTGTTGTTTTAAGTAGTATATTTATAATAAGTGCTTTAAAAAAGAGCGGTGCCTCCTGACACAGGCCTTTTAAAGCTTAAAGGGAGACACCAGCCCCTACCCATATTATGTAATCCTATTTAATGAAATAAACGTATTTGTATTTGTATTTGTATTTGTATTGTAATGAAAACTATTTCCTAAAATGGTAATATTCTCTGAAAAAAATTTAAAAAAAAAACTCTTTTCGTAATTAAGCTATGGGAATTACAAAAGATAGCTTTTATTTGCTATACATTGAAAATAGTAATAATGAAAGATATAAATACCTACAACAAAATGTTTTTTTTTTCAAAATAGATCTCAGTAACTTCAATTTAAATGATTATTCTGGTTTGTAACTCACCACTGGGCGACGTCATCCTTCCATAATCGTCGTCACGCGAAACCACCATCTCCGAAGGTTCTTCTAAAGATACTGATGATGTTAAATGTGGCATCCTCTTCTTCATGAAATTCTGCAAGCGGAGCTGATTGCTCACAGTATCAGTCACCGGTGGCTTAGATTTAAGAGCGCTTAGTGGTTGAGAAGTAGGTCCTGTTTGTCTGACATATGATTCTGGAACACTCGATCTTTTTCCTTTGCTGAAACAAAAGAGATACTTACTGCTTATCATTCAAATTGACTTATATATTCGGACAGGACCACGCCTACTTCCTATACTATTATATCCTACTTCCTACTATTTTATATAAACGCGAAAAATGTTTGGTTTGCCACATAAGATCTCGAAAACTAGGTACTTGATGAAGCGACATGAAACTTTCACTGTCTTATAGAGAAGGTACCTTCGTGCGGGCGTGACAAAGCGGCCGCGGCATTGTTGTTGGTTACATTACGTAAGAAAGAAAAGAGCTTTATTTCAAACACCACAGAAAACAAAACAAAAAAGAAAGAAAAATTAAATACGAAATAGCCATATTCTGTGGTAATGGCGGTCGTAGCATGCTTGCACTTTCGTGACCGTTGTTCGTGGAATACGCTACTTAGTACCTTTGAACAAGTGTTTTGTTGTGTTCAGGTAATAAGACCAGTGTCGCATTAGCCTAGGCATCACGTCTCGAGGGGGCTTGTTCCACTTTAACTCCCCTTTAGAATAGAACAATATTGTTTTCATATTTTTACATTATTTGTTCAACAATTCCTCTCTGTGCGGACTTTTAAATGCAAAATATTATCTCAAGGTGTTCATCCCTATATTTTATATACAAATTTGTATGAAAACGTTAAATAAAAGGCCATAAAAACGTTAAAAGTAAGTTTTTTACATCTCCATACAGAGTCGTAAATATTGGCATTTATTAATTTTAACCAGAAAAAATTGTCTAGTTAAACGGACAGACAGACAAACAGAGGGACAAACTTATCCTAAAAGAGTTTCGTGTTTTCATTTTGCGTAACGGGACCTGAACATGTACCGACAGGATTACCTACGATCTAATAATTTTGCCATGCACTGTAAATATTTCAAAATAAATATCTATATTTTAAACACTTAGCGATTTATCCCAAGTGTATATAATTTGTAAAAACTTCACTTATTGGCGCTAAAATGGTGAGCCAATACCACAGTATAAGCAAAGACAGTAGGGAAATTGAACCGAATTCCCGAGTTAAATACCTACGCGCCACCGAAGCGTTAGGGCTGTCGCTCACTCATATCATAACTTGGGTTTTTCGAGATACGATAAGACTCGTCATCGTCATATCAATATTAAAAATAAGCATTAACTTATCTTAAATAATAAATAATGAACGATTAAAAAGCCGTTTGGGAGATACAGGCCGTTAAAGTTTTGACACTCCCATGCAACGACACGTCTCACTAAAACGTCAAAAAACCATGTCAAATGTCAAAAAATGTCAAGGTTTTTCTCCACTCACAATTAAACACCCAACATTTCATATATACTATATAGTATAGATAGCCTTTCGCTCGCGGGTCCGCCCGCGATTATTCAATCTTTGCCCCGTTTTTGGCTTGATGTTTTTTTATCAACACTCTTATAGCCTATAATTATACTGTAATAGAGTCTATACTGTAATAATAAAGAAAGAGTATCCAAATCCGTGGAGTGGTTCGAAATTTAAAACGGAACAGACAGACAGTAAGACGGACAGACGGTATGGGTTCGGGCATTTGATTGGATTTCACCTTGTATAATATATATTTTATCTATAATTTTAACCGTATATACAAGGTGACTTTTTGATCATCGTCCAAATTCATACTGGAGGCTTGATAAGTGGTCAGTATCATCTTGGATCAATAAATTTTTTTCTGAAATTCGTAAAATGAAATTTCGGCTTCCTATAGAAATTCACTTCCAGTCCCGAGTGAATCACTATGGGGAGTCGAAATTTCATTTTACAAATTTCACAAAAATTGTTATTGATTAGAGATGAAACGGATAGTGCTTTGGCCGGATACCGGATATCCGGCGTGGCACTAGGCCGGATACCCGGATATCCGGTGGCCGAATATCCGGCTCAAGATATACGTTTCGCACTAATTGAGCAAGTCTAAACATTACGCATCAAAGTGCATGCGGGTGAAACTGGGCGAGATTACTTGTGCATTTTCTAAATCACAAACACAATCATACAAATGCTGGTCTGCAAACGCGAAACAATTTCCGATCCTAAAGAAATTCGTAAATATGTATCTTTTGTCTCCTTGCAGCGGTGTATACTGTATATAAATAAAGATAAAGATAAAGATAAAGAATCATTTATTTAAATTTATTTTAATTAAATGGACAGGTATATTAAAATGAAACCGCGTAATCTACTGTTCATACTGAACACATTTCCCAAAGTAACATATTGAAAAAATAAATCGAACCTGCCCGCCAAGCACCCTTTCAAAATTTACAGTACGTTTTCAAAATGAGTGAGGAAACATGAAAATATTTTTTCACTTCCATTTGGAAAAGTTGTTCAGTACTTATGATTCGTAGACCATATGTTTTTATTAAAAGATACCTGTTGAGTTACATCCGGTATATTGTGAGAGCAATGAAGCTGGGTAATGTATGAAGAAAAGCAAAAACGTTTATTCCCAACAATTGCTGTAAAGCTTGTCTTTATCTACCAGCTCAACTCTTATTCACTCAATGTGTTAGAATTTAGATTATTCAATCATTGATACAATAAATTTATTTTGTGTTTTACACGACTTTTTGTATGCTTCGTATCCAGCCGGATACTGGCTACTATCCGGCCGGATACCGGATACCAAAAATATGGCCGGATAGGCCGGATACCGGATAGTAACCGGATATCCGTTTCATCTCTATTATTGATCCATGACACTCATCACTTACCAAGCCACCAGTATGAATTTGGACGATGATCAAAAAGTCACCTTGTATATTGCTACATAAATTAAATAAAACTTTAATCTAGTTTTTTTTTCAAGATGTGTTTCAAGTTTCACCAAGTGCCGACAATTGCAAGTATAAATTTTGTTTAATCTAGTTCATTTACATTTATTATATATATTTATAAGATTAAATTTTGACTTGTGAAACGTGTAGGTATCATATATACCTACTTTGCAAAATAAACTATTTTAATTTGAATTTGAATTTAAGACACAGAAAGATAGACAGAGAGACAAAAATTGTAGTTTTGGCCTCAGTACAAAACTATTTACTAATAAATAACTGTAAAATTTTAAATTTCACAAAAATATTTAATGTACAGATAGACATGACTTTTTTTCTACTATAGCTAAAGATAGATGATTGTTTACGTAATGATTGCCCACGGTAACTTCCTCCACATTTAGTCTGACCCATTCCAGCAAATTCTATAATAGCGGAGTTACCATAAATATATTTACTCTGAGACATATTCCGCATTTTCGTCGTATCTGCCGTTTGATTGGAAGTACCGCGCGCCGCTCCACCGATTGGTTGCTTGCGGTTGCGATTGGTTGCCGACTTGCTTGCGGCGGCGCGGCGGCGGCGACGGCGGCGACAACCGACAAAAAAGTCAAATTCAAATTCAAAGAAACCTGCTGTTTGTTCTGACAAGCGTACTTAAATCTATTAACTCTTTATTTTGCCCTGGTAACAGACAGTATAAACATACATAAAAAGAACGCGACAATTTCAAAAATTTAATTTATAATGTAAGTAGGTACTACTCTTGAGTGATATTTTTTAGTCTTACTTTTGGACATCAGCCGGAAGTCTAAAATAGGCGATTTCCTTTTTTCGTGACGAATTTAGGCATCCAAATGCGCAACAATATCTTTGCGACACCGTGATCAGGTCGGCACAGACTTTACAAACGCCACGTCCTATCACCCGCTTACGTCTGCGCGTACTGGCAAGGCAAGCGCAGCGCGGCGCCACGACCCCAGCGATTGACGCTCCATTTCTGCTTAGACGGCATGTAGAGCACGCGTCTGATGTCTGAGGCTCGAATCGGAGCGCTTCCAGGTAGTTTCCCTACTGTCTTTGGTTATACTGTGCCAATACCGGAGGGCAATTTCACGAAAAGGTTATTGACCTTTGATACAGATCTCAGTAAGTATCTCATACGCACATTTTGTTCAGTTTTTAACGGCAGTAATATGATGCTCCTCGATATATCTCGATATATCTGCTCGAGCTGGTTGTTCTACTGAAAGTGCCATTCTGGTTTTAAAAAGTACAGTAAAATATTACACTGAAAGACGTGCACCTGTCTATGCGTGCTCCTTGACCTGTCGAAGGCCTTTGACCTGGTTAGGTATGATTTGTTGTGGAAGAAGTTGTCTGGCGCGGGTTTTCCTGAGGTTTTTGTGTCTGTCTTTCGCTACTGGTACAACAATCAAGTGAACCTTGTGAGGGGGGGCAACGTTTTTTCTGATGCCTACAGACTGGAATGTGGTGTGAGGCAGGGCGGTTTGACATCTCCAGCACTGTTCAATCTTTATGTGAGTGCACTGATCGAGGAACTTATGGATGCCATATTGATAGAGTAAGTGTTAATAACATAAGTTATGCGGAGGATATGGTGCTGCTGAGTCCCTCGGTCATTGCACTCAAAAAACTGTTGCACATATGTGAAGGCTATTTTCGGGAGCACGGTCTTATATACAACGTAAAAAATAGTGAGTATATGGTGTTCAGAGCTAAGAAACGTGCTCCTGATATTGTACCTGAAATACACCTTAATGGGAAGGCCCTGAGAAGGGTCAATGATCTCAAATATTTGGGTCATTACTCATTACTTAAATATAGATTTATGTGATGACATGGACATTGAAAGGGAGCGCAGGGCTCTCTCGGTCAGGAGCAACATGCTGGCCCGCAGATTTAGCGGGTGTACAGAGGCTGTTTAAGTTTCCTTGTTTAAAGCCTACTGTCAATCTTTTTACACCTGCGGTCTGTGGATTAACCACCTTAAAAAGACCGTGAGAGTTCTGCGCATCCAGTACAATAACGCGTTTAGGATACTGATGGGGCTGAGGCGGTGGTGCAGCGCGTCGGGTATGTTCGCTGTGGCGCGCACCCAAGACTACTTCGGCATTATGAGGCTGCGAGTGCGAGCCTCTACCAACAGCATCCTGAGCACTAGGATTGACAACCCATTCATTATGCATTGGGTGCAGTTGTCAATCCTACCCAAAGCGAAATAAATTAAAAACTGTAAATATAATAGTTACTAACAATAGCAATTAAGTAAAACTGTTACTAACAATATGGATACAATATCCGAATTATTATTACTTCATAAAATTAATTTCAATGTCTTTGGGAGTAGTTTTGGGAGATATTTATAGCTTGCAAAAAAAGACACAGGTTCCACGTCTTACGGGCGCCAACGCGAGGCGTATGTAGACTGACAAATCTGACAATAACTGAAAATCGGCGGCTGTCTGCATGTGTGTCAGCTACACTGTTAAAAATTATGTAATTTTACGGACAAAAAATACACAAAATTTGCATGAAATTTACAGAAAACTGTGAAATAACAAAAAAAAAATGTAGACTTACAGAAAATTATGAAATACTCCATTTATTTTTTTTATTTTACCGTTTTTGTTTACTTTTCCTTAATTTTATTTAATTATACCAAACAAATATGTAATTGTCATTACAATACGGAATTTTACATTCAGTATTTGTATTTTTTCAGAATGGCTTTGCAAATTTACATCAATGTGTGTAATTTTATTACTTTAAAGTGTGGTATTAAAAAAGTCTGAAGTTATTTTTCATCTTTTCTGTAAATACACAAATATATGACATTTTACATAACTGCGGTGTAATTTTTAGAAAAGCACAAGTAAAATTAAAGGTTATTAATGTAATTTTGCCATAAGTTTATATAAACATACTTAATCTTTGAACTTTACATGAATGCGTGTATTTTTACATAATCGTTTTGTTTCTTTATATATCTGTTCGTAAATATGCAAAAAAGATTTTTATTTTTACATATTATGATATGTGTTTTTAAATAATATGTAAATTTTACACAACGTTTTTGTAATTTTAAATAATGCATGTAAAAATGCATTTAACCAGTATTTTTAATGTGGGTGCATTTAATTTTACATATCAGTTTTGTGAAAGTACATTTTCAGTACTAAATTTTACATACTATTTGTTTGTTTACCTATTTTTTTTGTAAGTCTACAAAAAATATTCGTAATTTTATTACATGTATTAAATTTACATAAATAATATATAAAAATACGTCTGCCCATCTACTTTCATGGACCTGCTGTTAATTTTACAAATCAGTTTTGTGAAAGTATATTTTAAAACCAAAATTTCACATAGCATTTTGTACATTTAAATAACTGTTTGTGGGTAGGTATACCAAAAAGTTTTTATCTTTACAAATTATGCTAAAATTACGTAAATTTTATGTAAAAATACATGTGACCGGTTTTGTAACCGGTAATATACATTATAATTAATAATTTTACATATTGTTTTGTTTATTTACCTACATTTTTTACCTAAATTAGTATTTTTAAATACACTAAAAATTTATTTTACTTTACTACATGTATTAAATTTTACATAAATAATATGTACAAATACTTCTGACCAGCTTCATTCATGAATCTGCAGTTAAGTTTACAAATTAGTTTTGTGAAAAAAGTTATTTATATTTACAAATTATGCTATATTTACATTGAACTCTAGTATGTAGTGTACGTAATACCTCAGTGTATATTTACGTAAATTTTATGTAAAAATAAATGTGACGGGTTTTTTTTATGTTGGCAGTTAGTTTCACAAATGTAAAAGTTCATTTTAAAAACAAGATTTCACATACCGTTTTGTAAATTTACATGACTGTTTGTAGATATGTGCCAAAAAGTTCATTAATTTTACAAATCATGCTATATATTTACGTAAACTATGTGGAGATCACAGACAATACTGTCTATGGTAAAAATACATGTGGCCGGCAAGGATTTCGAAAAGAGGTAGGGATGCCGATTTTAAATCGATTTAATCGAAGATCGATTAATCGGGCTCTAAAAAATCGATATTGTATCGATTTTTTCGAAGCGATTAGATCATTGAATCGATCCATACAACCGCAGAATCGTGGACACGATTTTTTGCGGTTTCACGGCGTATTTAGGTAACAAATCACATGCAAATGAAAAGAGTAGATACATATTCATTACGTTTCCGGCAAGTATTTGATTTCAAAATTTACGCGTTTTGTCTCGGCGATACGGAACACTTGTCTGACTCGCACTTGACCGGTTTTTTTTTTCACAATGGTCATTTGCACACATTATTATTTATGAAGAGTCTTTTGAAGAGTGTAAGTTGGAGTAATATAGACTCGGAAATTTTGTTACTATACAATGTAGCCGATTTTGAAGGCTTTAATTTTAGTTTTAGTGCTGTCAAAACTTAAATTATTCCAATGTAATTTAGCTTATGATAAGAAGATTCGGCATCCCTAAAAGGAGGATATACCCATCTAAACTAAACATTTTACATAAACCACTTCATAGAAGCCGAAAGCAGCGCCATCTGTAATTACTTGTACAAACTACAACGAGCGCCAGGCTTAATGACGCCTTGGAAGTTCGTCTATGGCAGAGAATATAAAGTATTACTACGAAAAGAAGCGACACTCACCTCCCCGCGCGAATTTAACGTCCCCCGCGGTCCCCCGCAAGTTAGTGGCAAATCTGGAGGCAGGCAGAGCTCGAGTGGCACTCGTTCGCTGCACGCGTATTTTGTTTTGTTTTCTTGATTTTGAACACAAACACTTGTACTATTTGTTTCATAACATTTGTTTTATGTTATCAAAGAAATAGTACAAGTGTTTGTGTTCAAAATCGAGATGCTTTTTATGTTTCATCAAGTGCCGAAAATCGCAAGTATAATTAATCTTGTTTTGTTTTAATAAATATGGTTCGTTATTGTGGTATATATGAATGCCTAGAAAACGGAGCAACCAATAAAGAACGGAGATTTTTCAAATTTGCTTCCTTCCGATGAACTAAGCTATTTTCTTTTATGTTAATTTATTTTTAAAGTTATGAAAAAGCGGCGGTAACTTAGGCGTAGAACGCTGACCTCTCAATCTTGAGATCCAGGTTCAATCCGAGGTTGGGCATGCACCAATGAGTTTTTCGGAATTTACATAATGCGCATCGTATTTGCTTATAGGTTTTGCCCACTTTCTGAACGGTAAAGGAAAATATAGTGAGGAAACCCGTATGTCCTAAAAATCGTGTGTTTGTGCCCAAAGTACTTACGGCGATAGGGCTCACCTCCCACCACTTTGGGACGTAATATTTGTAGGTAAAACGCTGGTGTACCGAGTGTGGACTGTGACTTGCATTTCAAAGTTCACACTCGGAACACCTTTGACACCCTCTCGCGCATTCAGGTCGTGACAGTATATATATATATTTATAACACACCGTGCGTAAAATGACCACTTTACGCACGCTGCGCGTGCGTAAAGTCGGCATTTTCCGCACTTGTGCTATAAAAAATTATACGAAACTCGTGCGAGAAACTTTTTCTCGACTCGTGTGATTGCAAACTCACACTCGTCAGAAAACGTTTCATCGCTCTCGTATCGTAATGTACTATTTTTTATACAAATTTATCCATGGGGAACCAGAACTAGGACCTAGGGATTAACCACGCTAAAATTTAGGAAGAGAATCATATAAGTTGAGGGTGTAGGTAAATAACTTGAGCGAGGACTATGAAGTGTCGGGGGTGGGTCTATGGTATCGATTCGGCGCAACACATCTTAACCTATTTGACAGGACTAACCTTATTTTGAGCGTTCTGGTCTTTTCGATACAGAAAGAAAAAGACAGAACGCTCAAATTAAGCTTAGTCTTGTCAAATAAGTTAAGTTGTGTTGCGCCGAATCGATACATATATCTCTCTTTCATATATCTCTGATATCTATTTCTCTCTGTCCATCTCACCGGTGCTAACTTCACTCAGATTCGGCGCACACGTGAACGTAATGTTGCCAACGCGACGTCTATTTGCATAGATCTACGTACTTTGGGCCTTTCCCGCGAACCTACGAACTTCAGCCTTTGAATCTAAAGTCCCTTTCAATAGAATCCGGCAATAATGTAAACAAGATAATTATTAGACAGTTGTCTATGATCATAGTGTTGTACCTACACTGATGTCAAAGTGAGTGATTGATATATTGTTATATTGTTAGATTTTGGGCTTTCAGTACAGAAATAAAATTAACAAAAGAGCTTTTGCAATATTTCAAAACATAGGGCAAGGCTCTTTAAAAATATTAATTAAATTATTTCAGAAAATTTAATAGAATTGAATAAAAATTTATTCAGTATAATATACACATACAATAATCAATAACGCACAGAAGTCGGAACAATACCCACTAATGAATAAAGCAAGCCAAACCCATACCTGACTAAATCAGCTGTTGCGGCCGGTCGGCCATTACAAATTTTCATGTCAGCCAGTACAAAAGAGGTTTGTGAAAATACATCACTAACTTTCCAAAGACAAATAAGACTTCGATGATAAAAAAAATAATATGGCAGTTTTACAAACTATTGAAATTATCGTCATCCGAGTATTTTTTAATAAAATAACTATCATAAAGAAGTTAGTTGGTGTATAAATGATTGTTAGAACAATGTATGGTTCCTTGAAATGTGAATATGATCAGAATTGATATTCAAATGTAAGTAATTTCTGAGTAATCGTGTTTAAATTGGTTTGTTTACATTATTGCCGGATTCTATTGAAAGGGACTTTACGTGCCTACTTTCTATCAAATATTCAAATTCGCAAAATTACATTATTTCAGAATGAACTGAATACTTAGTCTAAATGGGCCAATTCCCTTTTTCTTGGATGAAAAGTTCATGCGTTTTGTTTTATACTAAAGCACGGTACGGACAACGACCTGTTATTCTTAATCCTATATTACTCAATTTACTCATAAAGCTAGTTGTGATTGTGTGATCGTGTCTGAAACGAAAGGTTTCATCTCATTCACTCATTTCTTTTTCAAAAAAGAATAATACACAATGTACGTACCCCACAATGTCCCGCAGATCACTGAGTCGCGCATGTGCTAAACTGCCATTAGGCCTGTCCCTTTTAAAATCAATGGTAGCCGGTTTTTTTAAGGCCCATGTTCCGGTGTTATCCGAAAATGACTCTTAATTATAACGTTATTCCTCTTTAACGGGATGTTTAGAAATTATGAAAAAAATGTATGGTGTTATTTAAAGTGTAAATCGTATTAAGAAAGTATTGTTTGATTAATTTATTTGATTAATTTATTTGTGGATTTTTTTCCCTCAATCGCATCGATATGAAAAGTATAATTTTGGACTCTGGAGTCTTCTCCGGGTAGTGTGGCCTTATAATGCAATGCATCATGCGCAAGGGCGGATCCAGGGGGGGGGGGGGGTCATGGGGGTCATAAAAAAATTCAGTTCATTACTTTATGTCCTCTAGACGGCGTCATATTCTATTTAATGTGACGTCACTTTGCCTGTAACCGTTATAGAGAGAAATAATAAATTGAGAGTTATTTATAGTACCTATAACCAGCGGACGGTCAATGGTGTCGATTCGGTGTAACATATTTAAAAAGACTTAATTTAAGCTTTCTGTCCTTGTCTTTTCGATACACAAAGAAAAAGACAGAGCGCTCAAATTCAAATTCAAATAGTTTATTTTGCAAAGTAGGTATATAAAATACACGTTTCACAACTGAAAATTTAATCTTATAAAAAATATGTATGTAATTAAATAATAAATGTACATGAACTAGATTAAAGGTTTATTTAATTTATGTAGCAATATATATACGATTAAAATTATAGGTAAAATATATATTATACAAGGTGAAATCCAATCAACCGCCCGAACCCACACCGGAGACCCGGCCAGGGACCAGGAACAAGGTTCAATGATCACCAACCAAGCCCCCAAATTAAGTTTAGTCCTGTCGAACATGCAACGGCCCCAGGGCTACGTTCAATTTTATTAGCCGCTCAACAGTTTTGATGTGGCAACAATTATATTTTTGTTATATTGGTACTAATGTTTTTTATGTTAGTTAAGTTGTATGTACTGCTGTCACTGTAACAGAAAAATAATGCCGGTCAAGGTACATATATTGTGCAACGCTAAAGTAATTATAATCAAATAAATTCTCAAACCTAGTTTTCTTCTCCTAACCATTCTAAAAAACAGTGACAGCAGGATAGCATTTATACAAATTCAACTCATGCAAAAGAGATGTCATAATCGTCTGGCGTCGTGTGAAGATGCTGATCAAGTAATGAAAGATATTGCTGAAATAGCGTAAAATTGTATTTTATTAATAAATGTACATTTTATCTTTTGTTGGGGCTTTTTTTCTTCAAAACCTGAATTTTGGGGGGATTCTGGGTAATATTTGGGGAGAATACGAGTCTGTTATCTGGCAACACTGCTGGTTACTCTTTCTTTGACTACTTCTCTGAGACTTCTTGTAACAGAATTGAAAAAGATTTGCGAAGAAACTCATAGTGATATGCCAGTACCCTCCAGTCTTCAAGACCTTTTAAAAGAACCTAAATTTTGTACTCCCCTATTCAATTATAATATATATTGAACACAGTGGAAAAATTATAATCTCTGGTGTGAAGTGAAATATGTAAAAGTGACCAAACAAAATTACCTAACTATTTTTATAAACAGTGTTGTGTAAAAATAAAATATTGGCTCAAAAGAACTAGTTTCCAGGGCCGCAAAACGAACTAAAAAAAAAAACAAAAAAAAAACTCTTTCTTCTCGTGACGTGCGTCCATCAACATACGTGAGTTAAATTATTGCTGAAAGTAAAGTAATGGTACTGTAACATATCGCTAGGCAATATGTTAGGTCTAGGTAAAGCTAGGTTTTATAGGTAGTATGGCGGCACGTCTACACGTTTGCCACATTCCTTTTAGATATCAATAATCACGTATAATTAAGTATAAATAAGGATTCATCTTTCGTCAATATATATTACATACATAACTACATAATTACATACGACAGTACTTAAGCACTGAGATGAGGATAAAACTGTGCGAGTCCTTGATACTTTCGAAACTTAACTACTGTCTGGTGGTGTATGGGCCATGTTTGTACAAGAAAACGCACAGACTATTACAACGGGTACAGAATGCCTGCAGTCGCTACTGTTTTCATATACCTTCACGTGGACATGTGACACCATATCTGAACAGTGCTGGCATTTTAAATATGGAGGCTCGTCAAAAGCTTCATTTTGCCAGTTTATTGTTCGGAGTGATCGAGACAGGGGAACCAAGCTATCTACATGATAAACTTGGATGGCGCAGGGACAGGCACAAGTATAAAGTCCGGAAATGTACACCTGTAATGTCAATGCAGTGTCACAAGACCGCCGCGTTCAGGGGTAGCTTTAAACACCAAGCCACAAAGTGTTGGAATGATATACCACCACCTTTGAGGGAATTAAAACCTAAAAATAACTTCAAAAAATCATACTTCAAATATCTTCTGAGCAACCAAACCAACACGAACTCATAAACCTTATTTATTTATTTATCTATGTAGATAGTTCTTCATCTGCCTATTTTATAACTTGTATGTATGGCCACATATTGATTACTCACTTACTCGCTTATTATCTATGTATGTTTATTGTACACCATTATTGTTGATTACTAATGTTATATAATTAAAATAGTAGTATGTATTATACTGTAACTATTTGTATCTATGTAAGTATGCATTAAAATGTCGGAAGTATGCGTGACAAAACAATGGTTCTGGCATAATAACAGCGTTGTAGTCTACTTACTAGCTGCAACACATGCTGAGTCAGGGCCTTTTTACCCAGCAATTCATTTTGTTTTGTATCTAAAATGTGTTTGAAACTTCATTTTGTTTTATATCTAAAATGTGTTTGAATTAATTTGTTGATAGTGCTGAGTAAATAAAGATTATATCTATCTATCTATAACCATCTAACTGGCAACAACTAATTTATTTTATACCGCCCCCAAATTGGTGACCCCGAGTCTGAACTAAGCAACCCGACGTGGACACCAGGAAAACCCGACTGGAACATTATCGCCGGGGACCCGGCGTGGTCCCCGGGCGCATGGCGACACCCAACTTGAACTGGACGTAATCACCGGGAACCCGCCACCACCTCACCCCGGGCGCACGGCGCTATACTAAGCAACCCGACGAAACAAGATGACACCTACTAGGCCAGCTGCAACAACAAACTCCAACATGGACACATTGGAAATCGCGACAACCTCCATCATATCCCGGATTCCGAAGTCCTGGAGGGATCAGCCCCGACTATGGTTTACGCAGTTCGAAGCCATCATCGCCTCTCAAAAGCAAGGCGATGACTATAAGTACAACATGCTTATCGCAAAGTTATCAAAAGAGGAAATACAACAAGTAAGCGACATACTCGCGGCCCCACCAGAAACCGATAAATACAAAGCAATCAAAAACCGCTTGATTGGGTGCCACGAGGAATCAGAACAGCATCAATTCCAAAAATTACTCACGCAGATGGACCTAGGGGATAAAAAACCTTCTCAATTACTTCGGAATATGAATTTTAGTTCTACTTGATATCTAAGATTGAGAGAAACTACTTGTACTGCTCGATTATTTACATAACGCGAGGGCTTTTTATTTACTAACGCTTAGATACTAAACCAGGGGTAGGTACTAGCATGAACTTGCTTTCGACCGACATCAATTTGATAAATAAAAATGTTATTATTATTTCATTACAATAAGGGTTGTTTTGAATTTATCGATTTTATCTGTCAAATTTATCTAATTGACGCGTACATGCTCCCATAGCTGATCCTGAAGTTTCACCAAGTATGTATATTAACAAATAATAATATAATAATAAACGTGATTTCTTGGCGATGGTACGGAACCCTCACTCCAACTCGCACTTGGGTGGTTTTTCCAATATTATTTGGAATGGAGTACGGAATGGTGTTTCTAACCAGAAATAGGGTTGCAATTTAATACTAACTGCATGACTTTTGTTTGTTATCTTATCTCACAGGTGCTTCAAGAAAACTGAAGATGCCTATACTAAAATTATGGTCCAGTGACCATAAGCAAAAGAAAGCAGTGTCAATATCGGAGTTAAACATAAATAATGTTCTCGAAAAGGGTAATCAGATTATATTAAATACAATCTGTCCCTTCAAATATTCTTCATTTATTTTGGAACCGGGTGCATGCTCAATAAATATTATTTAGTTGTAGTTTTCATTGGTAGCTGGGTTTCTTTTTAGACACAGAGCCCAGGCCGGTTTTGGGTGGGAAGATAAAGTGACTCGAAATATTTATAGCCAAGGACTACTAGGTAGCCCTGGTCTGACAAAGTAAATCGGTCACTGGAAGTTTCTATACTTGTCTTCATTCCAGATAGTATGCCCAAAACATAACCTAAAATTAACATAAGTGTTTCAAATTTCGTATAAATTGTGTGTTTGTATGTGAATATAATAATCTCTCAATGCAACATACGTATAGATTCTGTGTCTACAAGATTGGAGGAAACAGAGCAGAGACTTACGTTGCTAGAAAATGAGCAGAGCAAGAGCGGTGAGACTCAGTTTCTGCACGACAGGGTCGAAGAACTTACAATGCAACTTAACGACAAAGAACAAGAAATATATGGAAACGACATAGAGATTTCAGGAGTGCCTGAAATTAATGGAGAAAATGTCCACGACATTATTAGTCTTATTGCAGCCAAGATATATAGGGACCACACTTGATCAAGCTGAGGTGGTCGACCTGTACCGTTCGGGGCTGCGCATCCGCTCACGCCCGCTCGTGCTGCGTGTCACTCGACGCGCCGTTCGTGACCGCCTACTGCGTACCGTGCGGGTGCGCCACTCGCTCACGACTGAAGGCATCATAACGCCCCCTCTCGCTTCTGCTGGCTCAAATGTATCCCCAAAACCCATAAGTATATACCTAAATGAAAGGTTATCAAAAAACAATAAAAAACTGTTTTATATGGCTCGCGAGCAGATAAAGAAACAGGAATGGAGATTCGCATGGACGAATAATGGAAATGTCCTAGTCAAACAAGACGAAAACAAGCCTACCCATCGCATACAATCTGAGAATGATCTTTGCAGGGTTTTTAACCTTGTTATCAGTAATGACAATCCTGCATAGTTGTTATATAAATAGTACTTTCCTTAACGTAGCCCTACTCACTTTAAAATGTGTAATTCAAACGTTAAATAATAATAATAATAATTTGAATGTGATCATGTTTACACTAATACCTCTAATTTTATATTGCTCACATTGGATGGATCAAATTGAAAACTTGTTTTTTAATAATGTTAACAAAACCAGTATATGTATTTTACATGAGCTAATAATTAATTGTACAATATGCTATAATACGGATTGTACGGCAGCTTTTATAATTTTGATGTTCTGGAGCCTGCACAATACATATACCTATAATGTTAATTATGTATGGAGATGGTTTGATGATTTAAATTACCGTTTCTGTATTCTGTTGTGTAAAATTGTTTATTGTTCTACGATTTTGTTTACAGACTTACTAACTAATTTGTTTCTATCCTTTTTTGAACAACAAAGCCTTACGAACTTGGTTCATGAGCCTACCAGAATTGTCGAAAACAGTGCTACCCTTCTAGACCTTGTCATAACAGACAGCCCAGAACTATTCCGGAGTGTATGTGTTCATCATAATCCGCTGCTAAGCGACCATGCCATTGTTTTGGCTGATTTAAGGCCCTTAATCCCGCCAAATGGGTACTTTCTAAAGCCTACTCCTCGTTTATGGCCAAACCAAAAATAATGAAAAAATGTATTATGAATAATCAACTCTTAGACAACATATGCAACAGTTTTCTTTTTCATACCACCAAAACTTCTACATGATTTTTTTTTTTACTGAATGGTGTTTTTTGACCTCAAATTCCCTACTGCTCCTCAGTGGTTTGGCCGATTGAATTCATCTATGCTTTGATAAATAGATAAACTTTATAGCTATTAACATAACATAAGATTATTCAATCGAGTAATCACGTCCAAGTGAAAAGTATAATTTTCCCCTATTTCGCTCTATCAAGGACGCAGCGAGCGTCGTAACAGCCACTATGCATTGCGCGCTGATATGAACGTTATTTCAATGTCGTTTCCGTTGATAATTTGGCGATGGTAATCGCCTTAACAATAAAAATTCATAAATCGCCTCCTGAGTACATATGGACACGTTTTTTGGATTAAATCAATGAGGAAGAACTCTCAGCCGACCTTAAAAACCAACCTTGGAATGAGATTTTAGAGTACGATTATGTAAATGACATGGTTACTCATTTCAACAACTTAATTAATGCCCTTTTTAATAAACATGCCCGTTTAAAAAAAATAAGAGTGAACCAAAAGCCGCGTCCGTGGTTGACTGATGTGGTAAGGCACATGATTTTCGTTCATGAAGGCCGACCCCGGAGGACGATTCCTACGTTTTCGTTGATTCGTAGGAATCGTCCGGAGGCCAAACAGTACCAAGCGGCGAGGCCGGAGGCCGAGCCTGTGAGGCCAAAGGCCGAACCGAGTATAAGCGAGGCCGATGAACGAACATACGAGGCCTTCGGCCTCCCTAGAATGACATCAGATATGACTCTGGTGGCCGCGATGTCGTGCTCGGCCGAAAAACTCGCATGTTCGGACTCCGAACGCTGCCAGGTCGGCCTTCGGCCTCGCTGGCGCGTTCTCCGTCCTCACATGCTCGTTTTTCGGCCTCGCTGGAAAGACACTTGTAGGCTCGGCCTTCGGCCTCGCCATTAGATCCGAAGAAATATCCGATCAATTTTTTTTCGAAAAAGTGTCAAAATGCCTGTCGGTTGTCAAAAAGTGTCAAATTTGACAGTGGATTCGTAATCAGCGACCCCACTTGCTTCTGGATACCGAGTTTCAAGCATACCGAGTTTCAAGCGAATCGGAGAACTTTTTTGGACATGTCAAAAAAATGTCAAAACCTGTCAAATGTCAAATTTTTTTATGCGGTCGGGTAACCCTCGGCGATCCGATCACTCAAGTCGAAACCGCAACTCGCTAGGACTTACGGTTCGGGAGATATGGCCGATCAAAATTTTGATAAAAAAAAAATATTTTTTTCGACTTTTTTTATTTTATTTTATTTTCAGAAAGATCTCGTCGAGCTCTTTTCTTGGAGTACCATGAACATGGGTCTAGCTTCAGCCGTTTGGGAGATACGGGCCGTTAAAGTTTTGACACCGGGGGGGGGGGGGGGGGCTAGATCTCGGCGAGACCTTTTCTTAGACACCCATCAACATGGGTCTAACTCAAGCCGTCTAGGAGATACAGGCCGTTAAAGTTTTGACATTAAAAAAAAAAAAAACTTTTTTGGCACCCTATGGTCCGACCCCTAGGGATGTACCACCATAGACTAATAATACAAGAAGACCTACAAGCGTCTTACATTCAACCGTAACTTGATTTTTAGTTCAAATGTTGTAGCAAGATGGAGCTACTAGTTCAAAACAACCGAATTCACGGCTAATTGGAAATGACTTTCTTTCCTAGTAAAGGTAGCTTCGTAGTGGTTGCGCTTGATTACGGAAAGATGGCGGTGTACGCGCGCGCGCCCCTGGCCCCTCGCTACGACATATGCTTTCAAATGTATGACTGTAGTTGAAGATTCCATGCATCTTCACCTCAAATTGATGGTATTTATTTTCGAGCAATATACTAATGGTTAGATAATTTAATAACTTAAATAATACAAAAAAAAACGAAATTTTTCTTAATACATGAATCGGTACGAATTCTAGAGCATGAGTCGCTGCGCAAGAGCGGGCATTATTCTGTGGCAGTGTGCCGCTGGCCAGTGCTACCACCTTGGGGTATTGTCCCCTAAATTTAGGGAATTTTTTCATGTTTACGGGATTTTTTTGGGTTTTAAAAGTATTTAGGGTAATGTTTAGGGGAAATTTATTTGAACCGAATTTTGGGTTTAGGATGCAAATATCTGAACGTGGTGTGCAGTTCTCTATCGCTAGCGTCAACAATAGATATTTTTTGTTAGACATTTTTCTGTTTTGACTTTGATTCTTTAAAAATGGATGCTATTCATGACTGTTTTAAAGTTACCTACTGAAATACTTGTAGTTAAATAAACTGATAAACTTTATAGATAAATCAATAATAGTTAACCTTAAATTGTGTTTTACTTCTAATTTGAATGTTTAGGGGAAAAAAGTCTGGAAAGTGTCAAGGAGTTAAGGGAAAACCAAAATCCGAGGGTGAAAGCGCTGCCGCTGCTGGCTCACTGGCTGTTCGACGTGGAACCTGTGTCGTTTGTCAGTGGCGTGCACAGAACTTTTTGCTGGAAAAGCAAACATTTGGTCAAGAACAACAATAAAAAAAATATAAAAAAATTTAAATATCACTTTGAAAAAAAAAAATTTTGTATGACGCCAGGGTAGACAATGTCTACCCTAGAGTGAAAATTTCCTATACAAACTTTTTTTTTTCAAAGTGATATTTAAATTTTTTTATATTTTTTTTATTGTTGTTCTTGACCAATTGTTTGCTTTTCCAGCAAAAAGTTCTGTGCACGCCACTGTCGTTTGTGCTTACGCCGCGCCACCCACTCTGCACCATTGACCATTTCAAATAATTTATCTTATTATTATGAATGGTGTATAACCTTGTATTGATTGTAATGCGATAGTGTGTATATTTTTAAGCGGTAGTGTAGACGTGAAGAAGATTTATATTATATGGGACAATTTTATAGACATATTATAAAATGCGAAAAGACGCTTTGTTAGGGCTCTGTAGTACCTAAAAGGTACAAAAGGAACCTTTATGGTGAGACTCCGTTGTCCGTCCGTCCGTATGTCACAGCCTCATAACTTTAGCACCGTTAAAGAAAGACATGAAATTTGGCACAAAAATAGTATTAATATGCCCACATATCAGGGTGTAAAGAAATATGAAAATATGAAAATTTTGAAATTGTTCAAAATATTTCCAAAACAAAAGTGAGAAAAATAAAAAAAATATTATCCTAAAAATACAATATGGGTATCAAATTGTAGATATTGAAGTTTATTGTAAAAATATATACTTTTATTGTATTTACTGGTACTGGTTTCGAGAAATCTTTAAAAAACCACAAAAATATGTATGTCCATCCCATCATCTCTGACACTGGTAGACCGAAAAATATGAAAAAAATTTCGATTAAAGATCATAACTGGATAATTACAGGAAAACTATAGCGATATAAAAAAAAAAGTTGAGCACAAACGAGAAATATTTAAAAAATGTAAAATAAATAAAAAAAAATTATGAAAATACAATATTGGTATTAAAAAGCTGATTGTAAAAATATATAATTTTAGCTATACATATTTAATTGCATCTAGTTCGAGAAATCCTAGAAAAACCATAAAAAAATGCATCCGAGGGGGCCTCTTATCTCCAAAACCGGTGGACCGAAAAATATGAAAAAAAATATGGTAATATGTGTGAACATAAATATTGGAAAAATAAAGCGGTTGAGAAATTCACGAAAAAGAATTACAAAATTAAATTTGTCATCCACAATACGGAACCCTAGGTACGCGAGTCTGGCTCAACCAAGTTATGCAATGTGTAAGGTCATTTGAAGTTGTGCAGTTACCTAGCATTCATACGGCCGCTTACGCATACCTACCTGAAACGGTTCAAATTTCCAAATATCAACTTTTCAACAGGAAAGTAGAAAGAATGAATCAGTACCTAAATTAATAATAATTTCGTCCATGACAGAGTAGGTAGGTACAGTGCGCGCCAATCTTTTAGTCGCTTCAATTTTTTAGGCGACGCCATAGCCGTTTTGCGGTGTCAGGGGGACGTTGCAGGAGCGAGGGCGCGGGTCACACCCGCCTGCGTGCCGCACTACACCCCCCGCTCGCCTTTTAGCAGGTGTCAACACTATGCGTTAGTGTTAGTGCTACGTCCGTACACTACACACCCGCGCGTTGCATGAAAAGTATCTCCGAGGAAAAAATTCTATGATTCGTTAAGTTTATCGTTTAATCTGTTTGTTATAGTTTATTGTTTTGGTTGGCTTTAATTGTTGTTTTGTTGATTTAGTTTGTTAAAGTTTATTGTTGTTATGCCTCGCGGACGTTATAGCGTTTTAAGGCGACAATAAAGCCAATTCTGAAGGCTTTAATTTTAGTTTTAGTGCTGTCACAACAAATTTTGTTTATTGCAAAATAGTCTTTAAATGCTAGGAACAAAAGCTTAATTACTTTAGAATAATTCTAGTTTTGACAGCACTAAAACTAAAATTGGAGGCTTTAGAATTGGCTACATTGTAGGAGAATGGTGTATGGTGGTGTAATTATATTAATGCGTTTTATTTATATAGTTAAGATTGCACTAAAATAATAAATGAATAATTAAATAGGTAGGTACAACAAGAGTACACCTTCCCACCCACTTATAGTAAACATTTAATAATCAACCGTTGATATTATTGTTTCGTTGACTGTACCTGCGCAAGCTCATTCAGAGGCAACTAAAAGATTGGCCCGCACTGTAGGTTAGTGACCTATAGACTGTGTGTTGTATCTACAAACATCACCTCACAACAACGCCATCTTGTGATATTACATAAAAACTAATGGATTAGCTTTGCTTTAATTAGTTATAAACTTGCCTAGTGGTGGCGCAGAAAGTAGACATAAGAAATAAAAAGCTCAAAATGCAGCGCCATCTAGTTTTAGTCTGCAATTTGGGTGCTACGGTCTTTAGTATAGCAATCGGCAGTCTTCTTGTATTATTAGTCTATGGTACCACCTTCCGTTCCGAAGATATGGCCAAAACAAAATTTTTTTGTAATAAATTTTAGAAAAAAAAATCCCATCCCTAGTGACCGGGGACATCCCTAGGAACTGCGCCCGCTCGCGCTTCTTTATAAAATGTATTATTATTATATATTTATAATTATTATATTATAAAAATCAACATCACAAACACTATCACTACCCATTAAATTGTCTAACCCATGAGTCTTTATATCTATAACAATTCTATGGCAATGTAACAACAACAAAAGCGAAAAATAATAACTGAAATAAGTACTAAGTAGTACACATCACTTTTCATCACCATCAACAATGAAGTATTACATTGTTTTATTGACACTTTATTGATTCTGCATTTTTTTTCAAGAGGCATCGTTTAGATATATTTAAAGTTAAACACGTTAGATTTATACGTGTTTATTATAGTATTTGGATTCAATCCTTTCTTAGGTTGACTGTACTTTGTATGTGATTCCACCTATAGGATTCCACCTATAAACAATGTTTTAAGATATATACTTTTGTCAAAAAAAAAATGTTTACCACCCTCTTTTTTTTTGTTTTCAAACGTTCGTTTTAAAGACGCGGTTAAGAGACCAAATTGTTTTTTTTTATAAAATAGGCAATAGAAAAATATGTTACCTAAATCCAATATTTTTTTCCCTACAAAATATGTCAGTAATAGCTAAAAACACACCAATTTGTTGTTTCGCTGCGTGATCACTAGTATTATGCGTCCAAGAACAAGAGGCCAAAGAGCCAACATATAATCGCTTCTATGAAAAGCAAATAAGGTCTTTGCCATTAGACTTATTGTGCTGGGCGGGTAATAAAAAAAAGTTGCTAGGGTATGCCATCCTCTTAATCGAAGTTTTCAGTTATTTCAATATTATTCAATAAAATACACGAAATTTTTTCGACTATTTATCAAATTGTAGCACAGCATTTATTGCATAACTCTATTGAAGTAATCTAACGGACTGTTTCGGACCAACTCGGACCGGACCGGCTTTTTACCGAAATAGGGCTAGTCCGTTCGGTCCGTTTGAGTTTAGGGCTCACCATAAAAGTCCATCGGACCAGGTCCGAGTCCTATTTGAACGGACCAACTTAGGGCTTTTATTTGGTCCATGTGACAGCTCTGGGCCCCAGGCCCAGACGCGCGAATCCACGCGACATCTCTCTATGTCTCTACTGTGTGAATGTGTGCGTGCGTCAAACAAGATGCGACACAGCTACTAGCCGTTCAGAATTTATACTGAATACGGGTGTGTTTCGTAATACCAAAAATGATGAATGAAAACTTAATGTGTTTTAAATTTTGTTTTAATAATCTGTAACATGATAACATAGGCTATGTTTCCGCTCGAACAATATCATACGTTTTGTTGTTTTTAATACAAAACAAATAAGAAGAAAACGGGTAATTTATGGTGTAAAAATGTGCGAATTGCAAATCGCTGACATTTCCGTTTCAGGTTAGTATTTTGGAAGGAAACATATTCATGGACCTATAAAAACACTGTCTTAATCAGAATAACAGCATAATTTGGTTGAAATATGCTCGAATTGCAAATGATTTTGGTATTACGTTTGTATGGATAATTAATTTTGGACCGGCCTCTTAAGTAGTTGTGATTTTATGAATTCAACCACTGATGAAATATTTTTTTTCTACTAGAAAACTATCGTTTAGCGTAGTCAAATTTAAAACACGTAGAATAGAACTATTAATAAGTGAAATAACAAAAAACGGTATTTAAAAAATTATTTTAAGAACATTTATCAAATCGAAACTTATCGAGAGTTTAAAACACAAAACGCGTCGATATTTCCCTTAGTTTCGCTGGGACATCGCAGCGTTCAGACCACAGAACATTTAAATCAAATAGAAAGGCTAAGTGGGCGTGTCACGCGCGCCACAACTACTGTTGAACACCAATACTTAGACCGAAACACGCGATCGCTGCCCATAGTCGCACGCGAACCGTGACTCTGTGAACAGCTCTGCCTAATCTAAAGAGAAATGCCGTCTTGTGCAATAATTACTTGCAGAATCACGAATAAGAAAGCAAACCGGAAAAAATGAGATATTTCCTTTCACCTGTAATTATAAAAACTTTGTATAATATGAGAATTTTAGATAAATAACTAATTTACTCATGGTGACAACAAAAATATACACTACCGGCAATGTACGCTCACAATTTTGGCTAAGATGTAGTAAACAAGTAATGTATGCTCTCCCTACTTGTCAAACTTGCTCGCTAGTGTTGTGCCGTATCGTGGTGTCACACAATCGATAAGACGTTTTTTATTCCTTGAGCGATATTCTTAAATTAAGATTTAAAATAAAACTTTTATAACATTCGAGAAACCGTTGTCAATTACCCCAAAATCGACCGGATAACTGTACAAGCAAGGAAAATAATTTTTATATAAAATGTATGAGAAAATATTTAAAAGTGAATAAGTGTGCGTTTATTTCCTCTACGGTGTAATTCTTGGCTATGCATAAATACATATTTTTCAAAATACATGAGATATTTGTACAGTCGAGAACAAAAGTATTCGTGTGAAATGTATGAAAAAAAAAATGAAAAGTGTTAAAGCGTGTTTTAATTACTCTACAATGTAATTCTAAGCTACGTATATGTATGTCTGAAAACGTTTATCAAAATAAATAGGGTAAAATGTACAGTCGAGGTCAAAAGCTTTGGGATAAAATATTTTAAAATGTATGAGTGTGTGATTATTTAATCTATAGGGTAATTCGAAGCTATGCACATGTCCAATTGATTATTTATCAAGATATAGGGAATCTGTATATTCGAGGAAAAAAGTTTTTGCTAAAATATTTAAAAGTCTATAAATGTGTGTTTAATTATCCAACAGGGTAATTCTAAGCTATGCATGCATATCTTGAATATATATTTACAGTAGTTACAGTATCAGAGTTGGTATAACATACTAAAGGTTTTTACAAAATATATAGACAAAAAGAGCTTGGAATTACACTGAAGAGTAAATAAACACACACTTCCTTGACTGTGCAGATGCCTCTTATATGTTGATAAATAAGTATTTAATCATATGCATAGCTTAGAATTACCATATAGAGTAAATAAACAGACACTTATACACTTTTTAGACATACATATGCATAGCTTAGAATTACGTTGTAGAGTAAATAAAATACACTTTTACACTTTCAAATGTTTTTTCATACATTTCACCCGCACAACTTTTGTTCTCGACTGTACAAATATATGATAGATATTGAAAAATGAGTATTTATACTTATGCATAGCTTAGAATTACACCGTA
This sequence comes from Ypsolopha sequella, assembly GCA_934047225.1. Classification (NCBI taxonomy): domain Eukaryota; kingdom Metazoa; phylum Arthropoda; class Insecta; order Lepidoptera; family Ypsolophidae; genus Ypsolopha; species Ypsolopha sequella. The sequence continues at coordinate 19,422,096 of OW204006.1, read as the reverse complement.
GAGTAAATAAACACACACTTGTACGGTTTTAAGGCGATGTAAGATGACGATCTTCACGTTTTAGAGGGGGTGAAGCAGGGGAACGATGCGAGGAGCTCCGCCCGTAGCGGGACGCCCTAGCTCGCTCTCGCCGAGCGCGCGGCCTTATTCTGAAGCCATCCGTATTCTGGTCAACACTACTGCAATAAATGTTTTACGATTTCGTATTCGATTTTCAAAAGATACATTTTATTAATGAATGATATGACTTACAACGCATAAAACATTTTTGTCATATAAAAATATGTCGATCAGCTGACCTACTTAGAATGATTAGTACTTTTTATAAAGAAACTACATTTTTGACATATTTTTCGACCAAAGGTATGTATCCGATTCTATAGTTAGAACACTAAATATGTCAATCCCAGAATTCCGAGATTTTTTCAATACAAAAAAACATTCTATATTAGCCAACACTCAGGTAAATGGGTATTTCTCATTTTGACCAAATATTTTGTTGTCTGTGAGAATATCAAAGCTTGTAATACTATGATGGAGGTAACATTATACCAAAAGATAGCGTTTGAGTAGTTCTACTTAGGGCACGTAAAGTTATTTTAATTAACAAAGTATATATATTTTCTAATAAAAAAAATAAACACCCAAATATCACCATTTCGTGGATGTTACATCTGTAGTTAGTGAAACAAAACCTAGATTATCCAAATTTTTATGAAATTTCATAACTAAAACTAGTGTTTTCAATAAATATTAATTGGTAGATAATAATTTTAATATTATACATATACAAATAAAGACACTGGCCTAAGAAAGTTTTACTTATATTATTTTATAGTCACGTAATATTTATCCATCAAACCGTCCATAGCGTGATAACGTTATGCTTGTGCCACCCAGTTGGAACACAAACAAATCAGCAAAGAACATACCTTGTTTTATTATACCACTAGCGACCCGCTCGCGCGCCCCGGCTTCGCACGGGTGCAATGTTGATACTAAATATACTACAGAATGTCTTTATATACAACGTTCACAGTTTTTGTAATGTATTTAAGGTACTTAATTGGATATGGATTAATGCTGTATTGCTTAAAATCGCTTGGTAAATAAGCCATAATGGTTATTGTGGGTTATCCCTAAGAGATAAACATATACCATCGCGGACTTTTTTGTATTTTAAAGTTGTACAATACTGTAGTACATTATTTTGATCTATCTCGTAGGGTTCAGCCAGCGTTTGCAATGTAAGCGCAAAAAATGTGTTTATTTTATTTACATCACATTAGAAACCTCTAAAATTATCAGTGTTTCTCTACTATACTATGCATGTATCATACAAATAAACCTTTCTCTTGAATCACCCTATCTATTAAAAAAAAACTGCATCAAAATCCGTTGCGTAGTTTTAAAGATCTAAGAGTACATAGGGACAGACAGACAGCGGGAAGTGACTTTGTTTTATACTATAGTAGTGATGATGCATTGGACATAGAACAGGCGGTAAAGTGTGAAATGTATGTCGTCGCTCTCGCTGCGGCTGCAAAATCCGCTATGTGATTTTTAATTTTATGCAATTTTAATTCCTATCGTAATGAAAATAGTTATAAAAATTACATTCAAATTCAAATTCAAAAAACGTTTATTCAGGATAAAAAACATTACAGAAATAGCAATTTCAAATGCACCGCCAAACTGCAAGGCAGTTTATTGGCAGTTGGCGCTCTCACTCTTGTAAGAACTGGTCCTTACAATCCTTGAACGGATACCATCACAACATCCTGGTGCTATTATTATTATATATATATATATATATATACATACACACGCACATATATACATATACATGTACATACATATATATATATGTATATATGCATATATATATACATATACATACACACACACATACACATATACATATGCTTTTCGCAGTTAGTTCACTGATTGAACGAACCAGCCCAAATTTTAACTATATTATATTATGTTTTTACAAATTGACATTTTTATGTAGGTATTTAATTTTATAGTTCTTTTAGTAAACATATATATTTATTTTACACACGAATCTAATAAGGAATTTGTCACTTTATTCTTAAATACAGGTTTGGAAAAGGTATCATTTCTAATATCATTCGGAAGATAATTGAGAATTTTAGGAATTAAATATTTTCTGGTTCTGGAACCATAGTAATTACATATCTTAGGGACAGTTAATTTTTTGTTACTAACCTTTCTTGTAGTGATGCTATGCGAGATAGGATTTTTATACTCATTATTATTAAACTCCTCTAACAGAAAAAGCAATTTAAATTTTTCATGGACAGGTAAAATTTTACAGATATTATAAAGTTGATCATAATCATGGTGACATTTCTTCTTTGTTTTATTATCAATTAACAATTTCATGATTCTTTTTTGTATGGCATTAATCTGGTCTATATAAGTTCTGAAAGTACACCCATAACTGCCCAAGCCATATGATACAATCGAGTCTGCGAGTGCATAGTAAACAGAGTACATAGTAGCTCTGTTCACTACGCCTCTCAGCTGATAAAATTTACATAGTAATGATCTAAGTTTTGAGCATACATTGTTCACATGCGTTTTAAATGACATATTTTGATCTATGGTAAGCCCTAAATACTTATATTGATTTACAAATTCAATTTCAGGACAATTACATGTATTTAAGCAGTACTGATGGAAACAAACATAACTATGCCCAATTATCTGCAGATTATTTAATTTAGGCTTATTGTATGGGGAGCACATATGCATACATTTTGTTTTACATAAATTAATAATAATGCCATTGTCGTGAGACCATTTGATAATATTATCAAGGTCCTTTTGTATACAGTTTTGAATTACATTTAAATCATTGTGAGCATATAGTAAGCACGTATCGTCGGCGTACATAAACATTTTACAGTGTTTAACTACATTGCAGATACTATTAACATGCATGATGTATCCAACCGGACCGTACACGGAACCAGTAGGAACACCATACCTTATGTTTGCTTTTGCACCCTTTGTACCATTTATAGATGCCTCCATAGTTCTATTTTTTAAGTAATTCTGTAGCCAGTTGTGTAAATGTCCTCTTATTCCACATTCACTCATTGCTTGCAAAAGCTGGCTATGGTCTAGGGTATCAAAGGCTTTTTTGAAATCGATAAAAAGTGCCACTACTTGTTTCCGTTCATCTAATGAATTGTTGACATAATCTGTAAACTGCTTAAGAGCCGTCGCCGTGCTACGGCCACGTCGGAAGCCGTGTTGATTATCTGAGATAATACAATGCTTGTCTAGGAATTTACTTATCTGTCTTACAATTAGTTTTTCTGTTATCTGGTTAATAACTGATAATATAGCTATAGGTCTATAGTTGGTATAGTCTAGGTGGCTATACCCTGCTTATATATAGGTCTTATTATAGCCAGTTTCAAATCATCTGGATAAAGTCCTTTTTGCACACTCATATTTATAAAGTTAGCGATAATAGGACTTATTTGCTTTTTAATATATTTAATATCCTCTACTCTAATACTATCTGAGCCGGGTGACTTGTTGTTACTTAAGCTGTCGATTATTTTTTCAATTTCAAAAGCACTAACTTTCCGGAATCTTAACGAAATATCACTTTCTTTTATGTATTCGTTTCTATTTAAAAACTTTTTATCGCAATTATGTTTTATTTTATGTATTTCTTCTGTGAATGTTTCAGAAAACTTACTACATACATTTTCGAGATTGTCTGACTTACCTAAGTACTTTAAAATTACATCATCTAACCTGGGCTTCTCCCTTCCCAGCCAGCTATTTATTTTAGCCCATATCTTTTTGGCATCATGATTACAGTTTTTTAATTCCTCTTGTTTACTCTTATTTCTAGCTACATTAATTAATTTGTTAACTTTATTTCTATATTTCGTATACTCTAACCTCATATTCATACAATTTGGTTTTGATTTCCACTTTCTAAACAGTTCATCTCTAATACATATCATTGAACTTAACTTATCATTTATCCATGACGGTCTTTTGCGCTTACTGTTTAGCGAGATTTCTATCTTTGAATTTTCATAGACACTACCAAAAATTAAACACATCTTTTCATATAATACTAACGGGCACTTACAGTCACGAAGTTCATCCCAATTCACTGAATCCAAATTTTCACGAACTAATCGATTAGACATTATCACTTTGCTTTTAGGTGTAACACTCGTCGTGTCCTCGCCCGTGGAGATCGTGACACCAATTAAGTAATGATCCGCTATCTTAGTAGTAAGAAGGAATGCGGCATAAAATAGCGGATCACATAGTAGACCGATTAAGGGGGCTTATGTAACCCGAGAAATTCCTCTGTCAGTGAGAGTAGGTATAAAGTAAGGTAGTACAGATTACAGATGTCAAATAAACCAAAATATTTTGATAAGAGAAGTTAGGTATTTTTACCTAAACTTGAGAATCGCTTATTACTCTCTGTGAAAAACTTCTCAGTCGAAATAGTTTATGTGTACGTACCGTACGTATTAGTAAGAATAGGTAAGTATAGGCATCCAATATTTTTTCGATTTAAAGGATACTCCAAACATGAACGTAAGAAGGATCGGACACCGTGTCGCTAACTAATAACTGAATCACAACAATGGCGGCGGCTCAAAGTGCATGTGTGCGTGCTGGGTTGCCAACTGATACCAATTTCCCCAGAAAATAGTTTAGCACTATAAATAATACTATTGTCGCTTGATGGCGCTGTAATACGAATCTAAACCAATTCGTACAAACGAAGCTGGATTTGGAGGGAACCCAGTCGTTTTCACCTCTGCTCTCTCCAATTATATTTAACCAATCATTCCTCCATACTTGGTTTCTTTTTGGAAGTCTAAAAAAAACACATCGGTATATATTTTTTTAATAATTAATGTAATTTAGACTACCTAACTTGCGCGTGTATGCCTGTGTCGAAATTTGTTTAGCTCAAGCCCTTTGGTGGCGTGGGTATTTTTTATCTGAGCGGAAAAATTTTACAAACAGACAGACGTTTCATTTCATCATATCTATAGAGATGACCAACTGAAACAACATCTATTGATCGACACACTATTTTAAACAAAAAAAGAATCATCCAAATCGGTTAAGAAATGACGGAGTTATGGAGCAACTTACACAAAAAATATATGTAGAAAAAAAAACAGGTGAGTTGACAACTTTCTCTTTTTCGAAGTCGGTTTAAACGAAGATAAAAAAATTATCAATTCCGCTCGAAAATCTATCACCGACATTTTGTGGTGAGTGATTTGCTTTTGTATTTAATGGCAACACTGGCCAATTGTCACGAGTATGACAATTGAACTGAAGTCTCACGGATTAAGGCATTTTAGATCATATCACAGAGACAATAAAGTCTTTGACGTAGGACTTCAGTGGTGGCGCGGACTTTAGGTTTTGAGTTCCGAATTGAGCAGATTCATTTCATGTAAAAACACGTTAAAGATATGGAAATACGTTAAAAATCGAGTAACTTACCTATAAAAGGTAATTACCTGTAATTTTTTCATATATCCGTTATTATTTCTGCAAGATTTGACCACGCAGGACGGCATATTCGAAATTTTTTAAGTACGACGTCATCGCGTTTCGCCGGGCAAGGTTCGCTGCAGAATGGCGGTTGATTGGCTTATGTTTTTTGTATGTTTGCGTGCGGTTCGTCCGTACAAGCGAGTCAGCTTATCATGGGGTACCTCAATATTCTGTTAGCGGCGCGGAGTCCGCTACGTCCGAGACTCCAAATTTAACTTTTAACATTTTGTGCTATCACTTCTACTGAAAAATTGCTCTGCCAATTTTTATTTCTTAATGTGGTTTTATTTCCTTAAATAAATAGCTTTGTAAAGTTATCCAAAAAAAAATTCTTTTGAATATATATATTTTTTATTTCTACATAATTAGGTCATGTGAATAATTGCTCAGCTTAATTCAATACGTTTATTAGTAATGAGTCGCTGTATTTTAGTAGATTTTCCAATAAGCCAATGGAAATTCGGCCTAATACCGTAGTATTTACAATCTCAATAATTCCTAAATACAAGCATTGCCGTCACCCAGTCGCGGGTGTGAAGAGGGGTGAGGGGCGCTCGCGCAGTGGTGCGGCGGCGGGTAGCGATGCGCAGCGGTGAGCGGCGGCATTTTGTTTGTGTTGTGTCTCGCTCAACGAAACGGACCAGTTGTCTACTTATGCAAGGAACATTTGTTTATAAAAAATGACGGAGGAAGGCGACGGCGAGTTGTGTATCCTGTGCAAAAACGCTATAGTAGTAGGGTTTGTAACAGTGACAAAAAAAGGGACTTTTCGTCAATCGAGCAGAAGAAGAGATGATGGACTTTTCCCGCAACTTATGGAATTGTCAAACCTTACATGTCGAAACTCATATATAAATGACGCAATGATCAAGGCATTTAAAAGAAAGAAGATATTACATATTAATGAACGCCACAGCGTCAGATCCACCGGCAGCGAACATAGAATAGAATAGAATATAGTTTATTTGCGTTATTTAGTACATAATGTTCTTATATTGAGAGGTAAAGTATGACAATGTACTTAAATAATAACTTTTATTATTAAATATGCGACGACATTTTAAGTGTTCTTAAAATATAGTTTTAAAGAGTAGGTTACGTCGTACTGGAGGCCTAACAAGCGATCAGAAAACGAAACAACAACACGTTTTGCCAATTTCGCAAAATAAAATCTTGACCTCCCATAGTACTGTTTTTGGGTTTGTAAGGAACAAGAAAAAAGAAGAAAGATTACGAATTGCACAAAAAGCGCCCTCAAATCTTGACATCGACCACTTACCAAGTCTACAGTATGAAATAATGAAAATGGAGTAATAATATTTTAAATTATTATTACATACGGCTTGAACACTCACGTGTGATTGTTGTTGACTATATGCCAACCGTTTTTTTATAATATTATAGCAATATTTTATTTATAGAACATTATGTCTTTACATAAAGGGCTGTGATAACCCTAGTAAGTTTATACAAACCTGTAACAGGGTTACCGCGCTCTTCCGCCAGTGGTTTTAAAGATACAAAAAACTTTTAACAAAAAAATAGCAACCGACTTCAATAGTAACAGCAGTCATTCACTAAAAAGTTAATAATAATTCTATAAAGACTGATGGTACCGAAGCAACACTTTTGCCGACTTCTTTCTTCCTGAAACGTTATGTTATCTAGAAGTCGGCGTTCTTATATTGGTTTTTATGTTGCTATATCGTAGAAAATACGCCGACTTCTAGATAACATAATGTTTCAGGAAGAAAGAAGTCGGCAAAAGTGTTGCTTCGGTACCATCAGTCTTTATAGAATTATTATTAACTTTTTAGTGAATGACTGCTGTTACTATTGAAGTCGGTTGCTATTTTTTTGTTAAAAGTTTATTTTATTTCACATTTTTTAGTGTTGCTGGGTTAAATTGTGAAATATGGGTAGTTCTTGCAAACGTGGTTTAAATATGAAACGAAGTTCAAGTGAGTATAAGTAGCTATGTTTGAGTAGCTTCCTGCTATCAATCTCGAGTTATGTGCTGCCATTCGTTAAAGAGTTCTATGGTGATGAAGCCAAGATTGAAGGTCAGGTGGGTACACTGGCAATTTTCAAGCAATGCCCTGCAATGAGCACCATAACACAAACTGATTGCCGCAATCCAAAGTTATGTGCTGTCATCCGTTGAGGAGTTCTATGGTGATGAAGCCAGGATCGAAGGCCAGGTGGGTATTCTGGTAATCTCCAAGTAATACCCTTGAATTAGCACCCTAACGCAGTGATTGCCGCAATCTCGAGTTATGTGCTCTGATCCGTTGAGGAGTTCTATGGTGAATATGGTGATGAAGCCAGGATCGAAGGTCAGGTGGAAGAATGATGATTTTCAAGTAATACCTTGTAATCACCCCCCAGGTACAAAGCGATTACCTCAATTTCGAGAGGTATGCTATCATTTTCTGAGGAGTTCCACTGCCTATCTCTGAAGACCTTCATCAATGGGACCTACCTGGAAGTACACTCTTTCAAACAAAAAAAGAATTGTTCAAATCGGTTCAGAAATGACGGAGTTATGGAGTAACAACGCCAAAAAAAAAAAAAAAAAAAAAAAAAAAAAAACATACAGTCGAATTGAAGTTTGAAGTCGGTTAAAAAACTAAAATAAAATAAAGATAATACAGATTAATTCTATAATGTTTAGTGTATGAGAGGGTGTGTATGTATGTGTGTATGTGTGTGAGATGTGCGTTTATGAAGAGATGATGTATTCCTAGCCCTACAAGCGGGGTCTTGGGATCAGTTTGAGAACTACATACCGCCGCTCAATTTCGATTCCAACTTAAAATGTCTAATCTGTGCCAACGATATATCAAGCAATTCAAAATTTCGACTAATCAAAATGCTGCACACCAAAGATTAATTTAAAAAAAATTCCTTATGTCGCAATGACATATCTGGAGAAACGGTTAGAAAACCATTTGTAAATTTAAATACTTTTAAGTGTTCCGTAGTACCTAAATGGTACAAAAGGAACCTTTATGGTTAGACTCCATTGTCCGTCCGTCCGTCCGTCCTTATGTGACAGCCTCATAACTTTAGCACCGTTAAAGATAAAGACATGAAGTTTGGCACAAAAATAGTATTAATTTGTCCACATATCACGGTGTAAAAAATATGAAAAATTAGAAATTATTAAAAAAAAACCAATTCAAAAGTGAAAAAAAAAACAAATATATAATAAATAAATAAAATAAATAAAAATATATTCTTTTACTATATTTACTGGGACTGGTTTCGAGATATCTTTAAAAAACCACAAAAATATGTATGTTTCTCCCCCCCCCCCTTATCTCCGAAACTGGTTGACCGACAAATATGAACGATTATCTTTTATAATATTATTATATTATCTCCGAAAATAGGCCCGACGGTATGACAATCATTCCTTGGAAATACGGCAAGTCACTGGTGTGGGACGCAACATGCGTTGATACTCTTGCTGCGTCCCACATCCAAGTCACGGCTGCCAGGGCTGGCGCAGCAGCGGCAGCGGCCGAGGGATCCAAAAGGCGCAAATATGCAGAGCTCAGTTCGGAGTACGCGTTTGCGCCTTTTGGAGTCGAAACCCTTGGGCCGTGGGGTCAAGAGGCTAAATGTCTTTTCAAAGAAATTTCCTCTCGGCTGGTTGACGTTTCGGGGGACCCAAAAGCTGGCGCATACTTTGGACAACGCCTTAGTTTGGCAATCCAAAGAGGAAATGCTGCCAGCATTCTGGGAACCCTGCCACAAGACGGCGGCGATCTGGCCAACATTTTTTACTTAGTTTAATTTTACTTTAGGAGACATTTTAGTTTTATAGGTAAATTTGTAAGGTTTAATTTTAGTTTTATTTCATGTTATTTAAGTTTTTATGTTTCTGTTAATAAAATATGAAATAAATTAAAGTAATATGTGTTTACGTAAAGATTACAGGAAAAATAAAGCGGTTGAGAAATTCACGAAAAAAAATGAGAAAATTAAATTTATCATCCACAATACGGAACCCTAGGTACGCGAGTCTGCCTCGCACTGGACAGTTACTACAGCATAAAACTTAGTTCAAATTTCCAAATGACGGTCTAGGCACAGAATACATTTATTTATTTAAATAAATTAATAACTTAAAAGAAATACATATTTTATAATAATAATAAGGTGTATCAGAAACCCGTAAGGGTTTTTACTTACACCATCATTCCTGTCTTGTGCAAGAATATAGAAAATTAGATATACAGGTAGTCTAAATAAATAATGATAATGCCTTAAGATATCGAAATGCTTTGTTACAAAATCGTAAAATAATGGAATACACACAAACGTAACTAGTTAGGTATCTATAAGTACAACAATATGAGCAAACGTCCATAGTTGCTCTTTTCAACCATGGAGATAACAAAAAATACAAAATTAAATAGCCGTTACAAACTTATCAATTGCCTTTCACACAAGAGCATAAATTAATTACAAAGACATAAGAACTATTTTATTCCGTACGTAACTCGATCTTAACTTAGGAAGTGGACAAGTTAAAACGGATTTATTATGTTATTATTTAGGGGAATAAGATTGGGAGTAATAATATTGTTAACGTAAAGAGTTTTTAAATAAGAATATATGAAGAAGATACATATGTTATACATGTATACATACACACATATATTATATACTTTATTTATACTGAAGTTGATGGGTTTTCTATAAAATACTTTTTGAATTTTTGTTTCGTATTAGTTGTTTTAATTGATTCTCTGACGTCATAAGGCAAACTGTTTATTAATAGGGTATTTCCTTTTTAGGGTTCCATAGCTTATCGGGCAGCTCCAAGCGGTCGAGTGATAGTCAACCCTTACGCTCTAGCATAAATCGGCAAACAGATCCTAAAAAATATGCGAACGTTCGAAAATATGTTGGATAATTGATAAATCTGTTTTAATATAAAATCATATGACTAATAAAAATATAAAAATGGACGGAGTTATTTTTCATATTACGTAGTTAAGCAAAAATCAAAAAAATATGTTCAAAAAAGAAAATCTTTTGGATAACTAAACAAAGCTATTTATTTAAGGATAAAAAAACATCTTGAAGAATAAAAATTGGCAGAGCAATATTTCAGTAGAAGTCATAGCGCAAAATGTTAAAAGTTAAATTTGGGGCATCCCTGAAATCGAAAAAATGTTGGATTCCTTTACATACTTATTCTAACTGGTACATACGTACGTATACAGAAAGTAAATAAGCCTGAGGAAATATTCACAGAAAGTAAAAAGCGATTTTTATGTTTAGGTAAAAATACCTAACTTCTCGTAACAAAATTTGTTGGCTTATTATACATATGTAATATGTATTACCTAACTTCATCATATGCCTAATTTCATTGGCGGAGGAATTTCTCGGAAGTCTCCATACAACAAATTTCCTCGTTGACTCCACTATAGTGGATTTTGCAGGCGCAGCGACGATCGATGTCCAATAATCCTAGTTTCCCGCGCTTCTAAAATTAGTCGACAACGCAGGTACCCACAGGCAGTTTATACCACTATCGATATTTTGCGTACGAAGACGTGCACGGGAAAAATTGTCACAGGTCCGGCGTTGGCAGGTGCCAGATTGCGACTGACGAGGAGCGGGCGGCGTGGAATAAGCAACGGACCCGCGGTGGAACGTTGATTTCATAGGTTTTTAATTATTTAAAAATTAAGTGATAACTTTAGTAAAGCACAGCTAAGTGCTCGACCTAGGTAATTTAAAGAGGAATATTACCAGATAAGTTTTGTTAATAAAAGAGTGGAATTATGGAAATGACATGATTTGAAAGAATTTATTTACATGCTGCATTCGTGATTTATTTCTATCGAGCAAAGTTTATGTTATCCTGTCACACATAAGTGCAAGACCTAGACAAAAGTCTGAACTATGTTATGTATTTTTTTGGTAATTAATAAATTATATTCTGAGCTTCTACTTGACTTTGAAATGACTGCTTCGCGCGCGTTTTTCGGATAAGCCCGCCTTAAGTATTTTTTATACATTTTATATGAAAACTTTTCTCCTTGATTGTACAGTTACCCGGTCGATTTTGGAGTAACTGTTAACGGTTTCTCGAATGTTATTATAACACCTATTTTATGTCACCTAACACAAGTGTATTGGTGGTATGGACCAAAACGCCCATTCTCCTTTGAAATGGGATTTTCCATAAGAGTGTTTAAGAAAAATCCAATTATTTTGAAGCTACCATAATATAATTTAAAATACGTTAAATCTTAATATACTCGTCGGTGAAACGCGGGTGTACCGAGTGTGGACTGTAACTTGCATTTCACAGTTCACACTCGGAATACCTCTGATATCCCCTCGGGGATTCATGTCGTGGCCATATATTATCATTAATCACTTACAAAGTTTTAAGTATGAATTTGGCTATATCAATGAAATCACCTTATATACACCTAATACACCTTAAAACAATTTTACTAAAATATGTAAAACAAGAAAATAAAAATAGATAAAAAAAACAACACACAAATTGTCTCAGAGCAAATTGGTTTCTCAATTGATTATAAAAAAAGTTAGTCGAAGTTTTACGTTAAGAAAATACATCTGTTCCCATCCCTAGCAATAAATCATCACGTCATATAATCAGACTGTGTTTAATATTAAGTTCGCAATACCGCTCCGGTTAAGTTATCAACCACCTAAAGCCGGTAGGTTTATAATGGTCACATGGTACCAAATCTAAAACGTCGTAAATGAAATCGTTTGTTTGAAAAATACACCGTTTTACACAGAGATACGGTAGTTTTTTCATTTGATAAGTTTTCGATATAAGTAATTTGTTTTGCGTAGAAAGAACAACCATTTGGATTAAAGTTTTGATAGTATTTCAATTACGACAAGGTGTGTGCCTGTGGGTGTGAGGCGACAAAGGTTCTGGTACGCATACGGCTCCAAGGCCTTTCTAACTATTTAAATGTTCTGAGGTTCAGACGTGTTTTGTGTAGCTCGACGTCATTTTACCTCCCGCTCGCACGGTTGCTCCCTTTCCCTCGCGTAGATTCTTATGGAGAGGCGAACTGTATCATGAAAGTTGCTCTACTTGAATATTGCACTTATCATTTAATAAGTAAACAACTATGGATAAAATATTTTAAGAAATCCCTGTTTCGATAAAATAAAGTCTAATCTACGTCCGTCCGTATTTCACAGCATCATAACTTTAGCACCGTAAAGATAAAGACATGAAATTTGGCACAAAAATAGCATTAATTTGCCTACATATCACTTGTAAAAAAAAATATGAAAAATTTGAAATTGTTTAAAATATTTTCAATATGGGTATCAAACTATAGACAATAAAAAGGTGATTGTAAAAATATATACTTTTTCTATATTTACTGGCACTGGTTTTGTGTAATCTTTAAAAAAACTACAATAATGTGTATGTCCGAAAAATATGAAAAAAATGTCCATTATAGATCATAACTGACCAATAACCGGGAAAACTATAGTGATTTAAAAATATAAAAAAAGTATAATATATAAAACAAAATATTTATAAAAATACAATATGGGTATCACATTGTAGGTATTAAAAAGCTTATTGTAATAATATATAGTTTGGCTATATTTCATTGCATCTATTTCGAGAAATCCTTGAAAATCTATAAAAAATGTATGTCGCCCCTCTTATCTCCAAAACTGGTGGACCGAAAAATATGAAAAAAATAATGGTAATATGCGTTTACGTAAAAATTACAGAAAAAATAAAGCGGTTGAGAAAATCACAAAAAGAATGATAAAACTAAATTTATCATCCACAATACGGAACCCTAGGTTCTGACTAGAGTCTGACTCGCACTTGGCCGGTTTTTTTTCAAGATATTTGCGGTAGGCCGTTTTTTGAGCGGTTTTAATTTAGTTTTCGGAGCTTTTATTATGTACTACCCTTAATTTTTACCATAAGTATAGTAAAATACCATAGTAGTAAAAATCTGCGAATAATTGCATGCCCTAATTCGCTTAGATTAAGTTATATGTTAATCTAAGCAAGTTAATCTAAGTATAATGTGTGTTAATTCGAAAACCCGTAAAGCCATATTTTAGAAGTTGTGGTCTAAAAAACCCACGGGGATGGCGTGACACAAATTTTATACCAGCACCGCTGTCACCACTTTTTGAAATAACTAAAGCCGAAGCTACATCATTTTTATTACTTTACTTACTTTTATTTAAAATATCTTAAAAAGCTATCGAAGTCACTAAAACCGACAGTCGAGATAACAACGTGCTAGACAATAATGCATCAAAACAAAAGAACGTACGCAGCTGCGGTTCTTATCATTAAAAAATCACATTTCTAAAACTAAATTTTTTACCTTTTTTACTGCACCTTAGTCATAATCATGGACACACAAACTGACAGACACTTAATTACCGTAAGAGTTTCTATTTTTGATATTATATTACTTAAAGAACTGATTGTAATATGTGTGTGAGTATTAGGAATACATAATTTTAAATGTTTTCATAGTTACGATTTGATTATTAATTTTCTACATTTCCAAATTTTATAAAGGTATTTTTTATGTCAGACATGTTAAATGAAAATCTTGATGAATAAAGAAATTTTCGGGCACAACTACACGCTTTTTAGGGCATGCAGGTTTCCTTAGAGCGATAGGGCTCATAACATTGAGACGTAATAATCGTCAGAGAAATGCGGGTGTACTTATAGGTACACGTATGGGTTGACTTATGACTTGCATCTCACAGTTCACACTCAGAACACCTCTTGACACCCCTTCGGTAAAAATCTGCAAATAATTGCATGACCTATAAAATGTATTGTGTCTAAATACTAATTAATCTAAATACTAATCACTCTTACTGCTACCAATAAGCCATCTATTCCAGGTAGATTTACTTTTGTTTATTTTGCTTTTGCAAATTCATTTTGTTTGTTCCGATAAACAAACCAAACTTTGTAAATTACCGTTACTTGAATAATTAAAAATCTTTACATGTCAAATTTTAAGTAATCGTACACTCATTTAACGAAGTAGAGCAACATTCAGGTGCGGTCTCTAACATCTTAATGCAGCGGGGGGAGCGCCACTTCTAAAGCCTCAGGTAAGATGAAAGCGAAATGTTGCAAAGAGAGAGTCTGGGGCGTTAATGACATTTTAAATAAGCCTATTAATCTAATGTATTTTGTATTTTTTCTTTTTATTTTGTGACATTATTTATTTTTTGTATCATTTTAAAATTGAAATTTTACATAGAAATTACTTATTTTTAACTGACCTATTTTTGTTTAATTTTAAAACTATTATAAAAAAAACTGTGTGATTATGGCTAGCTGAAAATGTAGCATGATGTAAGCTAGACACCTACCTGCAATTTGAAAATTAAATTGAGGTCTGAAAAGGGACAGCCCGAAAGCCAGCGTCGTATTGCTGATCTTCAGCTCACACAACAGATGCTGAGTCTGCCCCTTTTTATCACATATGAATATTTATGTTTTTTATTTTTTTATTAATAATTATGATTTTAATGTTTTTCTTTTTCCTGTGCTGTATTTGTGAATTTTTATGTGATAAATAAACTATTTTTCAATTTCAATTTCAATTTCAATATCTGAAAAAAGCTTAAATTAGAAAAGTTCATTTAAATCTTGATCTAAATTGTGTTGCATGATACAAAACCCAATTTATTTTAGAATATGTTTTGTTCGTTGCATCAGAAATGAAGTCAAAAAATGGAACCTGGGAGTTCGTGAAACCTTCACAGATTCATAGACTACGGTTTAGGTACCTGTTACGAAAAGCCCAGTCTGGGAACCAGAATCACTCATGTTTGAACTGAACTGAATTCTGAATGCTCTAGAAATGTTCAGTAACCGATTTGCTTTGTCAAACCAGGCCCCCTGAGCACGCGATATGACGGCAGTGCTTTGTATCACCATAGGTTTTAAAAATAGCGGGAAGTGAAGAGAAATAATTACGAAGATGAAAGATCTGACCTTGGGAAGGAGCTGCATGCACCACAAACCACGCTTCGCCTGAGCCACCAAGTCTCTGGTGTTCTCCAAGATGGTTTTCTTCTTCCTCTTCGTGCCTGGTTGCGCTCTTCTCGGCTAATTTTCTTCGTAATAGTAATAGATGAAAATGAGGCGCACAGCGGGTGCGATCTCAAAATGGCGGGCGGTAGGGTCGAGGTAGGACCTAGTCGAATGACAATCAGCGTATACCTCCGGCGTGAAAGGCTTCTGATTGACGACTGATTGATTTGCGTCCAAAACTAAGCGGGTGGAGATGCAGCGAAAATGACAGTTGAAAATATTAATTCACAACTACCCCGCAGTATGAGAGCCACAAGAAGTGGCGCGAACATTTGCCCCCGGCGTTAAAACCATTGGTTTTAAAATAAGAATAGAAAAGTAAAAATAAGACAGAGAATAACGAAATTTTGAAGCGGGGGCAAAGAAAGGAGTTATTGAGATGGGAGAGGGCAAAGACGCACGACAGGTCGTTTGTAAACACCTGTCGTCGTTTTGACAGAAGCTACCCTAATGACATTATCTTTGCCAGGGTATACAGCTACAATAACACCGAGCGGCCATTGAAGCGGTGGAGTGTTATCGGTAACTACAACGACAACAGATCCAATTTTGATTGGGTTGGAAGGTGTATTCCATTTTCCTCTAGACTGGAGAAGATGGAGATAATCATTCTTCCATCGCCTTGCGAACGATTCTACCATTTGATCAAGCAACGCGTAGCGACGTAATAAATTAACTGGCTCATCAGCCACCTTACAAGCGGGTAATTCTTTTAAAGGAGTTGACATCAGAAAATGTGCAGGAGTTAACGCGCTAAGTTCAGATGGATCTTCACTCAGCAGCGTAAGCGGACGAGAATTTATGACACATTCTATTTGCGTAACTACAGTTAATAATTCTTCGTAGGTCAACAGTTGAGTACCTACTACTCTATGCAAATGCGTCTTAAATCCTTTGACATATATCTCATAATGTCCCCCAAAATGTGGGCTACGTGGAATATTAAATTTCCATTGTATTCTATGATCGGCAAGTTCATTCGCGAAAGACGTTTTAAATTCTTCGGAGTTTGTCAAATTGTAAATTTCTGAGAGGGCATTTCTAGCGCCTACAAAGTTCGTAGCATTATCTGAATATACGAAAGACACTGCTCCACGTCTAGATAAAAAACGTTTGAACGCGGAAAGAAAAGTGTTCGTGCTAAGATCAGTTGCCAATTCAACGTGAACTGCACGAGTCACCAGGCATACAAATATGCAGAGGTAACATTTGACGGGACGGACTCCACGTTTTCGATACGGAGTGATACTGATAGGACCACAATAATCCACAGCGCAGTGGACAAAAGCTTTAGCCTCATTAACGCGGCATGATGGTAAATCTGCCATGAAAGGGAAGGTTTGTCTCGGCTTCGCCTTAAAACAATAATTGCAGCTATGTATTACGCGACGAACAATATTTCGACAGGAAAGTATCCAAAATTTTTGGCGGATTATTGACATTAAAGCCACTGGTCCAGTGTGACAATTTTTGCGATGATAATGAATGATAATCAATTCGACAATATGATTTTTACGAGGTAACAACACAGGGTGTTGTTGATCGAACGTCATGTCTGTGTTGCGAAGTCGACCACCAACGCGTAACAATCCATTTTTCTAAAAATGGCGATAGTCGATTTAAAGCGGGAGAACAAAGTTTATTTGACTTTAATCTTTTTATTTCATCAAGAAAATAAAATGCTTGAAGAGCTTTAATCAATGCAACTTCAGCGAAATCCATATCGGTAGCGGTAAAAATATTAGAGCGCGGTAAAATACGTAAAAATCGGTAGATGTAAATGATTGTGTGTAAAAGCACAAGCCATGACGAAATTCTTTCCGAAAGAGAAAGAAGTGGATGCGGTTCTTCATTACTAAAAGCGGGAAGAGAAATTGTTTTTGATTCCGGCAAGTTTTCTTCAATAGAAGCTGATTCTATTGTTTTGATTGGCCACTCTTTAGCGTCCAGATAAAGCCAAGCAGGTCCAGTGAACCAGAGCGGGTGACTCATCAACTGCGTGGGAGTGAGACCACGGGAAAGACAGTCGCTCGGGTTTTGAGAACCAGCTGTATGGTAAAAACATTCAGCGGGAATAGCGGATATTATTTTTGTTATACGCGTCGCGACAAAGGTTTTAAACCTGTGCGGTGAGGAATGTATCCAGTGTAAAGTTACCATAGAATCGGTAAAACAGTAAATACGTTCAATATTGTGACGTATTTTATAAGCGTCAACTACACGACGAGTTAATTTCGACATGAGTAACGAGGCACAAAGCTCAAGGCGGGCGACAATGACGGTCTTGAGCGGACAGACTTTTGACTTTGCGCATACCAGCCGAATGCTAGTGCAAGTGTCTGAGTCATCTTGTACTCTAATATATACGACACATCCGTATCCACGTTCACTTGCGTCTGCAAATGATATTATCGAAATTTTCGAATTTTGGAACACGTCTAAGTGGCGATTAATACGTAAATCCCGCAAAACAGGTAGCTCCTTCAAATAGTTTTGCCAAATCTGCGCAATATCAGAGGGTAGTGTTTCATCCCAGTCTAATTTTAAAATACAGATTTTCTGCAAGAGTAATTTTGCGTACAAGATCACAGGAGCGGTAAAGCCGAGGACGTCGTACTGACGTGCTATCACGGACAAAACATTGCGTTTAGTACATGGGCGACTATCTAGCGATACAGTAAAAGAGAACTCGTCAGAATCAGGCGACCACTGTAAGCCAAGAACTTTAAGAGTTTGAGTTTGTTCTTCAAAATTCTTACTAGAATTTAAGCGGTGAGTATCAGGCAGTGTATCAAGTAACTGTTGACAGTTACTAGACCACTTGACGAGCTCAAAGCCACCGGCCTTAAGCAATCCTACCAGCTCATCTCTGAGCTGTAAGGAGCCCTGCACGGTGGGCGTGCTATAGCAGATGTCGTCCATGTAACAGTTTCGTGCGGCTGCAGTAGCGGCGAGCGGGTACGCTGAACTCCCATCCTCACAGAGTTTCCTGACTACTCTCATCGCAAGGAAAGGGCTACTACGTAGTCCAAAGCAGACGCGATTGAACTGATAAGCGATAAGCGGTGAACACGTGTCAAAGCGGTATAAAAACTTTTGAAATTTGCGATCATCGGCGTTAACCAAAACTTGTAAGAACATTTGTTTGATATCCGAGGTAAAAGCGATTTCATACAAGCGGAAGTCAAGTAAAATTAAAAACAAATCGTTTTGCAAATTAGCACCTGTGTGCAGCGTGTCATTTAATGAGACACGAGTACCATCAGCGGAGTCAGTCTTAGTACTGGCATTCATACAAATACGCACCTTTGTCGTTGATTTATCAACACGCACTACGGGATGATGCGGAATATAATAACCAAGAGATAATTGGTCATCATTATGAAGCGGGGATATGTAACCTTTAGTTAGGTATTCATTTATTATATTGTTATACTCGGAACGTAAATCTGCGTTAGAAACAAACCTACGCTCAAGAGACATAAAACACTTTTTTGCGTGATGGTACGAGTTTCCTAGTATGTTAGGATTCCGTGCGAACGGTAAAGAAACCGAATAGCGACCAGCGGGGTCACGTGACACATTGTTAATAAATAATTTTTCACATTCATCATTTGCGGGACTAGAAGCAGGTTCACAATGCACCTCTTCTAATTGCCAAAATTTTTGTAAAATAAAATCTATTGGCGGTTCAATCTCCATATAAGAGCATAACGAAATTGAACATGCGGTATTTTGGTAAACAGGCGTATTACCAATTAGCGTAAAACCGAAGATGGTCTGAAATCCCGTCGGCGTACCCGGGGGACCAGAGACGCGGCCTGATAACAAGATATCCGCGAATAAAGATGCACCGATAAGAATATCAATCTCACCCGGTAAGTAAAATGTTTCATCAGCAAGTGTGATATATTTTAAATACGAAAGCGTGGACAAATCCACCTGCACCGATGGTAAGTTGTCGGTAATACGGTCGATTACATAAGTGTCAAGCGAAATTGAAACCGAATCATCAAATCGTGAAAACAATTTAAGGTTTGTCGCACCCTTAATTGGGTTTGATGAAGAGCCGATGCCCTTAACAAAAGCGCGGGGAATTTTCTCATATTTTAAGTTAAGCTTCTCACAACAGGAAACCGTCGAAAAACTGGATTGTGACGCAGGGTCGCAGAGCGCACGTAGACGGACAGACATACCGTTAGAATCTTTCACGATCACTTGAATTGTACCTAAAAGGCATGTTTCATTACGCTGCGAGTTAGGCTGTAAGTTACATAAAGAAATATTATTACTCGCAGTTGGTACGGATTGAGAATCATTAGTCATATGTTCTGTGTTAGTCGCCGATACGGCAGGATCCACCAACCTCGAAGATTGCGTATGTGTGCGTGGAGACACGGTAATATTTTGACCAAGCGCGGTGTGAGTATTCATCACATTTTGTTTGCGGCACAACATCGAATGGTGTTTACAATTACAATGGCGGCAATTATAAGACGATTTACAAGCGGAATTGTTATGCGTAATACTTAAACAATTGGTGCAACCGTTATTAGATTTGATGAACTGAAATCTTTTCTCGATATCTAGTTTCACAAATTCGGGACACTTATATAAATTATAGTGTTTTAATTGTTTACATAGCGGACAACAATTATTATTGGTCGAAGCGGAGACAAAAGCATGGGTTGACTTGGTACTGTACCCGGTTTTGTTGTTATTATTATTAACGGAGCGGTTCGGAGCGGGAGCGGTAATTGCGGGTGCAGTGCGGTTCAGTATCTTAGTTTGTTCCCGTAAAAATGATATTAATTCATCATAATGGGGTAAATCGGAACCACGTTTAAACATTTCAAATGAACGAGCGGTTTCAACATCAAGTTTTTTAAGGGCCAAATACATAAGGATAAAATCCGAAAGATCTTTAATATTCAGCGATTTTAAACACGAAACAGCGGAACAGAACTTGTCTAAAAACAAGTCCAAGTTTTTTGAACTAGCGGTAGTTAAAGGGCGAAATTCAAACATTTGATCCAAATAAGTAGTGGCTAAACTACGCGAGTCTTGAAAAGTAGAAACGAGTGTTTTCCAGATTATGTCGTAGTTAGTTGCGTTCGGTGTGATTCCAGAACAAATCGAAAGTGCCCGGCCAGAAAGTTTACCCATCAGGTATTGTACTCGTTCGTTGTCGGTCAAGTCCGGATTATCGTGAATCGTGGTTTTAAATGTTTCATAGAATGTTGGCCACATAGTAGCTTCACCAGAAAAACCAACGAGTTCCAGTTTTGGAAGCTTGATAGTAGGTTTTTTGGGACATTCCATGTCAAGTGGAGCTTTAACTTTAGAGTCAGCCGATTTCGAAGAATGTGATAACTTCCGGTTGATGTATTTGCAATGGGAGTAAAGATCCTCAAAAGCTGACCAACTTTGATAATTTGGTTCAAAATTAGGATTTATCAATACCTCTGTGTCATTAATTTCATCTATGATTACATGAATTTCTGAGCGTACAGTATCCAAAGTTTCGACATTGGCCATAAACAATTCTGCCGAAGAAACATCCTCTAAAGCGGTTTTAGAAAAGTCATAAACTCTCTGAAGGCGATTAAACAATTCTTGCCTTTTATTTTTAAGCTTCTTTAAACTATACGACATCTTTAATTTTGCAGCTTCTGCGGAATTTGGCATGTTATATAGTACAAGTTAGGCAAGTACCAGAACTATTGAAAGTTTTATACTGACTACAACATAGAATAATGCTAATGAGTTAGAGATAACACGGGCGGCGGACGAACCTGTGTACGAGTACCTCTCGATAATATTAAGAATTAGCAGGTAGGCAGATAATATTTTCTGTGAAATGATCAAATGGTATAATCGCAGCGGATAAATTAACAGAATGGCGTATTTCACTGTAGATAATTTATAATTTCCAGTATATAGGAAATGGAATCACTAATATTTTGACGAATGCGGGGTTTTAATGCATAGATAATGCAAATAAGAGCGGGAATGCGGGGTAATACTGCGGGCAGAGTGAAAATTAGAGCGGAATTCACGTGTTCTTTAGACAAAGAACATGAAGATAGCGGTTGGAAATACCAAAAAATGGTTATAGATCGCAGATCAAAGGGCCTAAAATGGATCTAGATCCGGCTCGAATGGCCAAAAAATGAGCACGCGATATGACGGCAGTGCTTTGTATCACCATAGGTTTTAAAAATAGCGGGAAGTGAAGAGAAATAATTACGAAGATGAAAGATCTGACCTTGGGAAGGAGCTGCATGCACCACAAACCACGCTTCGCCTGAGCCACCAAGTCTCTGGTGTTCTCCAAGATGGTTTTCTTCTTCCTCTTCGTGCCTGGTTGCGCTCTTCTCGGCTAATTTTCTTCGTAATAGTAATAGATGAAAATGAGGCGCACAGCGGGTGCGATCTCAAAATGGCGGGCGGTAGGGTCGAGGTAGGACCTAGTCGAATGACAATCAGCGTATACCTCCGGCGTGAAAGGCTTCTGATTGACGACTGATTGATTTGCGTCCAAAACTAAGCGGGTGGAGATGCAGCGAAAATGACAGTTGAAAATATTAATTCACAACTACCCCGCAGTATGAGAGCCACAAGAAGTGGCGCGAACACCCCCTATTCTGTATCTTTAGTTGCCAACTGTACTAGGTGCCTATCATCAAAAACATAGATAAAAACTAAAATTTCAAAATGGCCTTTAGTGGGTATTGAACTATTAACTATCTGTGTCGTCACTTGAAGTGCGAACATATCCTTAGGGAATCGGAATTCGATGGTATATCTATGTTTTTGATGATAGGCACCCACTAAAGAAGGCAACTAGACATACATAATAGGCCCGCAGCAGGGCTACCTGTTAGTCCTTGGAGTGCTCTATCCAGCTATAAATATTTCAGAGGTGCTTTATCTTCCCACCCAAAACCCGCCTGGGCTCTTGTGTCTTGTAGGAAATTATAAGGGTCCGTCGATCTTACGTTTTAAAACTTTCCTGAAGAAATGAAAACTGCATTTAAATCAGTGGTTCTCAAGTTAGAACAAGACATGCAGAAAGACAGACAACGCATTTTATATGTATAAATTTCTTAGTTACTTGCTTTATAGCTTTTATAATTAATCTTTTTGGCAGAATGTCGCATAGTTTAATTTACACTTTTTGTTCTTATATAAGAAAGTTTTATTCATATTTCCATATAGTCGTCGCTTTAGTTTTTATTTGCATGTACATTTAGGCCCCCCGGAACCATCGGTCTACTTTCCCCATCGGTCTATTTTCGCTATTGGTCTATTTTACCAAATTGTACACTTGTTTTTCCTTATCCGTCTATTTCTCAATGAGTCTGATATTCACATCGGTCAATGATTTATTTTTTATACAGATTTTTTTGACAGATGCAAAGTGACAGATGATTTATTTTTATACACAGTGTTTTGACAGATGATTTATTTTTATACAGAGTATTTTGACAGATGCCAAAGTGGCGGATTAATTATTTATACTTTTTTTTACGGATGTCAAAGTGACAGAAGATTTATTTTTTATACAGATGTTTTTCACAGATGTCATATTAAAATTTTGACATTTGAAATCTTTGTAAGTATAAAAAATAAATCATCTGTCACTTTGACATCTGTCAAAATAATATGTATAAAAAATAAATCATCTGTCACAATGACATTTGTCAATAAAATCAGTGTAAAAAATAAATCATTTGTCACTTTGCCATGTTACTTTGCCATCTGTCAAAAAAATCTGTGTAAAAAATAAATCTTCTGTCACTTTGACATCTGTCAAAATCCAGGAAAGTAGACCGTTTCAACAAGTAGACCTAACGAGAAAGTAGACACAAAATAGTTTATTAGTCACAAAATAGATGTAGAATAGAATAGATAGAACACTCCATATTTTGTTATAGGTATTTATTAATAATAAATTCCAATATTACACATCTGCTGGGCGTCACGCAACTTTTTTTAAATATCGTTTGTAATTTGAAGCAGATTTGACATTGTGTATAAAAATACCTGTGTGGACTTATTTTTTCTCAACAACTTACACAATCCACATAATAAAATAAAGCAAATTATATTGAGTATTTTGTGGGAATCATAAATAGAGCTCTAATTCTTAATGTACCATTTTTGATTTGATTTCTAATTTCAGCCCAAGAAAAGAATATTTTTGGATCAAAAATATTTTTGTTGGTCGGTACTGAAGTAGATGGCAACGGAATTCTTGAGGAGTTCAAAAATGAGGTTCTTGTAATATCAGATGATGGATTAGATGTTGCGACTCCGCAAGTGTCTCATACAACTGCATCAGACATTACTTTGCCAAACTCCCCTACATCCAGCATATCAAGCAATGTCAGCGATGGGCATGACTGTAGCATTGCGACATGCACTTTCGTGCGTCATTAAAGTTACGCTTAGTCAGTAAGTTAGAATTAAGGTATTTTTGTACTAATTAAATATATTCATTCATTATACGACCATCAACCAAACAACATGTTTCCTTTAACTTGTTCCTGACATCAGTACACCTACACGTATCCCCACATGGCGACCCTCAGCCACAAGAACCCAAGGACTTCGTTATAAACAGGAAGATCGAAACGAACATGAAATTGAAGAAGCCAGTTTGACAAAGCCACTTTAAAGATGAAGACACATAGCCACTTTCACCGTAGCATGGCTGACAACCAAGTAATCATAAATCAAACAACTAACATAGCTGACATCACCAATCATAAGAAGAACTTATAAGAAGACTTGAAGCGTACGAGCGGTGTCCAGGGTAATCCCGGCCCACGGAGTCCAGGGTATAGCCCGGCCCACCCTCAGCGGACAAGGAGTCGAGAGCTGCCAGACCAGCCGATGCCCGCTGACGCCCGCCGCCCGCCGCCGCCCGCCGATGACCGCTGCGAGCCGCCGCGTCATGCCACGTGTCGCCCCTCACCGTCAAGTCATAGCCGTGGCACACCCCCGTCACTTCATAGTCAAGGCTCAAAATATTTACCTACACTCTAACGCGCGCATCTGGCTTGTCCGCACACGCTTGTGTGTGTGCGTGAGCTAGTCTAGGGCTGGCAGCAATCGTGTGAGCGTCGTCGCCCGAGAGGGACACAATATAAGTCAGCAACTTATGTGATTCTCTTCCTAAATTTTAGCGTAGTCCAATTTCTGGTTCCCCGTGGATTTATCAGTATTAAAAAAAAATATGTATATATATATATATATATAAATATGTATATATATACATATATATATATATATATACATTAGGGTGTCCCTAAAATGACAAAAAATTTTTTTTTTTCGAATTTTAAAATGCATACCCTCTATATCTTTTATAAATGCAAAACCATACTTAAATATGAAATTTTGTCTTTCTAGCATGATTGCAACCCGTGCCGACCGAGCGACAAAGTTTATCAAAAATCATGTTTCATCCTAACATTTGGTTTAGTCCTACAAAATTAATAATAATGCAATAAACGAAGTGAATAAAAGACAACATGAAATAAGAGAAATACTGATCTTTATATAAACATATAAAATAACTACAATTACCCAGGGTAATTTTTCTTAAGGGTATGTTTTTTACAGTCCGGATACAAATTTCTATGTTCCTGGACACAGCGCAACAGGAATTGTTTTTGCTCTTCTTCAGCCGTGATCAGTCCGTGAAAATCTTGCGCTAATTTGACAGCCCTTTCAGCAGTGTCATTTACAACCTTCAAACAACTTATTCTTTTTTTAGCTTCCAGAAAAGCAGCATTATCATCCCAAGAAGAAACATCTTCATGAAGAAAATTTTCATCGATGTGCAGTCGAGCTAAAAATTGTTTGCTCTTCTCCGATACAAAATCATCCAGCGTTTTATCTGAAACAAAAGAAGGGTTAATTAACAAAAAACAATAACATAAAAACAAACAATAAATAAGTTTAACTCACCAAACAACTTTTGGGACATTTCTTCCTTCGATGGGATATAGCGTTTGCGAAAATCTGAGATATTGTCCCTGTTTAAGTTGGCAATCATTTTCATCTTAGTTTGGTTATCAACTTCATTGTCAAAAAGTGATAGAATTACTGTCTCTTCACTTAAATACCACAGGTGGTTGCTAAACTTGCTTATAGCGACTTCAGACACTGTTGCGTCAACTTTTTCATAGCCTTTTAACGCCTTCAAGAAGCACAAATCTTGGTTAGGTGCTTTAATCGCCACTGAGCATTCGAGCCAAGGTTTTACATACAATGTGACGATAAATAAGCAAACATCTTGTAGGGCTTTTTTGTCCTTCGCATTCATTCTAAATTGAGATTGAAGCAAACATATTTTTAAAGAGTAAATCGCTCTCGCCATCCATCGTGCCTGATGCATAGCTCCAGGCGGCTTAATTTTTATTTTCTTCTCCAAATCTCCCCCTAAAAACACTATGCATAGTTCAACCAATTCACGATAATCGTCTCTTATAAAAGCTTTGTCTAATTGTTCTTTATAAAACATTAACAAAGTTGTAATGTTTGTCTCAGCAACATGTTCTTTTACGAAATCAAGGCATAGTTCAATGTTATTTGAATCGATGTTTTTCCAATTGTCTCTGAACTTTTTGAAGATCGGAATATCTGGGCTACTAGTAACTTGCTTTATTTTGGTTTCGAACACAGCTTTTAGGACTAACTCATAAACATGATGACAACAAGCAAAAAGTAACAATTCTCTGTCCAAAGTCTGCTCCAAAAGAGCACAAGCTCCATTGAAATGGCCAGTATTCGAAGCTGTTGTGTCGCAACACAATATTTGTACCTTTTCATTAAGGTTCCAGTCAAAGAGGGCAGTTGAGACGGCTTTAGCTTGATGTTTAACAGAAGAACTATCTAGTTTTGGCACTGCAAGAATCTGTTCTCCGCCTTCAAATGAAGCGATAATTGGCAAACGTTCTTTTGAGCTTCGCACATTCAAGCCTGGTAATAATTTTCCATCCCAATGGACTGTAACTACGTCAGGTACATTTTTCTGAAAGTGAGTTTTTATTGCTTCTGCCCTGGATTTTCTCGTCTGTGTACGAATTCGCTGGATCGAGGATTTGTTAATGGGGAAGTCATCGCTGCTCAAACCAAGCGCTTCTACGACCGCATGAAGAATGTAAACGGAGTCTCTTATGCTAAGCTGGCATCGATCTAAAGCTGCAACAAGTTTAGGTGTTATCAGATTCTTTCTACCTCTTTTCGAACTTACTTCAGGGCAGGAAATCTCAGGCAAGCTGACTTCAGAATTCAGAATTTGTTCTTCGTCTGAATCTTGTAGATCTTCCAAGTTATGTGTAGTAGAAGTCGATGCAACAGCCAATAACTCTCTTTGTCTAAGTTTTCTTCCCTCTTCGTCTAATCTTCGTTGTCTAACTCTTTCTTCTTTGTCCGCCAACTTTTTGTCTACACCCCCTAAGCATCCCAGTCGACCTGGCTCTCTTTGTTTTTTCAAAAATTCTTTGTCTTCTTCTATTTTCATTCTTTCAAAGGCATCAGCATGTGCAATATCAAATAAGTTATCAAGGTCTCTTTCAAAATTATTTTGGCGGTTTTTGAAAATATCCTGGGTTTTTTTACAATTTTTCTGCAGTTCTCTCCAAACATGATATAAATCAACAAGTTTCTTCACGCAGTTAGGAAATGCCTTTGTGGGAATTCTCGCTTTTTCCCAAAATATAATGCACTCCCTTATCACAAGATTAGCACTTTCACTGACAGTCAGCTTGACTTCGCGAATATTGTAAAACAAGACAGAGAAAACTTGTCGAATAGAAGGTAATTTTGCACCATTTATTTGATGGCTAGGCAGCCCGATAAGGAAAATATTTTGTTAATCACTCCGTAATTCAACCGACATCTTTATGCAATACACAACAGCCAACTAATAATCTAAATAATCACGTATGTAATGACAAATAAACACGTAGTTACAGGTCGCAGTGCAGTACCCAACTACCCACCCGCACAACTTGTATCGACAAGTTGAAATCGCAAGTCGGCACGGGTAATCGTTCATTAATCGAGCTTATATTTTTTTCTAGACTATATTGGGTTATTACAAAAGTTTTTAAAAGGTATGCGTAAAAAAAAAAAAAACTTGAAATATAAGGGACACCCTAATATACATATACAAGGTTAAATTCAATTAGTTGGCGAAATTTTAAACATATGTAGAACATGTCCGTATGAATAACTTTTTTTAATAGGATAGTGAAAAATTCTTAAAATTCGTTTTCACCTTTCCATACTGGACGAGTCAGCTGATCGGAGCAATTTGTATAGGAGGAAGTGAAAAAAAGTTAAGAATTTCGCTTAGCTCCCATGCAAACAGTTGTCCATATAGACTAGTACTACCTTTGTTTTGAGTTTCGCCAAATAATGTTATTTAACCTTATATATGTATAAATAAATCGTTACGACCTGAATGCCCCGGGGGGTGTCGGATGTGTTCCGAGTGTGAACTTTGAAATGCAAGTCACAGTCCACCCACACTCGGTAAACCCGCGTTTCACCTGCAAATATTACGTCCCAACGTGATGGGTGGTGAGCCTTAATCGAACCTTAATCTCAAGATTAAGAGGCCAGCGTTCTACCCCTGAGTTACCGCTGCTTTTTCGTTACTTTAAAAGTAAATATATAGAGATATATATATATATATATATATATATTATATATATATATATATACTATAATATAATAACTATAGGTACTTACTAAGCTTAGGCATACTATATATATATATATATATATATATATATATATATATATATATATATATATATAGTATGCCTAAGCTTAGTAAGTACCTATATAGTTTCGTATGCATAAATGATCATCATATAATTAACAACTACTCAAACATAAATTTTGGAAAAAAAATGAAAACTTGTCAAAACATGGAAAGTTATAAATACTTATTGTATTGTTCCAAATGCGTTACTGAACGAAATTGTAAGGTTTGATCACGCAATTCTAATTTTTGAAAAAAAGTTTTCCAGGCATCCATAAACACTGCAATAACGCACCATACTGATTAAAAATCAGTATCGTGATAAAACTTTGTAACAAAACACGCGCGCAGCAAACGAGTGGTAATCGAGCTCTGCCTGACTCCAGATTTCCACTAACTTGCGGGGGACCGCGGGGGACGTTAAATTCGCGCGGGGAGGTGAGTGTCGCTTCTTTACGTAGTAATACTTTATATTCTCTGGCCGTGGTGCCGATATTTTTTTAAGTACAGTCTACTAAACAAGTAAGTCACTATCAATGTAATGTTTTTATGTACTTCCCTATATTTTTGAAACGATTTCCATCGTTTAGTTTGTTATGTCTGAGTTAACCGAGTTGGAAATTATTTATGAGAGATTAATTGAAATAAAAGCATATCTCATTAAAGTCGGACCAGCCAGAAGGCAAAGTTCAGAGAAAGCTCAGCTCAAGTTTCAAGAAGCTCAAGAATTATACAGTCGTTTGGAGTCTATTTCGTCTGATATAAGAGTAAAAATAGAATCGAGTGTATTAAATAGTGAAGAAATACAAGCATCTAACATATTGGTAGGAAATATACGAGGGATTTACCAATATATTTTAAGTTTAAATATTCCCTTATATGTGGATAAGTGCACAGAAACCGTAAAAATGGCGCAAGATAATTTCGATTTAAAAACAGCCATCGCCCTGTTGCCTATTATGACAGGTCAGGAGCAGGTTACCTCTCAACTGATAGACAGTATCAAATTATACAGCTTTTAACGCAGGGAAACAGTACCAAATGAAACGCTGTCCCATGGGTCTCAAAACAAGTGCCAGTGTTTTTTCGAGGCTTATGACCATAGCAATGGCCATGGCAGGCCTTAATTTTGACAAGTGTTTTATTTATTTAGATGATTGCGTAGTAATAGGAAAATCCATGGAACACCATAATAAAAATCTCGTAAGCGTACTGAACCGATTGCGTGAGGTTAATCTTAAACTTAACCCTATAAAGTGTGAGTTCCTTCGACAGGAAATAATTTACCTAGGACATCAAATCACATCCGAAGGTATTTTTCCAGACCCAGATAAAATTACAACGATGAAAAATTATCCAAGGCCGAATAACGCCGACGAGGTAAAACGGTTTGTTGCATTCGCGAACTATTACCGACGCTTTATATCACGTTTCGCTGACATCGTATTTCCGTTACATGCATTAGGCAAAAAAGGTGCAAAATTCGAATGGACTATTGATTGCGAAAATGCATTTCAGAAATTAAAATTGGCGCTCTGTAATCCGCCTGTGTTGGATTATCCGTTGGATTATATTCCGTTTGCAAACTGACGCCTCGTTCGTAGGCTTGGGTGCAATTCTCTCAAACAGTAATGGCAAAGTCATAGCTTAAGCCAGTAGAAATCTTAAACCAGCAGAGACTAGGTATCTGATAATAGAACTTAAACTGTTAGCTATAGTATGGGCCGTACGCTACTTTAGACCATATTTGTATGGTAGAAAATTTAAAATCTTTACCGACCACAGACCTTTAGTTTATTTGTTCGGCTTAACCGACCCCTCCAGTCGACTGACAAAGTTTAGGTTATACTTAAAAGAGTATGACTTTGAGGTTGAATACGTTCCGGGTCGAAATAACGCAGCTGCAGACGCGTTAAGTCGACTTCCAGTTTCGTCTAAAGACCTTAAAGACTTACAAGAACATGTAGTTTCCGTGCTGACAAGAACACAGACGAAAAGACTAGAGAGTCAGGGCACCGACCATGACCGACCCACCGAGCCTTTTACTTCCAGTAGGCCTGATCAACCTACAGCAGTAGAGGTGCTCAAACGACCAAATGAGATAACTGAATTAATTTTAACAATTTTAATGACAAAAGTTTGAATATTTCAGAGTATGTTTCAAGTGACGCTAACTATTGCACTTATATACCATCGCAATCCGCGATCATTCTTGATACCCGATCGTTATCGACCGAGTTGGTGTTAGCGAGGGATCTCGAAAAATTGTGCCAAAAGTTAAATATTGTAGAGCTACTCATCATAAAAAATAGGAGTAACGCTCGATTTATTAAAAGTATACTGCGCAGTATCAACAAATGTAAAATCGCGTCACCAAAATTCCTTATTACAAGAGACATAGATCGTATTTCAGACAGGGATGAAATAACGACAATTTTAAATGACTTTCACCTTTTGCCCACAAGTGGACATGCAGGTATGAATCGCATGTTAAATAACATTAAAAAATACTATTTTTGGCCTGGTATGACAAATGACTTTATGAATTATGTAAAACGTTGTAAGAGTTGTCAAATTCAGAAACACACGAACAGACACATCAAAGAGCCTATGGTTATAACCTCCGATGCCAACTCGGCATTTGAAAGAATTAGTTTAGACATTATGGGCCCACTAGATATAGATAATCATAATAGGAGGTACATCCTTACTATACAGTGCGATCTAAGCAAATATGTAGAGGCTTATCCTTTGGAGCGAAAAGACGCTGAAACTGTGGCCAAAGCTTTTGTTAACAGTTTTATATTGCGTTACGGTATCCCAAAAGAGATACAAACCGATAGGGGTACCGAATTTACGTCATCAGTGATGAGCGAGGTGTGTAGGTTAATAGGTATCGAGAAATTAATATCTACCGCGTACCATCACGAGACCTTAGGCGGCATAGAAAATACGCATAAGCACTTAGGCGTCTACCTTAGGATTCAATGTGAAAACAACAGGAGTGATTGGAGCGAGTGGGTTCCGTTTTGGTGTTTTTCGTTCAACACTAGTGTACATTCAGAGACGAAATACACTCCATACGAACTCGTGTTTGGCAAAGTTTGTAACCTTCCATCCAATTTATGTAAGGGAGTCGATCCTTTGTATAACTTCGACGACTACCCCAAAGAGTTAAAATACAGATTGCAAAAAGCTCAGTTAGATGCTAAGCAAAATCTTTTAAATAGTAAATCCTTAAGAAAATTTAATTTTGATAAAAATTGTAATACTATTAAATATAAGCCAGGAGATCTAGTTTTAGTGAAAAATCAAGTAGGTAATAAGTTGGATTGTGTTTACGAAGGCCCTTTTGTAGTTTTAGAAGATTTATCACCAAATGTGAAGATTGATAAGTTTAATGAAGAATATTTGGTTCATAAAAATAATACGAAATTATGTCCTGATTGAATATTTAGTTTAATTTTTACAATTAAGCAAAAATGTTTTCATTGATTTTATTTTAAGTTTTTGTAATGTAAACATTTTTTTTTCTTTCAAAGGGATGTGTAACCATATACTTTCGGGGGAGATGTAGCATTGCGACATGCACTTTCGTGCGTCATTAAAGTTACGCTTAGTCAGTAAGTTAGAATTAAGGTATTTTTGTACTAATTAAATATATTCATTCATTATACGACCATCAACCAAACAACATGTTTCCTTTAACTTGTTCCTGACATCAGTACACCTACACGTATCCCCACATGACAATGTGGCTAACATACAATTTGAAATTCCCTACAATAAGCTTCCCTCAAATCTTTTATTGAAACTTAATAATGATGAACCAATTTCCACATCGGAAATTACAGCACTGGTAAGAACAGTAACAGAGGAACTTGTCTATAAAGAAAAATTGCCAGGAAGATCAATATATAGAGCTATTGCTCGGGAATGGTGTGATAAATTCCCTCAATTATATGACAGAGAATCTGATACAAAACAACTTATTGGAACAGGTTATTACACACTTTTAAAAAAAAATTGAAGAAAGAGTTCATTACCTCCAGAGGCCTAATAAGAGTATATCAAAAACATCTGGTTTACAGGAAGATTCTATAATATCAAGACGGAAATTAAAAATATTCAAAAATCTAGGTGCAGGTTGCAAAGAATGGCAACCCATTAATCAAGAAAATGAAAATTCTGAAACTCGCGTCTTTGTGCTTTGGATACCAGTTAAATGTGTGGACATATTCTTCTCCAAGACAACTGACATAACTCGCATATTACGCAAAAATGATGCAGACCAAAATATTGTTAGCAATTATGATCTCCTGATACTCATTGCTAAACATTTTAAAGAACACCTATCACACATTTATTAAAAATACGAGGTACCTATTATTTATTTTACGAAACATACTAAACATAATTATTTCGAGTCTCTTGTTTATGTAACCAACCACTGCAACTTCTTCACTTTCAGGAACCACTAACACAGTGTGAGATTGCTGAACGAGTGAAGACCACATCACCCAACAATGTATTTTCTGGAAGTATAAAATTATTTCCTAGTGCTTCTCCTCATTCATTCATTCTTCCTCTTGATCATCATATTTAGTTATAAATAATAAGACGAAAATTATTTAATGTCATATTTGTATTATGTCAAGTTAAACAATAATATTGACATTTAACAATTAGTGTCAACATTATTGTATAACTCTAGGTCAGGGGTCGGCAACCTTATGATATAGGAGGGCCACAAATGCTACCAGGGGATCAGCTAGGGCCGTATTTTGTGCAGTATTGCGTCTAAGTGTGCAACTTTTAACCGAAAACAATGCTTGCTTTTTGTAATGGAAAATCTCTGCTCACACAAATATATACTACCAAATATAGTTATCATGCAGTGATTGCGAACCTTGCGGGCCACACTTAAGTGCGTGCGTACATTGCGTACTAAATTGTACTTAAATTTCACGCCAATAAAAATACTTCAATAGCATAAGTGATATACTGTCTGACTACAAATCATAAGGTTCAGAGTTCGATTCCTGTCACATGAATTTATTTTGTTTTTGTTTTGTCTATTATTATTGATTCCAGAATTGTAAATAAAAATAAAAATTATTGGATTTATTCCTTCACTTGTGGCAAAATAAATTCCTTCGTGCCCAGCCGCTGTTCGTGCCCAATTAAAAACCGACAGATGAACAACAAAGTGATTTTACATATAAGGGTTCAGTTTTTCGCGATGAAATAATGAACCTTAAAAAAACGGTCATGTGCAGGTCAGACTCGTGTACCTAGGGTTCCGTATTGAAAATAGTAGGTAGGTATTTAAAGTTTTGCCAGTAACGGATTATGAAGACAAAAAAAAGAATTGATTGCAAGTACATACCTACCAATTATATTTACAAAAGAAAAAAAACCGCGGTTAAGTTTTTAAATAATAAAAAAAATATAATAAAAGAAGAAATTTTTTTGTGAATTTCTTTACCGCTACATTTTTCCTGCAATCTTTGCAAAATAATCTATTATTGTGATTTATATTTTATTTTATCACTAGCCTTTTGCCCGTAGCTCCGCCCACGTTTATTCAACTCTTCCCCGTTTTCGGCTTTGGCGTTATTTTATGAATAAATAAAATAAAATAAAAAAAACACAAAAAGTGACGTTGTCCTCGGAGATTAGAACTTCCAGCTTCTTGCGTCCTAAACGAACGCTTTTCGTTCCGAGCTGAAAATAACGTTCACTAGGTAAGTATTCTCTCATCAGGATAAATACTTACTTATCACGCTTTATTTCGCATTTATATCCTATATCGTAAAAGCCGCCATTATCAAGCAATGTCGGCAAATATCAAAGGGACGGCACGCGCGGCCGGCGACGACTCTATGTTGCCATAAACATAGATTTATCTGTACTTTTAGGGATTTAGGAACATTTACAGAAAACAGATTGGACCAGTTATGTACGGAGAAACGAGTTTGTACGGAGGTTTTTTTATTTAGCGCTAAAAGTTTTGGAAGAGATTCGGCCGCTTCATAGAGGTAGGGACTTTAATTATCCTTTTTGTACCTAAATGTTGAATTTTCAACATTATTTTCAGTTTGTTTGTTAAAAATAATCGCTAATCTTGATAGATTTCATAGTTATTTAATCGTATAAATATTGTTTCTATGGTACAGATTTTTTAGGTCAGTCAGATTAATAAGTTTTTCGATTAATAAGTTTGTTTTTTACCAATAAATGAGTATGAGTATGGCAACACTAACTTCGTACGCTTTCGCTACGTTTTAGCAGTGGCGTGCACAGAACTTTTTTCCGGAAAAGCAATCAGAAGGTCAAGTACGACAATAAAACAAATATGAAAAAATTTAAATAACACTTTGAAAAAAAAAGTGTGTATGAAAATATTCACTCTGGGAAAGGCAGTGCCTACCCTGGCGTCATACAAACTTTTTTTTTCAAAGTGTTATTAAAAAAATTTCATATATTTTTTATTGTCGTACTTGACCTTCTGATTGCTTTTCCGGAAAAAAGTTCTGTGCACGCCACTGGGTTTTAGGTACCACATTTTGGCTAGTAAGTAAGTAGGTAGTTACTATCTTTGAGCACGGACCCTACACAGACCGAATCCCTACTAACATTTTATTTTTCGAAATTCGTCATACTGATTATTTACCAAGCGTCGAGTATTAATTTATATATTATTTTATATTATAAATATATATAAAGTAACTATGATTTAAGTAAGTATATGACCAAATTCATATTGGAGACCAGTGATGTAAAATATCATAAATATTTTTTTTATTTATATCGCTGTTGGAGACACGATAAGTCGTCAAGATCAAGGTTCAATGACCCGTTTTACGAAATACGAAAAATATTTTTTGTTTTCCTATACAAATTCATGGTCTACCCCGACTCCCCGACTCATTTTAGAAAGCCTAAATTGTATTTTCTGTATTTCACAGAAAGTCGGGTAAGTAATCGAACCTTGTTACTGATCTGATCACTTATAAAGTCTCCAGTATGCATTTGGTCATATAAAACAAAGTCACCTATTCACCTTATTATACAGGCAAATTCATAATGAAGACCCGGTAAGTTCAGCGATTTATACAACAACATATCGTCACGACATGACTCCCCGAGGGGGTGTCAGAGGTGTTCCCGAGTGTGAACTATGAATTGCAAATCACAGAACACACTCGGTATACCCGCATTTCATCGAACATTATTTTATACTTTTAAGTATATATACTCCAAAACAATTAGATGAACGGGCCAACCAATAATCACCTCTGTAACAAGGCAATAAAGTCTATTCGTCTCATTAGCTTGGGCAGTTTAAAGATATTGCCGTACTTCGGGGACAAAAACACATGTTTTAGGGCATGCCGGTTTACCTCACAGTGTTTTCCTTCACCGTTCAGCAAGTGGTAAGTAAGAACAAATACTATGCACCATACATATATGTCGTCCGACCGGGGATTGAATCTACTAACGTCTTAACTAATTAGACGAATGGCGAAGACTTTATTACCGTTTGACAGAGGCGATTATTAGTTAGCCCATTTGTCTAATTGTCTTGGACGGATTATTGATCTCAAGCAAGACTGAGAGGACAGCGTTCTTTCTGCCCCTAGATACCGCCACGAACTTTTTTTTAAAATTTCGCATATGTTATTGATCCGTAATACTGATTACTTACAAGCCGGTCTATGTACTTTTACGCATTGTATTATGAAAATTAGAGTGCATTATGTTATGTTTATGTTGTTCAAGAACAACCCCGAGGAGTCTCCAGTATGAATTTGGCTACTCAAATATCAATCAGTCACCTTATTTAGCGAGATGGAGTCGTCCCAGTTACGACGAAGTTATGATAGGTTATAACAGATGGCGCTAGTTTATTTAGTATTTTTTTAAAAATTGCAGCATTCGTTCGTAAAATTTATTAGAGCTTCATTAGAGCTTTTTTATTTTTGTATGATTTTATAATGGATACAAATGTGATTATACTCTTATTATGCTTATATCATTGCATATATCAACAGCATTATTTATGTAAAATAATTTGTTTATTACCTGTAAATATTATGAATTAAAAAAAAAAGTACATCAAATCTCTCAAATCGCGGGTTTCTCCCATAATTCAATGTTTTTTCCAATCTAAAAGTAGTTTGCTTGAAAGGATGTAATTGTAAGTACACCTTACATGATTCTTCAGAAAGTCACATCAAATCAAAAAACAAGTAGGTAATTTTGAAATATTTCACAAAAATAGAAAAAGAAAACATTTGTAGTGATGTGGGATCGATCCTTGCTTGAGCAGATCGAAATTCCACAGGTGTAACCATTAGACCAATCAATCTCTACACCGCGCCTTGAAATTTACAATTATTTGTGTATGTGTGCGTGCATAGCTACGACAAAACAGCAAATTTTAAGATTGTTTGGGCCCGATGTAGAAACATACAACAGAAAATAACACAATTCTGCCTTTATAAAATAATTAACACATTAAAACTGTCGCATCATACAACGGAGCGAAATATTTTGTTTGTTTACTATTTTTAAATACAAAAACCAAATTATAGTACCGCAGCGCCATCTATTGACAGGAAACTTAGAATCAGGCACTAGTGTTTAACCTTAAATAGCTATGTTTGTTCGCAGATGTTTTACTTGCTGGTGGAAAATAGTATTATCAGCGAAACTGTAACCCTGTCATCATCAATGCAACTTTTGTTTGCAGCGTAATACAATTTTAATATGGAGTATCCGGTTGCATGTCAAAACACTTTGGAGTTTATACAATGGTTTGTGTTTAAAATAAATCCTGCAGAAGGAAGCAAAGTCCGGAAAGAACGAACACTTAGTAAAGTCTTGTCATTAATCAAAAAGCTGAACTAAAGCTATTATGTATTTTTCATGCAGTTATTGTGGAAAGAAATGTCTTAGTGTAATCTCTTACAACATCCACAAAAAAGGTCATAGATTTTGTAACAATGTGAAATTTGTATGTATTATTCCTGAGTGTAAAAGAATTTTTAATAATTACGAGTCTTTTAGAAATCACAACTTTAGATTGCACCATACTGTTATTCGTACAAATAGAAGTCATGATGTCGATACGTCGTTTACTCGGTGTGAACAATGCAACGAAAGAATCTTGTCAAAAAATGTAAATTATCACTCAAAAATTCACGTTTTTAATCAGGGAAAAATGTTACTTGTCCGTTTAATCCCTCATCTGAAATTAAAGCATGTAGAAATACAACTTTTGTAGTTTGTCATGATTACAAAGTCATATGTATCGTTATCATTCTTGTCCGCCTTCAAAGCCATCAAATAACATAAGTCATTTTGAACCAACATCTATACATACTGAACTTGAAAGTTTAAATATATCATCCAACATACCTATTCGAATGTGAAAAAGACGAAAATACAAATACTGATTTTATATCTCTTAAACCATTACTTTCACTTTTGTTAAAGTTAGAAACGAAAAATCTCCTTTCGCAAGACTCTATTCATAGCGTGATAAAGGGGTTACGGAGATATTCATGAGCATTGTTTGCAAAGTATTTGTTTGAGCTGCTTGGGCGTCTGCTTGCTCTAGTCTGGGTGAGGATAGCCGTGGTAAAGAAGAACTCCTTCGATGTTTACTAATTTATTGATATTACAAATTATTTGCGTCGTGCGTGTGCACCTAGGTACCGTATGCGAAGGTGAAGTGACAGCCGGCGATGGCGGCAGCGTCGCCGCCGAGCTGAGAACCCGTTATCTCGCCGTGTGCATGTGTGTAGGTAAGTTGCATGTACGCACACATGCAAGGCGTTAACAGTATTAAAAAATCATGTTTATCTTCCCTTGAAAAGCATCCAAATTCTCAAAAATTTATTGAAACACAACTATTTAATTAAAAGTATAATGAAAGTATGAATGGCGTTTGGCGCAAGAAGTTGTTAAGCAAATATTGCAGATTCAAACTTTACTCAGAAGTTTTTAACATTGTTTTACCGATTTCTATATCATTAGGTAGAAATAATTTTCACAATTTGTGTGTTTTTCATTATGTACCGATCATAGAAACTATTAAAACGTATTTCGAAGATAGAACATTCCTTGAACAATTTAAAAACCCTCTAGTGAAAACAAATGATGTTTTATCTGATATAACATGTGGCTCAAAATACTCTAATAACGACTTCTTAAATAACCCAAATACAATAAAAATAATTTTATATCAAGACGCCTTTGAAGTTTGTAACCCCTTAGGGTCATCAAAGACTAAACATAAAATACTAGCTGTTTATATGACAGTTGCAAATATTTTTCCGAATAATATGTCTAAAGTAGATAATATGAAATTGGTTTTATTGTGTAAGGAAAAATATTTAAAAGACTGGCCAGAAAAAAGTTTTTGGAAAATTAATAGACGATCTTAAAAGTTTAGAAAAAAATGGAGTGTTTATTGAGCATTATAATCAGGCAATTTATGGGACGCTATTGACAATAATTGGCGATAATTTAGGAATTCACACCACCGGGGGATATGTTGAGAACTTTAATGTAAAAAGAATATAACGATGACATAGAAATTGCGAACACACTGAATGAAAATAAGAATGATTATTATTCATTAGAACATTCTCGAGGGGTTGAGCGTGATTCAGTTTTCAATCAAATTGAACATTATCACGTCGTTGATGGTTTACCACCTTGTTTAGGTCATGATTTATTTGAAGGTATAGTGCCATTCGATGTTGCACTTGCATTAAACTACTTTCTTAAAAATAAATATATTTTTCTAATTTTTTTAAATATGAGTATGGACCGTTTGTCCAAAAAGGAAAAAATAAATATTCCACCACCGTTTAAAACTGATGCTGTTAAACTGGGAGGTCAAGCACTTGAAAATTTGCATTTTCTTATCTATTCACCGCTGGTCCTATTTAACGCAGTAGATACAGACAACCCTGTGCGGCAAATGCTATTAAAGTTGAGAGAAATTGTACAGCTAATTTGCGCGTATCAAATATCTATTGCTCAAACTGCTTTAATAACATCTGGCTCAACAGAATACTTAACACTTCGAAAAGAGTTGTTTCCAAATGTCCCATTGAGACCTAAACATCACTACCTGCTACTCTATGGTCAACTAACAAGTCTTCATGGGCCTTTGATGTATTCTTGGACGCTTCGTTTTGAAAGCAAACATAGATTTTTCAAAAACGTTGTGAGACATCTTCCTAATTTTGTCAATGTTACAAAATCTTTAACAATCCGTCATCAATTACATGAATGTCACCTTTCTCAAGGTATTCAGTTTGATTCTAAATTGATTACAGAACAATCACAAATTGTTTGTACTGATGATCTACCACGAGGCGTAAGTTCGTTCATTTACTCAGAACACAACTGGTACAATTTTCTCAGCCCCAAACATAAGTTACCGAGAAATAAAGTGTTCAATCGATAAATATCTTATGTACAAACAAGAAGAAAACATACTATATTTTTTGAAAATCAAACATCCTCTTTTGCGACACGTATGAAAATCCATGCTTTATAGGCTCTCTTACTAAATTTGAATACGACTTCGAAATAGATTATGTCAAAGTCTCTCTGTACCTCAGACCAATAAACCAATAGACAAAGTCTTGGTGCCGTCAAAACGTACTACCCAAAACTTCATTTCGACTCCTAATGACTCCTGTCCAAGTCACCAAATTATAATGTACTGTTACTTTTCTTAA
Organism: Ypsolopha sequella; assembly: GCA_934047225.1. Lineage (NCBI taxonomy): Eukaryota > Metazoa > Arthropoda > Insecta > Lepidoptera > Ypsolophidae > Ypsolopha > Ypsolopha sequella. The sequence continues at coordinate 19,381,808 of OW204006.1, read as the reverse complement.
GTGACAACATTGGCAATCCTTTGTAATTTGGTCGCGTTATAGCTTGTGTTTATGTTAGGAAGTAAGTCGGCCGATTTTTAAACAAAATTTTATTTAAGTTGTGTTTTGCTGCGAATTATCGTATGGAAAAGGGTTGAAGATACAAGGACAATGTCCTGCTACGTGCGTGGTTGCAGATCCCATTCGGGGAATAAAGAAAACTCGAACAGCAATATCAGTTTTCACAAGTGAGTAAAAAGTGATGTTTTCCGAGTAAATGAACCATAAAATGGAATTCCACCAAGAAAGACCGCATTTTACGACGTGTCGTTTTCATATAGTAACGTAAATATAGCTTTTAGAATAAAAGTAAATCCTAAAATCATTAAAATAATTAAATCCGTTTTGAGGTTATTAGTGAAGTCAAAACAGTTGTCGGTAATTTTACTGATTTTGTGCTAGTATGAAGTATTGATTCAGCTTATTTTACTTAAGGTTCCCCAAAAATTAAGACATTCGTAAACGATGGTTTGTTGCTATTAGCTGGAGTTGGAAACAGCACAAAACTAATTGGAAAGTGCTCAAAGCACTTAAATCCAGAGTGCTTTCTGAAAAGAACTATTGCGACCACGCTTAAAAGACGATGCGGTGCCCACCTTGAATTTACCTAGTAAAACAGAAGTTGTTTTAGTTGAATCCTTCACTACGCTCAAAATCCTAATTTAGAATCACGAGTCTTGCTCGAGATTCAAACTCGGCACTCGCAACAAAAATAAACTTTGCTCTCTTTTAATGCTTATTTTACTACTATCTGTTTAAAAATGACCAATAAGTGTTATGATTAATTCTAGGATTTGAGGACTGCAATGGAACCATCAAAAGCTGGCTTTGTAGTAAGTAAATTGAAAAAAATCTTGCATTGAAAAAATTTCTCGAAGCCCTGGAAGGACCTGCTAACAGCATGCCTCTAATGAGTGTAAAAGACAGAGGAGGGCTGACTAAGCCATCAAAAAGCATTCAAAAAATCTACCAAACCGCAGAGAAAATCCTGAGAGAGTTTGAGGATGTAGTTACAAAAAAAAAGTGTAGGAAAACCACAGCACTTCACATCTATGATAAACCAAATTTCACAAAGATTATTGGTACAGACAGACGTACTTGACGACCTACATGACCATTCGTTGGATAACTTCGTGTTCGACACGTATTTGAAACTTAGAATACATCACATGACGAAGGGAATTACTGCACCCGTCGAAAATATACGCTCATTTCTGACGAAAACAATAATTTTCAAAGGTCAATAAATACGTTTATTTTTGGCTGCTAATGACATGACATTTACCCTTTCCCGGGTAAGACAAGCGAATTTCGGAATATCTTTGAATGCAGTTTTGTTTCTTTTAAAAAATAAAGGAATGTTTTCTTTCAGTAAAATGAGCTAACTAAACGATTTAAGGTAGTTCCCCTCCAAGGCCCTTAAATTTTTACATATACGAGGAAGAGTGGGGTCTTCTGGCACAGGCTGCTCTCAGCTTAAAAGAAGACTCCGGTCACCACCTTTCTAATTTCTTAAGAGCTTATACAACCAATAAACCATTTTCATTTTCATACGTCGGAGGACGTAAACATCAACCTTCCCATTCAAACTCGGACTCTCTTTAGACAGAGACAGATAACTTTTTTTAAATCAATCACACTTCTCAATCAGTTTAATGTCTAAAATTCTCAAGTGACGTCATACAGGACAATTCATTAAAAAATAATAGTTAATTTATATACTAAAATAATGCAAATTATGTCCAAAAATAGCGCATATTATCTAAATAAAAGATAAATGAGAAAAATCTTTTAGAAATTTAGCTATGGAATTTCATTCGAGAGGGTCTTATCATTATCGATTGTTAGATTTAGAAGCTCCTTGTTACGACAATCTCCATGAACTACAAAAATCAAAATCATGCAAAGGCACTCTTCTTTCCGTGGGAGATGCACTTTCACCCTCCCCCCTAACACCTATCTCAGAGGGGTCACCTCATGTCAATCGGGCTAGATCAGCTCAGAACAACCCAAGGATCAACTGTGCCAAGCGGCGTCTTCTTACACAAAGTCGCAAGGGGTCCTATACAAGGTGACTTTTTGATCATCGTCCAAATTCATACTGGAGGCTTAATAAGTGATCAGTATCTTGAATCAGTAACAATTTTTGTGAAATTAGTAAATTGAAATTTCGGCTTCCCATAGAAATTCAGTTCCACTCCCGAGTCCCGAGTGAATCACAATGGGGAGTCGAAATTTCATTTTACGAATTTCACCAAAATTGTTATTGATCCAAGATACTGATCACTTACCAAGCCATCAGTATGAATTTGGACGATGATCAAAAATTCACCTTGTATAAGCAAGCAGTAGGCTAAGTACTATACTCCCGTTTGTCATCCTTCGGGTACGGAACCATAAAATACTTTTGACAATGTACCTACTAGACCGTAGTCATTCGTTTGCTACTAAAAAAACTAGATGGCGCTACTTGTATATTACATCGCGATATCGTTTGAGCTTTTCTAAAATACATATATTACATATAATATGAATTACAGCCGAAGAAACAAAAAAGGAATTACAATTTTTGGGAGGATCTCTCCATTAAGAGGATCCTGAGAATTCAGAGTCGGTAATAACCAACCTATGAGGTACAAAAGGGAACCTTTAGGTTATGGTATGGTGAGACTCCGTTAATGACATGCGAAAATCAAACGTACTCACTGGAGAAAATTGAGAAATTAAACAACCATGAAGTTTAAAAAAATTAAGCTTCTCAATAAAACGATTCAATTATGCATTTTGTATGCGAAGGTCAAAATGTTATTTTTATTTTTGATGTTTTATATAATAATATGTAAAATAGTAATTCTGGAGTTTGCAACAAATTGTTTCTTTTATCCTCTGATTATTTTTCTGAGTTTTATTATTATTATCATTATTTCACAATTGTTTGAGAGGGATCCTTTTGAGTGTTAAGGAGGCTAGTTTTCATGGCGGCGCCTTCCTCACAAAATATGTATTTTTAGTGGGAGTGGGACCGTGTGTCTGTGGATGTATGTATGTAAACGTGGTATTCTTAGTTTTGAAAATAAAGTTGATTATTTCATTCCATAAATATTTGGCAGGTTTCTCAATTTCATATATTATTTTATCTACTCCCATACTACAATAAGGTAATTGCATCATCAAAATCAGTTTTATAAGTACCTATACTGTTTATCTGATAATATTACATTATAACACCGTGATTCTGCGCTGCTATTGGCCCAATTTACTATAACACCGCTAGAGAGCCAATCAACAACAGCGACGAGAAATAAGTCCCGACCTTATTTCTCAAGCCACGCCCACTTTATCCTAGTTGCTTCTAATTGCTTCTAATTACCGGTCGATGAACTCGGGGTTCATGAACGAGTGTTCTTCTTATTTTTCGTGAAATTGTTAGTTGAAAATATGATTAAAATACGATATTTTTGATGCTCGTAGATTAAGTATTGTGTCCCACTGAACATAAATAGACATTTCGACACTTGTGCAAAACTATTACGAAACTCACTTAGTTCGTTCGTTAACAAGCACTCGTGTCCCAATGACTTAAATTATGTTACAGTTGCACAAAATACTATGATAATCTAGTTCTCTAACTGTACAACAAGTATTATTAGGCTTTTTTTTATCCAAATCGATATCGATAAAGTCTGCAAACCGGTTGTCCGATACATGCCTAGTTGCAAGTGTTTGAAAGATAGGGCTGTAGCCGGCTTGAAATCGACGTACTGATAAAAATACTGCCATCTTGTTTTTTCATACGGAGAGTTGTATATGTGAAAGTAGCATAGCTTTACCATCCTAGGTTTCTGCTTAATTAGATTTTGTCTATTGGTTTATTGGTCTGAGCTCTGTACAAACAGATCTTGACAATACTCTTATATGCAAAGACTATGAAGGTCTGCTTCAATCCACATGTTTTCATTTCTGGTAAGGTAAAAAAATAATAATGTCTGTTTAGATATATTTAATTGCTTATTTTATTTTATTTTTATTCGTTTTAGAGATATTTTGAAAATAATTCAGATATCGAAGATGTGGGCTGAAGAGCTACGAAAACCTTTGTCTAGCAGGAAAAAAAAGAACTAGCTATCAAATTTCGAATTTATAACCTCAAACTTGTACGACATTTCCTCAGAGTCAGAGCAATAACTAATTTCCAATGAAAATTTCGAATGGGTTTTCCATGGCGGACAGCCGATGATGTTGCTGCGGTATATGCGTGAAAATGACACATTCAACGTCGCGGAAATCCGAGGAGCCAAAATGTTGATCTCGTCCAGAGACTCGTTCGTAGAGACATCAGTCGGCTACGTCGAGGTAAAAAGGGAAAATATGTTGTGTTTTGTTCAAGGTAGAGTAACTCTTGAGCATAAAGTTCGTTGCAAAATGTACACAGTGATTGCAACTATAAATGAAACCGAAGAAACTATATCGGAGGTGAAATGTGCAGCAAGTGAAGGTGGTTGCAAACATTCAATATGTTTTATCATGTGGCTAATCAAGCGTACTGATGAGCCATCAGTGACCTCAGTAAATTGCTACTGGACAAAGCCCAAAACTGTCTGATGCTGTGACTAGTGACAAATGTATTTTGGCAAAAGAAATGGGTAATAAATTATAACCTAACTTCTTATTTAGCAACAAGTTGTTGTTATCAAACGGAACTCGGCCCTTGCAGTGTTGCTAACCCTTACCTAAATTTAAACCCGAAGATTTTTTAAATACCCCTATAAGCCCTAGATAATATTTCTATAATAAAAATTATTTGATGTAGTGCACAAGTCGTTCGTAATTATAAAATAAAACGCCTTCATATTATCCAGTTTGTAATTTTTTGATAGTCTGTCTGTCTAATGAAAACTGACCTGAAACGGGTAAGAGAAACTGACGAAAAAAAAGATTTTCCATACCCGTGTAACAGCCGCACTCAGAGTCGTTTAATTGTCCATTAAGGACGACTTAAGTAAAGAATTAAAAAAGTTCACTCTCAGAGTCAGTTAACGCTTCATTAGTTTCATTTAATGTTCGTTAACTTTAAGTGTCGAAGCACCCCTACTTAACTATCTAATGACAGATTAAATTTGACGTTTCCAAAGGTGAGAATAGAACTTGTGAATCTGTGTTGTGAATATTGTGGGATTTGGTTTTCGTATTGCGCCTATAGTTTCATAGAATATGAGTTTGTGTATTACGCTAGAAGACATAGGGAGCCGGGACCGAGGAGGTATACGTGATTACGGGGATCCGTTTAGAAAATACTCTATTACCGAATTTCACTCCCGGTATTTTACTTATTTTATAATTAACTTAAATAACATTAAAATTAAAATAAAAAGGACTAAAATAAATACATCTAAACTAAACTAAAAATATCCTTGAAAATAAAATAAAACACCTTAAAAGATAAACTATATTATAAATATAAAACTTCGTCCACATCGCTGCTCTGCGGCAAGGTGCCCAGTATGCTGCCGACATTCCCATTTTAATTTTAATTATTTTCTACATTAAAACAAATTATTACAATTTTGTATTTATTTTTAATTTTATTGTTAATTATTTTCTACATTAAAACAAATTATTAATTTTTTTCATTTATTTTTAATTTTAATGTAAATTACTTTCTACATTAATACAAATTATTACAATTTTTCTAGTCTTTTCTTTACTTCCTCCAACTCCAATTTTACTTTTTCTTCCTCTAAAGCCGCAGTTCGTTTTTATCGAAACGGTAGTCGATAGTGACAGGCAGCCCTACGTTTACTTAAATCGATCATTAACTAATGACAGGTAAAAAATCGTCTCTGAGTTGAACCAGCCATTAAGTCATTTAATGGCAATTACCTAAATACGCATTAGCGTTAACTTAACGAACGACTCTGAGTGCGGCTGTAAGGTAGTTACTCTTGGCTTTCATTAGACTGTCTTTGCCATTTTTCGACACTGTTATCAAATTTACACTCTTGTCTTGTACCACAAATACAAAAATAATAAGCCAAGTTTAGACCTAAATGAATTTTACGAAACGAACGAACTGAGCGACGGCAACAAGCGAACGAATTTGATATAAATGAACTGTTGACTCTCGCAAGTTTTGTTCGAAGCCCATAAAAAACCCCACAAAAATTCCTGCTTTTTAACACTTCTAATCCCTAAATTTAGGGGTAAAATCCCTAAGATGTCACCACTGGGTCCTTGACATTCCGTTTTACTTTTTTTTTCTTTACCATTTTGGGACAGGCAAAGGAAAACGTTTTTATTTTTTTTTTGTTTGGCAAAGACATATGGGCCATTATGCCCACATCACCTTTGTTCAAAAATTAAAGATATAAATAAATATTTAAATATGTAAAATCAATATTTTGGAAAGGGGTAAAATTCAAAACCCTTAAACTTTTTATCAACTTTCGAGTTAGCTATTAAAATTAGCGGGTTAATAATTTGAAATGTTGTGGATTCCATACTTATTCTGCTCATGTTGTAGACAATATATTGCTCACACTTTATTTTGCTCTTCATCATTCTTTTATAGATTTTTTAAGTATTAAAATTATTATAAAATAACTATTTATTTGACATAAAGGCGGTAAGAGTTCAAAACTGTCAAAAAGCAAAGTTTTAATAATCCTTATGAAATTACCGACCAAACGGTTCTAGTTTCGTACTAAGTGAAATTATAGTTCTTGACATGAGAAAATATTGTTTTTTACAAACACCTTGATTATCTATAAAAACTAAGAATATTCATAAAATCTTTTGAGTAAACATTATTTCACATAACGTTTATCTACAAAATGTGACATTTTCTAAAATCACTACTAAATGAGGTATAAATAAAGTTGCAGTTCATTACATCCGAGTTGAGGTGATAGAAGTATTTTGCAAGATATCCATTCATACCTCTATACATACAGGATGTCCAGAAAGTGGGCTCCAAATGGAAACCATAGATAGTTGAGATCATGCACTATCAGAATAACCGATTAGAGCACTACTTACTGGACATCCTGTATACGTAGGCGTTAACATGTTGCCCCCCCAGAAACGAAGTTCCTCTGATCCATAACTGGTAAAGGGCAAAGTCTGTTATAGGCCCTTCGTAAAGTTCCTGAAGTGGTGAGTATATCAGCCACACGGGCTATACCGTCGGAGCCGGGGTAAATGCTCGTCACTCGTCCCAAGAGCCACTGGTTAGGAGGTACTCGGTCATCTTTCACCAGCACCATCTGCCCAAGTTGAAGTTGTCCTTTACGATTCTTCCATTTGTGTCTTTTTTGAAGTTCAGACACATATTCCTTATAGAATCTGTGCCAGAAATGGCCTTTTAATTGTTCTATCCTCATGTATCGAGAGAGGGTATGAAGGGTAACATTTTGACTGACCGAAGAGGAGGGTAATAATGTTTTCAATGCATGTGCTCGTAAAGACCCACTTTTTATGCATCAAAACCGAACAGAAAGTCGATTATTTTGCCCTAGGGCTTTATTATTATTTTTTTTTAATTTGTTTGCAATGGTTGGCTAACCTGCAGCCTTTCCTGTGTACCATAATTGTTACACTTTTTTTTCCACTGTTTAACGGCTCTGGATACAGTCCTTTTGAGCCAATTATAATTTAAAGTTCACAAGATTATATTTGTTTTATTTCCTCACACTATGCATTGAAAAACGTAGCTACGCTCGTGTTTTAAATCGTCCTCGTAATTTATTCCTTTGCGCCCTTGTAGCATAAACTACTATAATGTTCGTCCAATAAGAAAATGTGACGGGGTCAGTGCTACTAGATCTGATGGATCCGAGGACAAGGGAGTAAGAGGCCTTGAGTTTAAGATTGCCTCAATCTGTATGAGAACTGTGTTTAATTCTTCATATAGGCTGAGAAATGAGTGCTCTCTAAGGGTATGTGGATGGAAAAGTCGAAAGCAGGGTCTTTGACTTAAGAACTTTGTTTGGACTAGTTAGGAAATAAACATACTAAAAGTCCTTATCCCTCCGAGTCGAGCCTGAGGGGGGGGGGGGGGGGCACAAAGAAGATCCTTTTTTTTGGTTTTTTGCTTACATCTCAACAACAGCTGGTTCTATAGACTTGAAATTTTGCATATAGATACCTTATAAATATAGTGAAGGGGTCCACTAAGAAAGGATTTTTCAAAACACACCCCTTAAGGGGGTGAAACGGGTGTCCAAAGTTTGTAAGGGGAAACAAGATTAGTTAGACTATTTTATTCGAGACTTCACAGGAGTACTCTTATCTATAAATGTGTTTCAAGTTTTTTCAGAATTCAACCCCTAAAAGGGGGATATGGGGTAAAAATTTTGAAAATCAACATGGGTATCGTTTGAATGGTTTATCGGGTCGCTGATTACGAAAACAACAACGATTTTAAAATCCAACGTGGTTGACGTGAAAAAGGCTTTGAAATTCAACCATTTTTCGAAGCTCATAGCTAGGCAAAGATTGGAGATAGATAAAAAGTGTGAAAGCTAAAGTTGTAGAAAATTTTATCAGCTTTCATTATGTAGTAAAACAAAATTTCGTACAATGCACGGTTTTCGAGATGTAAGCAAAAAACCAAAAAACGGGATCTTCTTTGTGCCCCCCCCCTCGGGCTCGACTCGGAGGGGCAAGGACTTTTAGCATGTTTATCTCCTAACTAGTCCAAACAAAGTTCCTAAGTCAAAGATCCTGCTTTCGACTTTTCCATCCACAAATTATTCGTTGCTTAAGCTAATATGTTAAATTTGCTAATGCTACTACTCGCTTCAAATGGTACTTCACCGACTTCACCGAACCCTCGGCCAATCCATTGAAGTGTGGACTATATGCCGGTGAGAATGTAAAATTTATAGATAACTTTGAAGCTTCAGATGTAATGTAACCTGAATTTTGTTTCAGAAATTTTGACAACTCGTTACACGCTCCTACAAAGTTTTTACCGTTGTCTAAGAAAATGTTGGCGCATTTTCCCCTTCGGCTGATAAACCGATTTAAAGCGGCTAAAAAACAGTCACTACTCAAGTCGGTTACAAGTTCTATATGCACTGCCTTTACAGCTAAACAAATGAATATGCAAAGGTAAGACTTTATCAATCTGCTGCCTCTACCTTTTCGGTCCAATATCATAACTGGCCCGGCGTAATCGACGGCCACGTTGGAAAATGGAAAATCAGCGTGTATGCGTTGCTGAGGAAGATCTCCCATTATGGGCTGTAAAGTTTTTCCTGAAAATCTAACACATTTCGTGCACTGATGTACAGTTTTCCTAGTTAGGTTTCTACCGCCAATGATCCAAAATTTATGTCGTAAATTGGATAGTAGTAATTGTGGACCTGCGTGCAACAATAACATGTGATAATGTGTGCGAGACAGAATAGCGAGCTATCGGTGCGCGGCTATAGATACCTACATATGTATATACTAGGATAGAGTACGCTTATTGTATCGTTATAAGTTGATTATTTTGTTAGACGTGTCCTGATCTCAATTTTATATAGCTGTATGTGATTTTATTAAAGTTTCTGCTTCCTCGTGTTTTAATTAACCTAGATATATAGAAAAACAGTATATAGAGTATATAAATAGCTAGTTATTCTCGATAATTGTAAATAAAATAGGTTTGATTAAATAAATAATAGTGCAGTTGGGCTCTATCAGGTATTGCCGCGTTAGGGGGTATAAAAATCAGTCCGTCTCGCTCACACATTTCCTTATTCACTCGCACAGTATAAATATACGGAAATTCTATAGAGAGCGAACAGTATAAATATAGACGCGTTCCAGAGCAGTTATTCATTCACAATCCGTTATCTTACTACTAACTACAACAAGAGGCAACACTGGGAGATCTCAACTGGGATACCAAATACAGAACCAGTTTCATTGTCACCAGTTCCCAGCTATCCTCCGTCCGTCCTTCGACGTTCCTGTACGAGAACGCTCCCCGCGGTTGGTCGTACGCTCTGCTATTCCAGCAAGCCCGGCTGTCCCGCACATAATGGTTACATAGTAATGTTGTCAAATGATGCGAAGAATAGAGCAAAATGGGATGTTTTGTATCATAATCGTAAAGTGAGTTAGATAGTCTGCCTCCCACTCGCATTAAGCAATTGTTTTGGTCAAAAAATGGATTTAAATTAAGTAATTTATTTTTTGCTGGCAATTGTTTACCATTTTTCAATAAACTACATTCTTCTAAGCAAGTTTCTCGCTGTACATAATGAATTTAATGATGAATTAAATGAGGGCTACTATCGACGTCAGGTGGCGCCACTGAGGCGACAGGTATAGAGAAACGTCAAATGCCCGCGAAACGGCGAAAGCTATGGCTTTTTATTAGTTATTTGTGTATTAGTCGACATAAATTCATAGTTTCAGGTTTATTATTCAAGGTACGGTGCAATGAAAGTAAATGAATTAAGATTAGAGCTAAAGAAAAGAGGGACTAAAACAAAACTTAAGTCCTCCTTTCGTTTTGGAACATAACGGAACTGCACATCATTGCGGCATTGTTTATTCGCATTTAAGAAAGAAAAAAAAGTAATATTATATGGATAAGCAAAACAAAAAATCGAACTTTTATGTAAATCTAACCTAACAAACCTTTGACATATACCTTACGTGCCAGTGGCGCCAACTGGTAGCCTTTATAAAAGTAGACCCCATTGATTTACACTTGCGATTGTCGGCACTTGATGAAACATAGAAAGCATCTTGATTATGAACATAAACACTTGTACAATTTGTTTCATAACACAATTATATTTGTTGCACACTTCCCAACGTTCGTTTGTCGTTTTATGGCTCGTATATTAAAATAATAAATATTCTGTATCCCCTGAAGATGGATTAATTTCCGAAACCGGTTGGGAAGTGTGCAAGGGGAAGTGTGCAACAAATATAATTGTGTTATGAAACAAATTGTACAAGTGTTTATGTTCAAAATCAAGATGAATTCAATTCTTGAATTTTTAAATGACCTGTTGATTTCTTATGTGGATTTAAATAGTTGTGGATAAATCGCTGTACATATGCAATAACTCTTTGTAGTTTGAAAAACGTTTTATGAAGTCTGAATAGAAAGAAAAATTGTTGTTTAGTTAAACACATAAGGTTTTAATAAATTATTTTTTAGCCAGCCCAAGACGATCGTTGAATCGCACCAGAAAGTAAAGTTGGTTATTTGTAGTCTTAATGATTGCTTAACCTTTTTTGCTAACTTGGCGGCTAAATTCACAATCTTGTTCTTCCTTAGATATTTGTTTACGTGTAGAAATACTTTCTAACTCGGAAAGCTGCTCTAATTTGTTATCAAGCTCATAATCGTTCGATAAAATGAAATGGTTGCAATGGACTGTATTTGAATTATTTAGTGTTGGAACGGGACCGGAAATTAACCATCCAAACGTGGTTTTACTTAACGTCGGCTTGTTTTTACCCAACGAAATATTTTTGGAGCAAAGCACACTCCAACAAATGTCTGCTCCAAGTAGCATGTCTATTTCAGATGGACTGTGAAATGAAGGGTCTGCTAACGTAATGTTTTCTGGTATATTTAATGACTTATAATCCACTTGCACGGTAGGCAACATCTGTGTGATACGAGGAACAACAAAGCATTGAACATTTTCTTTGTATGAATTAAGAAGTGATGATATCATGACATCACAGTTTTTAGACAAACGAGAAGTTTGGGAATTCAATCCTTCAACTAATGATGATGTTGAAGAGGTTGGCAGTTTGAGCTTTGCACATAAGCTCTCTGAAATGAAGCTGGAAGTCGACCCATAATCTAGGAGGGTACGTATTGTATGATTTTTACCATCAAGGTCCTTGACTTGTATTAAAGCTGTAGATAACAGAACACAGCTTTTATGTATAGCTGATAAAGCGATATTATTATTTGAAGCGTTACTAACAGTTTGAGTGGTTTGAGTTTCAGATTGTATCTGCGGTGACAACATCTGCAGCGACGACGGCGGCGGCGGTGATGCAGCACACAGGACTACATTGTTGGCAGGCTGCGTGGTAAGTATGGCTAAAGGTGAGTCATGATTATGTAACAAACTATTCATGTATTTATTTGCATAACCGGCACGGCCCTATTCTGCAGTTACTAGCTGTATGTCCTTGACGCAGACAGTTTAGGCATAATTTAAGGATTTTAGCCTTTTGAATTTTAGTTTCTAACGTAAACGCTTTGAATTTTGAACAACGATATATCGCATGGCTATTTTTACATAATGGGCAAACAAATGATTTGTTTGCGGCAGAAGATTGAGAATGTGATTGGGAGGCAGAGCTTACGACTAACGACTTGTGACGATTATATGTGACGTCACTGTCTACGTTTCACGTGGGCTTCCTCCATGGTTTCCAACAAATCAGACCGGTTCTTTAAGAATTCGATAAGGTTGTCGAGTGTATTACGGTAAGTAGGTCTGTCAGGGTATTACGGTAAGTTTCCCACTCACGACTTGTAACGGAATCTAGCTTCGTTGAAATGATATGTATGAACGGTGTACGTAAAAACCCTTACAGGGTTTCTGATACACCTTATTATTGTAAAGTATGTATTTCTTTTTGGTTATTAATTAAATAAATAAAATAAATAAATAATCCCAGTGCTCCGTGGGTAATTTAAGCGTCTTTAAAGCTCTAAGATTTCGATTTAAAGAATCGATAATATTCCTTAATGCAGTAGAACATTCTTTAGCTATTATTTCAATGTTAAAAATCGCATGAACATGATTGTTAACGAGTAGCCTTTTATTATTGTAGCGGTCGCAAAGAAGTTCCCTAGCTACATCGTAATTTTCAGCTGAAAAATCAAGCGAGCGTATGATCAAAGCTGCACTATCTTTCAAAGCAGCACGCAAGTAATGAAATTTATTGATTTTAGGTATTGAAGCATCAGCGTGTAAAAGCGATGTAAAAGTGTCGTGGAATTCGAACCAGTCATGATAATGGCCCGAAAAGGTCGGTAGATGTATAGTAGGAAGTTTAAGTTTTAGCCCACCTCCATGTGCCGTAATAGAACCTGTAGCCGACCCGGAAGCTGCGCCCGCAGACTGTTCGCCTCGCGCCAACACCTCTCGACCCAGTGCGATCGCGCTGAAATACTGCGTCTCGAAGCTTTCTCGCTCACTGTACTGCTCAGCTGGAATTTCAGAAATGTTTTCTATCTCAGATTGTATAATGTCATAATCTGTGTAAAGTTCTTCAATTTTCGTTAAACGAATGTTAAGCTCATTTATCTGGAGTTGACTTAACCTTTCACAGCTCTGAACAGGTTGTAAATAACTTTTTCAATGCATGTGCTCGTAAAGGCCCACTTTTTATGCATCAAAACCGAACAAAAAGTCGATTATTTTGCCCTAGGGCTTTATTATTATTTTTTTTTTTAATTTATTTACAATGGTTGGCTAACCTGCGGCCTTTCCTGTGTACCATAGACGTTATACTTTTTTTACACCGTTTAACGGCTATGGATACAGTCCTTTTGAGCCAATTATAATTTAAAGTTCACAAGATTATATTTGTTTTCATTTCCTCACACTATGCATTGAAAAATGTAGTATAATACACGGGCGTAAAAGCAATAAATTACTCGGTTACGTTTAAAACACTCGCTACGCTCGTGTTTTAAATCGTCCTCGTAATTTATTCCTTTTCGCCCTAGTAGCATAAACTACTATTAAACTGAGTTATTTTTGATTTAAATGTTGCTGGTTTTTTGATTGAAACCTTAATATCCATCATGACTTTATTACTATAAATAGGTAGGTAGGTACGTAATATTTTACTTACAACACGACGAATAGGTAGTTACTGTGAACTAATGTAATGACACAGTAAATTATTTAACTTTGTAAGTTTGTAACGAGTTGATCAAATAAAAATAAGTAGATAAACAAAGTTACTTAAATTTTGCTAATGAAGTGAAGTAAGGGTAGCTGCAGTTAAGCGGTGAAGCCAAGAAGCGATGACCTGGCACGAACAAAGTGAATGTCACCGATGTCACGTGATCACTTGGTATGCGCGTGATTTTCGGCGGCAATCGATTAGCTGGAATTTATGTAAAACAATTGCTACGATTAACACAACATAAACACAGTTCACACACAGACCGCTGAAACTATCACCCAAAAATCTCTGAAATTATACATTTTGAAGATAAATACCCGAGTAGGTATGTAGCTATAATGAATTTAGCTTAACGGTAATTTGGCAATAAGCCTGTAATGAAATAAATAGGTTTTAATGTTTTAATGTTTTTTTTTTATTGTAACTTGCAAGTAGGTTACAAGAATTAGCAATAATGTTTGTATTTCGCTTATAAAGTGCGACTTATGTATGTTTTAACCACAAAGATAATGGCAATGTATAGGTAATCAGATTATTGCTGATTTTATCTCATGGATGAGTAATGAATAAATGATAGGTAATAAAGTTAAAATTGGAACTAACTCACAATAATAACAATCCAGGTCTTCTAGTAGAATACCCTTTGAACTATGTGTGATTCTCCAATAGCTCACTGCAATCCTTTATAATGTTATGAAGTAATGATTTCTTCAAGTTGCTTCACTATGTACGGTGTTCAATGTTTGAACACAAATTCGTAGAAAATAATCTTCTCGGCAATGGTGAGTTCCGGGCGGCAGCTCGTCATTTGCTGTCGAGCGGTCGGGCGGACTACACATCCCGAGGATGCCTCGTTTAGAGGCGAAACCCGTGTCGATAAGTTTTCTTGCTTGTTATTTAAGATTGCTTTATTTTGTGCTCGTACTGCTTGCTTTGCTTGTGCATGTTTTAAGCGGGAGGGCGGGCGGTGCTTGAGTCTGCATTTTGAATAGCATGGTGGCAATATTGCAAATTATTAATATATCCACAAATTTAAGATTAGTTATTATAAAGATACATAATCGTCTACTTACGAGCGACCTACGAGATATTGTGACTCGTGTCACACCGGCACCGTCGTGTCGCGGGTACTGATGGACAGGGTAAGGCTGTGACACCCACCGAAACACCCGTGAAGTCTAATGAAGGACTCTTTTAAGTTGATCGAAACGTCAAGTATTAGAGTACGGACATGAGTAGAGAACAGGAATCTGCATTATTATCTTTGAGATATGAAGGATTGAACAGTATATAATACGGAAGAGAGAGAATGTTAGCGTCACGCCCAAGGCGAATTGGCAGCCACTGAAGTTTTGACCTAAAATTAGAAACTTGCCTAAATTTCAGACAGCAATATATTTCAAAGCTCAACCTGTGACCTTAGTGCAATTTTGTGCTATTAAAATAAGACATAATTCTGTGTGAGTGAGGGTGAGGGTGTGTGTGTGTGTGTGTGCTTGTTAGAATTTTCTGATAAAAATGACTGTCACTTACAGCTTCGTACTGGAGTAAATCTTCTGTTTCTGCATAAAATTATTGATACATCTGAGCTGGTCCGGCACGATCAAGATCACCATGGGGTTAGCTGGGGATCCTTTAAACTGGAAACAAATTAAAACAATCATGCTGAAATACTAGATTGTATATGTTTGGTACACATGTACTTGAGGTCCTAACAATCATTTGGGCGCAGTTCTTGAAAAAAGTGTATGGGAGTTTTTTTTTTTTCTGAAACCTATCGTGTGGGTATCAAATGAAAGGGTTTCATGAGCTGATTGTAAAAATATACAACATCATTATATTTTAGCCACAAAAATTAATAAAACACATCGAGTGATTTGGACAGACTGACTTTATTGCACAGAGCACATACAGATGGCGCTAGTGGCCGGATGTTATTGACACACATTATTGATTGAGTTTGTTACCATATTATCAATACCGACCCTTAACAAAATCAAAAAATAAACAAGTAATTTGTTTTATGAAACAGGTAAAATACCGAGCATTTTCATAAAATAATAATGCTTAACAGACCCTAAACTTTTGGTCAAAATATCTGCTGGCATTTCAGCTGTTTCTAAATAAGCTATTACAATAAAGTTGTTGGCTACAGCCTCTCTTACAAAATGATATCTTATATCGATATGTTTAGATCTCTGATGGAAAATTGGATTCAAAACTGGATTCAATTCAATATTACTAATTTAGCTAGAATAGCTCGTAGTTTTTTACTTATACGTTCTATATGCGGTCCCCATGTAAAATTCTTGTCAATGATTAGTCCTAAGTATGTATGTTTGTCGACTGATTCAAGTGACTCACATTTACAATCAGATTTATTGTTATTCATATGCATACATAGGTGATCGTGGGCAACAATGCGTGGTATAAAGAGCGATTTTAAGTATGGCGAATGAATGTACAACAATTTGGTTTTTTGTGCATTTATAACCAGTCCAACATCGTGTGCCCATTTACATAGCTGATCGTAGTTGTATTGCAGAGTATTTTGCGCGACGTTGATATCTTCGTGCGCTGTCAAAATACATGTGTCGTCAGCAAACTGGTACACAGACCCATCCCGGAATATGTTGCACATATCGTTTACATAAAGTAGGTATTCTGTCGGGCCCAAAATTGAACCTTGAGCGGTGCCTTCTTCGGTTAATAAAGTGTCACTGAGTTTGCCAGCTATACTGACAGCTGTGTACCTGTTTTTATGATAATCTTTAAACCATTCTAGGAATGGACCCTGTAAACCATTTTGCTGCAACTTTGTATAGAGTGTTTCATAATTTAAAGTACCAAAGGCCTTGCTAAAATCTATGAAAATCGTAAGTGAATATACTTACATACCTACTAGTAACGTGTTTTATGGAAATTCCTCTACAAGTCAATACCTGTATCTCAAATGATTCATTTATCAAAATATAAGGATATCTGGAGATCGAGGCTTTGTAGAGAAAACCTACCTAAAGCAAGTACCAAGTGCGAGTCGGACCCACAAACCGAGGGTTCCATCAAGTTGTTCTATACCATTGACTGAATAAGCTCTTCAAATATGGTTACACCTTTCTGTTACACGTTTTATATGTATCGTCACGACTACAATATTTTTATCAATTATTATCAATATATTGGAAGGAAACATATTCATGAACCTATAAAAATACTGTCTTAATCAGAATAGCAGCATAATTTGGTTGAAATATGCTCGAATTGAAAATGATTTTGGTATTACGTTTGTATGGACAATTAATTTTGCACCGGCCTCTTAACAACAATTTTTTTACTTGTTTGACTGCCTGAGTGCATTCAGCACTCCTTTTTTAACAACGCGTAAAGTGGATGTAAAACGTCACTAAAATTCTTTACAAACTTTGCATAAAAGTTTATCATTCCTAAAAAGGCTCGTAATTCCGTAACATTCCCCGGGCATGGCAAATCTTTAATCGCAGTAAGTTTACTCGGATCTGGTCTAATTCCATGCTTGTTAATAATGAAGCCCAGGTACTTAACTTCATCCACCAGAAACTCGCACTTTTGTTTTTTAACCTTTAAACCGTATTTATCCAATATGTCTAAAACCTTATTTAATGTGTCTAAGTGAGAACGTTCATCTTTTCCATAGCACAGTACATCGTCCAGAAAAACCTTGCAATTAGATTTGATAAATAGATTTGATAAAATTCTTTGAAAAATGCCTGGGAATGAAGCTAGACCATACACCAAACGATTGTATCTAAATAAACCCCTGTGGGTATTGATCACAGTGTACTCCTTCCTGTCATCTAAACAGATCTGATTGTAAGATTGTATTAAATCTATTTTGGAAAACTTTTCACTACCAGCCAGGTCCGCAAAAAGGTCCTCAACCCTCGGAATAGGATATCAATCAATCAAGATTCTTACAATCAATTTAAATTGTCAAGGCGATCAAAACCAAAAGTTGGAATTGTTACCGATAATTCCGTCAACCATTGCCGTCCAATCAGAGAGGTTACACCTTTATCAATAACAAACAAGTCCAAAGCTAACTTTTTGTCGCCATATTCTACCCACGGGCGAATAATTCCTAACGGCCTTACAGGACTACCATCATAAAATTTAAACACTACACTACTAGGTTTCAGTTCTAAAAGTTTGAAATATTTTTCGTAGGTTCTTAAACTAATGCAGGAACTGGCCGCTCCAGTGTCACACTCCATAATTAACTTGTGGTTATCTACTTTGACAGGTAAGCTTACCTGCTTGTACGCCTTTAGTGACATTTGATAAATAGGTTCTTCATCAGATTCCGACTGATCGCCGCATTGCTCAACGTAGTGAGTGCGCCCCGTGCGCGATCCCGCGCTTGGACCGGGACCCCACCAGCCACCGGCGCCTGCAGCATTGCGACCGCCACATCCTCCTGACCACTTCATACACATTTTTCTTAAATGTCCCGTTTTTGACACTTGCCGCACTTGTACTTGATAAAAAGACAGGTATTTGTCGCATGATTATTACCACAACATTCGCATACATCCATGCGTGACGAAAGTTGTTGTTTCTCTGAGCCACCGCTCGACGTTGCCATCTTGTAAACCGGCTCGTTTCTGTCGACACCGCCCACCGTGGTAACCGTTGCCGCGCTCGACTTAGAAATGCCCTCCACAGCCGCTGCATCCCGCTCGGCTGCTTCCAAAGAACATGCCAATGACACCGCTCTTGTGAACTTCACATTTACTTCGGAGAAAAGTCTTTGTCTGATAAGGTCACTAAAGTAGGGTTTTTAATTCGAGGAACTCCATTGACAGATAGAGTGTTGCCATTATTCGAAAAATAAAAATAGGGAAAGATATACGTCGATATGTAGATATCGATATTTACTGCAGCATGACGTATGGTATAGCTTGTATTCTTCGTGCTCGCACCGCCCGCGCGGTTGGAGGGTTGGGGCGGACGAGGGAGCTAGGCCTCGGAGGAGATGCGGGCAGAATGGCGGGACGGTGAGCGAGCGCGACGCGTGCGACGGACCGCCAGTCGCCGGAGGTCACTCGCCACGGCTACTTGTGTATTAGGAACTTGTCGCATTTTGTAGAACGCACACGACATCACGATCCGAAGATGAGCAAACCGATTGGAAGACAGGCAAAAGAAATTGTGTATAAGGTATACAACTTCTTTAAAGAGCGTAGAAAAGATAAATCAACGCAGGAATACCAGAATGATGTCAATTTAGCAAAAATTGTGTCTGAAGCAAAGGTGTATGATGTAGAATTAAACATTAATTACCTATTTTGCTAAAACGCATATTATTATTTATTAATATCATCACTTCATACCCACCTAAAGTAGCTAAAATACCATCTTATACAGTACAAAATACTTCGTAATAAATCTAAAGATATTTATATTAAGGGTCAATTCCGTAAAACAGGTGTTGGCGTAGTCTACTTAACATGAATAGATTTTAACATAATTCTAGGGTTATTCATAAAAAAATTAATCTCAAGATATATCTCGATAGCAAATCCCTACCTGTATAGCCATGCGCTCGGCCGTGCAAAACGTTAGTGTAAAAACGTTAGTTAGTGTCGAAAAGTTAGTGTAAAAGTGTAAAGTTATATTTTTGTTAAATTTTGCGTCACTTGACCGTATGAGTTTTCGAGTATAAGAAACGCCGTCAATTTTATGATATCGATTAGAGCAGCACTGGCTGAAAAGTGGCAACATTTTGCTTTTCGAGTTGTCAAACGAGTCCCTCGAATTAAAAATCCTACTTTAGACAAACCACACACAAATTAATCACGTAAATTGTCATCCAATGCACTGCCGAACTCACAAAACCTCGAAAGCTTTTTCAACTGCGCCACATATTGTTTGATTGATTCCCCACTAGCTTGCCGCCTAAGACGAAAACGAAATCTCTCAGCAAGTTGTGAAGGTTTGGGTTGGAGATGTCCTTTCATAACCGCCAGTAGATCCTCGAACTTTTGTTCCGCCGGAAGCTTCGGACTGACCAGGTTCACCATCAGTTCGTATGCATCATCGCCCACAGCAGCAATTAACGTGGAAGTATTTAAGGCCTCCTCGATCTTATTCGCCTTTAAATAGGCGTTCAAACGATCACAATAAAATGTCCAATTGCCGTTTTCGATGTTAAATTCGCCAATTTTTCCCACCGACATCTTCACCGTAAAAAAAATTACGCAATGTGGCCCACACAACACACCAATTTTAATCTTCGTCGCCAAATAGTCTATATACGGGATAATGAAGGAACCCACTGTGCATACAAGTGTGCGTGAGAGTAGTTACCGCTGTATGCAAGCATTGATATTTCTAAAATGGACAGCGGCTGGCAGCACAACCGAGCCTTAAAAAGACAGCTCGTAGGTCAATCTGGGACAATTAGGGTATACTCCATTCACTATACAGAGCAATCAGGCCAAAACATATGGTGAGGTTTAGTCTCTACTGAATTATGAAAAACACACAACAGTTATGTATTACGATGGCTCTGCAACTAACAATACAAAACTTTCTAATCTAACCTAGCTACTTTGCTGAAGAATTTTTGTAATTTTTCAAGTATTTTTTCCCATAGTGCTCCTTTATATGTACCCTTATCAAACTATATGTAACTTAACAAATTCTGTGATATTTTCTGTTGTAGAAAAATGTTATGGACACAAGCGACTTACCGTGAAACAGTCACTGCACTGCTCCTTGAGGAAGGAGAAGACTTCCTGGTAGCCATACTTGGCGATGGGGATGGACTCCCCCATCATGCTGCGGTAGTCCCTGCACAGAGTGCGCATGTCCATCTCTTCCGGACTGGACACCACAAGCGAGCGCAGCACTGACTTCAGCTGTTCCAGCTCGGAGCCCATAGCGCTCACTGATGTTATCTCCATTAATATAACCTGGAAACATTGTTTTGCTGTATAGAGTAGATCAAAAAGGAGGCATGCCGATTTGTGCATGGGTAGATTGATAATATATTCAATACTGTGATATATGATAATCTACAAATTTAATATATTTTATAGCACACCGTGTGTAAAATGACCACTTTACGCACTTAATCGAACGCCATTAGATAAAGTGAAGTAACTTATAACATAACATATTTCGATTATCATGTGTTATTTTACTTGCGGTTGCAATTTTGTTGGGAATAAACGTTTGTGCTTTTCTGCATACATTACACCAGCTTCTTTTGCTCTCACAATATACCGGATGTAACTCAACAGGTATCTTTTAATAAAAACACATGGTCTAAGAATCATACTGAACAACTTTTCCAAAGAAACATACTTGTGGAAATGAAAAATATTTTCATATTTCCTTACTCATTTTGAAAACCTACTGTGAATTTTGAAAGGGCACTGGGCCGGCAGGTTCAATTTTTTTTTTTGCAATACATTGTGAAAATATGTTCAGTATGAACAGTTAATTACTCGGTTTCATTTAAAGATATCTGTCCATTTACATACAGTATACACCGCTGCAAGGAGACAAAAGATACAAATTTACGAATTTCATTAGGATTGAAAATTGTTTCGCGTTTGCAGATCAGCATTTGTATGATTGTGATACGATTATGTAGAAATGATCGTCATTTAGAAAATGCACAAATGCGTAATATTTATCGCATATCTTGAGCCGGATATTCGGCCGCCAGATACCCGGCTATCCGGCCTAGAGCCTCGCCGGATATCCGGTATCCGGCCAAATCACTATCCGTTTCATCTCTAATAATAATAAAGCCTTTATTTCCGAATTTTCCATTTTTACATCTTGTGTCTTAAATGAGATTTGTAGATAAGAAAATATAAAACTATATAAAAAGTATTTTTTAAAAAAAGAAAGTTAAACATCTTAAGACTGTAAATTGCACTTATATTATAAAATATCTCTTAATTCGGTTTGCCGGAAGGCAAACCGATGTATTAACCTATACGAACGTAATATAATATACGCTATATACGAACACAATAATTAACCTAACCAGCCCCCCTATTCTGTATCTTTAGTTGCCAACTGTACTAGGTGCCTATCACCAAAAACATAGATAAAAACTGAAATTTCAAAATTGCCTTTAGTGGGTATTGAACTATTAACAATCTGTGTCGTCACTTGAAGTGCAAACATATCCTTAGGAAATCGGAATTCGATGGTATATCTATGTTTTTGATGATAAGCACCCAGTACAGAAGGCAACTAGAGATACATAATAGGCCCGCTGTATACACATTCGAGAAACGTATGCAGTACCTGAACAGCAGCATAAAATTTCACTTTAAGCATTAAAATAATAGATGAGCTGGATAATCATCCACATACACACTCAGAGCTGTACAATCATCTACAGTTTTGCCATATATACACTGAGCACTGTACAATAGAATAAACCTACACTAATCGTGTCGGCAGTACAATAGAGTAAGATTATGCTCTTATCCAAACCATAGCATTTAATTACACTATTGTAAAGCACATCGCTGTCACAGGGTGTAGAAAAAATCTATTGAACAGCCGTTACACAGCTCTAGACTTCTTGACTTGCTTAAAGTATGTTTGTACACTAGACACTGTATGTTTGGTGTTTTTAAAGCTATTTACAAGCTAAAAGTAAAAATTTCGGCAAGTGTACAGCCGTTACCCAGCTGCACTGTTTAAACTACATAATTTTAGCTATTGTACAGCTCTAAGAAAGTTTTTAGTCTCTTGTTCATCTATTTCAAAGCGTTTGGCTGTTAATGAACTGGAATAAAGTTTTTTTTTCAGCCTAAATGTTGCTTGGGCAGAGACAGATCAACTGGAGTTCCGGGATGTTCAGTAGGACGAACTCTTCTTGTTGGAGTTCCATCATTAAGGAGACAAGTATTTAAATCATCAAATAAATCCACTAGGTCACATCCAAATGAGTCCGTCTTGTGAGACCAAGAGATGTAATGACCATTGAAGCCACCTAATATGATAACAGGGGGAGGAAGAGAAGAGATTAAATCTTGAAGAGTAGGAAGTACACTAGGATCTGGATTAGAAATATAAACAGAGAGAAAAGAATAATTCATAACCCTGACAGCAACAGCATTGATGTCTTTGCTATGAGGGTGAAGAGCAATTAAATTAAAAGGAAGACAGCATCTGACCAGCAGAGCACTGCCTGCATATCCATCATCTCTGTCATCCCTGAGGCATGAAAACCCTGAAACCCTGAAATGGGAGCCAGGAACTAACCATGTCTCTGAGATGACAATGACATTGGGATTAAATTTATTAATAAGGTACTGAAGATCCGGTTTATTACGCCGAATGCTTCTAATGTTCCATTGAAGAATGTGAATTTGGGTTGGATTTTGTGAAGCCATGGCTAAAAAGTGCAAAAAGTTTGTTCAGTTGGGAGGCAACGTTGTCCGGTAAATCAGAATCACTAAACTTTGAAATAATATTCAAAAGAGAAGCGAGTAACAACTCTAATAGGTTGTCATTTTGGGAATCTATTGATTTAGTAAGAGCACAGCCATTGGGTGAGGAGGAGGGGACATTCTTTGTAATATTATGATGTGCAACCTTATCATAACTCTTACCCAAAGGAACCTTAGGACGAGGTTGGGAAATTACAGTTTTTTTATATGAGACAGTAGGAGATGGATGTGAAGCATTACTTGCTTGAGTAACAAAATGGGATATAGGTTCTTGTGTGAGTTCTGACAGCAGGGAAACGAGAAGATGCCTCTGAGTAGGATATGCTCTCTTGGGACATGATCAGCTTGATGGAACGTCGGCGATGATGTTCTGGGCAGTTTTTATCAGTGGCCAGATGAGTACCACGGCATAATAGACAAGTTGAAAGTTGTCAATCAACAGCACAACCAATGCCAGAGTGCACAGAGTGCCAGAGTGCAGAGGCACATTTAAAGCACCTTGGATTTGATCTGCATTGAGCAGCTATGTGGCCAAACCTACAGCAGCTCAAATATTGGATGGTAGGGAGTTGATAAGCTTCTACTGGAAGGGAAGTGTGGAATAAGTACACTTTAGTGGGTATAAATTGTCCTCTAAAGGTAATCACCACTGACTGAGTAGGTACCCAGACAGGAGAACCATCAGTGATATTTTTTCTGCTCAGTCGTCTTTCCTTCAGAATTATTCCACATGCTTCAGGTAATTCCAATTCAGCAGCCAATTCCTCCATTGACCACTCAACTGGAGCACCTTTCACAAGGCCCATACGTGTAATATTGTATGACGGAATTTGGGCTTTAAATTTGTTATTTGCTAGCAGACTATTGTTTAAAAAGTTATTAGCAGAATCCGAAGTAGTGAATTCTACTGCAATTCGATTTCTGCCAACACTTTTCACACCATCTTTGCATTACCTACTAATTTTATTGTCTTTTAACAATTTCCCAAATTTAATTGGACGAATCGATGTACCTGCTGCTGGATCCGGCTCTTCTCGAGAAACTTGAACAATATAAGGACCTAAATCTGAAGAAACATAGGTTTTATAACCTTCAGCCAGGCTGGGATGGGTGTACATAGACGCGTTAGTAGGAGCTTATCTATTGTTTCCCCTGACCTTTTTCTATTTTCCGTGGCGCCTGACGCGTCCGGGTTTAGAGAATCTTGCGAAAACAGGGCAGGAGAAGACGAAATTGAGATTATCCCATTATCAGGACCTATAGTCCCCCCTCCGGGATCCGGAGGGGTCGAGTCCATATCGACTAATTAATAACTAATTAAACTAATATTTACAGTACTTACCAAAAAAATATAGCACCTCACTCCACGGACACCACGAAAAGAAAGAAAATTTTGAAAATAATTACTGTCAACGTCTACCTCCAGTGTTGCCACTTTGGGTAGCGTTCCGAAACCAAACCCCTATCATCGAGCAATTCTACCCTGCGATCCGTAATAGAATTACAATGGATCATAATAAGCCATTCACTTCATACTTTCGTAATCGATTTTAGCGATATAATTCTATTTCGGAACGCAGGGCTAGTCGGATGAGCAATACGTTTTGGAACCGGTCATAATGGAACAGTCGTCGGACTAACTTTGATGAGATTTGGAACGGACATAGACCGTAAGGTCCGAAATAGAATTACATCGATAAAAGCTATGAATGAATTAAAGTGTGAGCGATGACTGGTCCGTAATTTGTGAGCTAGCAAACGATGTAAAAGATAGCTTATGATTCGGACCGCATTAAAAAAGATACATCTTAACCATAACCTCTAACCACAGAATCAATACGATTATTTTATTTTATTTCGTCAAAGTGCCGTGATTCGTGATGGAACAAGAAGAGTTTGTAGCACTGTTCTTCAACGTAGGCTCAGATAGCGACGAAAAAAAAAATATGTATATAAATTCTTCCTTTTCGACGAGGAGTTCCACAAGACTCTTCATGTGTTTCTCTCATGGCCGAATAAAACATACACCATGGTTTGTCTGATCTGAACTGCTGAAATAATGGAGCGAAAACAATTTTTAACATTCCATTCCGTTCAACGCTCACATCGCCTCACCTCCGTCGCATGAGCCACGAAAGTCATACGAATGAATGAACGCATTTGCTTCACTCATGAATTATTAGCCATTCACCTCATTCATTCGTAATCGATTTTAGCGAAATAATTATATTTCGGAACGCAGGGAGAGTAATATTTCAAAAGAAAATTTTGGCGGGAAGACGAAAATGTTTAAATGATGGATGATACTTTATCTACGATATTTTTTATTTTTCGCTTAAAACAAGTTATTGGCGGAACTAATGTTCGGAGACACGTTTAAAGAAGCCAGATAAAACGGTTTTTAATTTAATTGAGATTTTATCTACAGGTTTTATAATTATAGAGAAAGCTTGCTCATAATCAAGTTTCAGACTTGTAAGAAATAACACAAAACAAATTCGAATAAAAATGTCGTTCTAGGCGAGAAAATAGGAATAGTTCTCATCTGTGGATTGAGATGTGTTCAAACGTTCAACACTCTTCAGTTAATATTTTGTAATTTTTGATATCCATGTAAACGTATAAAAATCATACGTCAAGAATCATGCTTTTGACAGGAGCAATATATTCCCGGCGATTTTCGCAGAGCAAAATATTGTTCGTGTCAGTAGAAAAAGTTGCTCGGGTTTGATCGTTCTAAAACGATCTCATTTGTGGTTTTGGAACCAGCATTGAGCTACTTTTATCTGACAGATAGTAATATCTTCTACTTCATCGGACAACCTTAGGTGTTTCGGAACGCTACCTTGGTTTTTGAAAAAGAGCAGTTGGACAAGCTAGAAAGGGCTAGATTTAGCAAATTTTGCCATCAAAAGTGCTAAAAATTGTTTATTTGAAATGTAGTAAGTAATTTCAGAAAATGCAACAGAGTAATTAAAACTAAGTTATTGAATTGTTAAAAATCGTACCTGCTGAAGCAGAAAAAGTTGATGGCTGATTGACATCTGCGTTTTTTGCGGATTTGAACGAAAATTTAAAATGAATCCTACAGTTTTTTATTATTTCAGTTGACATCTTGTGTGAACAGCAAGACTCTCTCAGTCGTTTTAAACCCCATCGTAAACGTAGTATGGATATCATTGTTTTTAGCCCTATTTTGTTTCTGGATTTAGTTTTAATAAGGTTCACAGAACTATAAATATACATATAAGGAAAAGGGCTAGATTGCTCTTTTCGGGCTAAATCATCAAAAACGAGTTCAACTACACTAAAAAGTGCTAGATCTAGCCCGAAAAGAGCTAAGGTGGCAATAATGCCCCCTGGTTTAGCTCTGCTCTGGGCTGCGTTCAGTTTGATCCTCGTTTGATCGCTTGCTCATCACTGACAGCAGGATAGTATATACAAATTCAAAAGAGATGTCATGATCGCCGATTGTGGATATTTACATGTGTCGGCCAGCGGCCAGTGCCACAGACATTCAATTAGTATATATGATCTGTGAATTCAATTCAATCATGGCCGAATAATTCAATGTGTGATTGTTTCATTTCATTTGTTTGTTGTTTGATCATTTTCATTTTCTAATAAAATAGAATATCTTCGTACCATGTCATTAGATACAGTTCCAAAAGATCTAAGAGGATTACGAGCATGCTTAGTGTGTTCTTTGATCAAAGTATGTACCAATTACCTATATCGTCTTTATTTAGATTTCACTTTGGTTATAAAAATGTACAACCGGTGAAGTTAATTGTAGACCTCAGTTTGTCCTCACATGTAGAAGAATCCCATGCGGTATGGGAGTTTTGGGCCCACAGTGAACTTCACCAGGTTGTTCCTAGGTTTATTTATTTATTTCGTTACCTATATTTTTCCTATTAATTAATTTTTCAGACATTTGATCAGTTTGAATATGATGGATGTGATAACTTGATAACTGCGACGAGCACTGTTGCCGTTTTGGCATTTTTAATGCTAAATTTGGCACTTTTTTACCTTTATTAGCATGTTAAATTTGAACTTAGCATATTGCATTATTTTAGCATTTTTTGTTTGCAAAGCAACCTAGAGGTTTAAAAGTGTAATTTGATAATAACAACCAGACAAATATGTTATTTTGGACTATCGTCTATCTATGGCAGTACAAAGACTGTGCCGATTTCTGGACTTGGCGTCTTTAATAATGTCCATCCTTTGTCTTCCACACTCCAATGCAGAAGTAGAAAGAGTATTTAGTCAAATGAATGTGGTTAAAACTAAACTGAGGAATCGGATGTCGTTAACTACACTAAACTCAATTCTGTCAGATATGGACTCTGAAGATCACAAAAATTTTGTCATTCCTATAATATTCCTGATGACGTGCTGAAACTCATTAAGGGTATTAAAGAACATGCAATGGCTAATGAAAGTGGCCCGTCAGCGTCACAACAAGACGAGCTTGTCGATGACCTTCAGGTATTCTTCGAAATTGAAGACTAAGATTTTGTTTTTTTGATTTAATACTTTAAATAAAATTGGCATTTTATTTGGCATTTTATTTAGCACTTTAAAAATTGTACTTAGCATTTTTCCGGCGAAAAGTTGGCATTTTTCTAAATTATAAAACGGCAACACTGGCGACGAGTTCCTTCGTAGTCCGTATGAATAACAATAAGGAATGTCAAAAGCACCTAACAGCAAGATAATTTCATTTTTTTATTTTGTAATATTAACTCATTTTCAGGTAAAAATGTAGGGGGGAGGAGGGGCATGGGGGGGAGGGGGAGGGGAAGGGCTTCCCCCTGGTACCCCTCCCCTTTGTAGCGAACCCATGGTTTTTGAGATATTCATGGTTGAAGTTTGAGGTTATGTATGTGATAATACCTCGATAGAGGGGTGAGCGTGAGCGGCGGGATATTAATGAGAAGAGAGCAAGCGGATAATACTTTGCGGGTTCGTCCATCAATTTGATTCCTCCCCCCCCCTTCTATCGAGATATTTTGGACTGTTTGAACCTATCAGTACAGAAGTCACCTATTTTGACACAAATTCCTTTCTGCATCGGCTCCGGCGCTGCGGGAAGTGCAGCCCCTTCGCCCTTGCGTAACAAAGCATAGGCACCCATGTTCACCTCCGCAGCTTCGGCTTGCTGGTCACCTTCGGCTCGCACGGTTGCCTATGCTTTATTACTGCGGGCGGGGGCTGCCCTCCCTCCGCGCCTTCGGCTTTTCATATACACTCTAGGGGTAGTAGCCACAAGACTGTATAGAGTCGGGGTGCACTAAGTCGGTTTTTGAACAGTTTAACCTACCAGTACAGAAGTCGATTTTTAGCCATGGTAGTCACACGTGTTAGTTAGACAGGAGTACGTAAAACGATCTCGACCGCAAAAGCAACAAACGACAACTAATCAACGCGAAACGTCACTAAAACAAAATGGCGTCGTTTTGCGTTTCGTTTTAGCACAGCAGAAACACAATTTTTCTTTTTAAATGTCGTCAAATTAATAATCTTTATAATGATTTTCACGTTAATATACAAAATTTTACGTTTGCAATACAAACCAAAACATATTGAATGTGAATTACTACATAATTACGGTAAAACATGTGGTTGTATGGACTTAACCTTTGCATAACAAAACGCAATTGACATGTCAAAAGTGATGGTTGAAAGTCAAAACGAAAATTTTATTGTCAACTTTTAATAATTTATTTCTCGAAAACTACGCATTTGCTACAAAAAAGAATTCGGTGAAAGACTTCTTATATCATCTACTTTCTGTAAAAAAATTACGAAAGCCCAGACTAGCGTCCCGTAATGTACATTTTATCCCTTAAATTGTCTTTGGACCAGACCTACTTATATTTAATAGGTATTGTTTTTATTTACAGAATGATAGCAGTCATGAGCCCAGAGGATAGTTGGGTTTGCAAGTGGCAGCGTATTAGCAGAGAATATAAAGTTGGTATTAGTGAGTTGTATTTTATGTAACTATGTCTAATACCACAACAAAATATACAGTTTGTTGCCCCTTGGATTGTGGGGAAACAATATGGATTTTTGAAGTGCATATTAGAGTTTTTGATGGTTATAGTAGCAAACCATAAATCTGGAGTCTTATTAAGACTGGAATAGGGGACTGATGTAGAATTTCCTTCAAAGGTTTTTGTTTGATTGGAATGTAGGTTAATTGGAAGTTATGATATAATATAACAAGCTGCCTAGCAAAATAGCTTATCTTGTTTTTTTTTTCACGGTTTTAGGATACCTTTGCAGTGTTGTCAACTGACATAGCAGATTGTCTATCTAAGAGTGAGTACCTATACATCCTGTACTTTTCAATAAAGATCACATTTCTATCAAAAACCTTGATGATGATGAAGTTGAGGTGGGACACCTGCTAGGCTTAGGTGGATGGTCGGCTCTCTATTTGGAGCTATTCCATTCAATTCCCATTGCTTGAGCTTTGGTATTCTAATGTCCCAGGGGCGTTCCCTCAAATCTTCCGCTTTTAATAAATCTAAGT
Source organism: Ypsolopha sequella (assembly GCA_934047225.1). NCBI lineage: Eukaryota > Metazoa > Arthropoda > Insecta > Lepidoptera > Ypsolophidae > Ypsolopha > Ypsolopha sequella. The sequence goes on along the minus strand of OW204006.1, from coordinate 19,351,856 downwards.
ATATCTGAGTACTCAAGATACTCGAGATCTTCCTCCTTGATGTGGTCATTACCAAGTATCTCCCATCTTAGGCTAGAATATATGAAGCATTCTCCTAATGTTTAGTCAAAAACCTTCAGAGGGAATATCCACACCAGTCCCATATTTATTCTTATTCTCTTATTTCTCAATATAACTAAAACAAATGGTTGCAAAACATAAGTGGTCATTATTTTACACGCTAAATTGTATCTTTATTTTTCAGGCCGATTTTGTAAAGGAGTTTATATGCTATATCAGTATCAGGTCGGCTACCTGCTGGTGTCATCAGAGAAATGAGGAGTCGTGGCATTGCTTACCGACCACGAGATACTAGTCAGAGATAGTTTTTAATAGAAGTAATATTAGACCTTAAATGAAATGATATGACTTAAGTAGGAATAAACCATTCTGTAAGTGATTTTATTACATAATTTCTTTTGTTGTATTTTCAACCCTCGATAATTAAAGTGTACTTAAATCAAACAAGTAATGTTGAGTAATTAAACATTTATTAAATCAACCTAAATAATCACAGCTATGACCTACACCAACTATACAATAAATAAATAAAACAGTGATATTCATCACATCATAAATAGAAACACTTTGTAATCCATAAAATATTACATCAAATGCAAAATATCCCACATAAAGCCCTATAAATAACATAACGTTGCTTACTTTCAAACACTGCATGTCCCAGTGTTGATCATTCCCTAACCTCAGAATTATGAATAAAATTGAAAGCGCTCAATGTTTACTTACCCGGTATTGGGTCTGGAGTAACTAATGAACCAACAGTCTACACCGCTAAGTCAAAATATTTTGTGTTTTCAATTTTATTCAGAATTTTTAAGTAATAAAATGATCAAAATGTGGTGTTTAAGGTGGTAAAACCAACACAATTTCATACGATTTTATAAATGGATACATGCCCTAATTACTTCAAAACAGACTTATCAAATATGGCTATAAAAATCAACAAAAAATCTAGTTTCCGCATATGCAATAATATTATTCGAATATTGTTTAATTATTACGCCATTAATAAATCAAAAGTAGTTAAAATTTGCAAGATTTTTGTGTGTGTTGGTGAGACTTACGCACACATAGAAGTAGAAGTCCATGATAGGTCGTACAAATACGTTTCATTCTAAAACTTTGTTCCGATTGTAGCACAAAATAATAACTTACAATATTGTTAAATTTATTAACGATATAAAAAACAAATCAATGTCTCAGGTAAAATTATTTCAAATTAACTTCAATAAAAAAAAAAACATTTCTTATTTTATTATTACAAAAATCGACTACCATAATCCCTTAGAATGTATTTTTTTTATTCGTCACCGTACATTGTGTGAAGATTCGGAACGGTAGCGGCCATGTCAACATTGCATATTTATCACGTCAAGCGTTTTAAGTGCTAGCTTTTGACAGCAATTCACAACGCTAATCAGTCGCCATTGCATGAAGCGCTCGATCTGTGTTGAACACGATAATCAACAATGGCTGACGCTCAACTGATTTCTTTCTGCGTAAACAAACGTGAACGAAATAGATTTTCAGTGTAGATTTTTAGAGATTCAGTGTGATAAGTACAGCAATTCGTTATAAATAGAGAAAAGAAAGTTATATGAATACCACCACGATGAAGCGTGCTGTTATCAAGCATGAATATTCCGGGCACAAAGTGAACAGCAAGCGTTCGAGAGCTGCCATGAAACGTTGCTATGGTGAAGAGAAAAGGTAAATATTTTATCGCTATTTTGAAAATTAATTATGTTAGTCAGAGTGTCGATAAGAGGGCACGACATACAACATCTTACCATGTTTACTCTAAAAATATTGTATTTCCTTCCAGTCGACCTGGCGCACAAATGAGCCGAAGGGTTCTTGTGACCAACCTAATGCTGCCATAGAAGTGCATCCAGAAGGAAGTTCTTCTAATCCTACACCTAAACGCGCCTTCCGAACATATAAACAAAAATTGACAGACATGCCTCGTAAAAAAAAATGTCCTTTTACACCTACTCGTGAGGTATCACAGATTCGCAGGGACGTCAGGCATGATGAACAGACAGCTGGACCCAGCAATGAACCAGTAGATATTATTTGGACACAAGATGCAGACATGGAGAAGCACGAATTAAGCATTCAAAAAAACATGTGGTGTTTCTAGTCTTGAAGGCTTACAAGGCTATCGTATAGTAGATATTCAATATTTATTAAAATGGTCTTTGAAAATCCAAACTGAACACAAAAAACACTGCACTTGTGGCCACTTGGAGTTTGTTCGAGAAGAAAGAAATGGACTGAGTAGCACTTTCCAATTTAAATGCAACACTTGTGATCAAATTTATGTAGGAAAGACGGAGGGTGTCGAGAAAATCAACCAGTCATTTGTGTGGGGAATTCTAACCGGAGATAGTTATTATGCCCAAAGTGACAATTTGCTTGCCGCTATGGATATACCCACAATTTCACAAAAAAAGTATGCAAAAACTGAATTACATTTGGGAAAAGTATGGGAAGAACACTAGTATAAAGAAATGCTAGAAGCTGGAAAAAAAGAAAAACCAATTGCCGTTGAAAAAGGGCACATATGCTCGGATGGAGTTCCATATATAACAGTATAATGTAGATGGAGGCTGGTCAAAGAGGTCTTATGGACACAACTTTAATGCCAATTCAGGAATAGTAAGTTTAGTTATTTGATAAGTTTTAGTTTTGATTTCTTGAACGAGCAAGCAAAGTTTTCTGATAAAGTCTATTTGAACAATCTGGTGTTTTATATGTATGTATGTATGTATGAATTGTTGTCTTTATCTCTTTACCTATAGATTGTTTAATTTTCAGGCTTGCATAATTGGAAAGGAAACAAAAAAATGCTTGTTTTTGGGCATAAAAAATAAATACTGCAGCATGTGCAATATTTAATATCTCATGCAGTATATTCATCAACGCCTTACTTTACGTTGTAATTTAATATAATATATTTTTTTGCAGGTATTGTTGAGGGTGAAAATGCCATTGTGGAAGTAAAATGCTTTTCTTCCGTTGCAAGATTGTTAAAGACACTGGAAGAAGTAGCAGAAACAAAAAAAAACTTTTCACTAACATTTAGTCACAGCCGCCTGGACGTTAATAAAAAACATACTTACTATTACCAAGTATGTGCTCTAACTGTATATATAATATAATATAATATAATAAATACTATGAATTTGTGATTAAATAGGTACTAAGATAAATACTTTTTTTTCAGATCCAGGGACAATTGAAAGTGGCTCAGAGAGACAAGTGCTACCTGATTTGCTTTGTGGACGTTGGCAGCCCTATAAAAGTAATAATAATTCAAAAAGATGATGAGTTCATTAAAAACATGATTCCAAAACTGAGTGACTTTTATAGAAGATGCGTTTTGCCAGAAATAATTTTAAGGAGAGTACCTGCTAATCAAAAATGCTTGGAGCCTAAATAGACATTAGTGTAACAAAATTTAACTTATTTGACAGGACTTAAGAGTTCGGTGCTAAAAGCTCCCAACTACGATTCGAGGCGAGTGCAAAATTGGTCGGAATACTGCTGTCCCTCTCAGGCGCGCGGTTAGCTGTGTGTGTGTGTACCATTCATTCATAACCATAATGTCTCGAATGCACTATGTTCATGATTTATTTTTTTTGTTTTCTACGTCGGGGAATCGTAAGTGAACATACCTACTAGAAATGCGTTTTATGGAAATTCCTCTACAAGTCAATGCCTGTATCTCGAATTATTTATTTATCAAAATATAAGGATATCTGGAGATCGAGGCTTTGTAGAGAAAACCTACCTAAAGTAAGTACCAAGTGCGAGTCGGACCCACTAATCGAGGGTTCCATACAAACTTATAGGTTTAGAAAAAGGGTATTGTATTGACAGGGTACTAAACCCTAAAAAGATTATGATAAATTATTCCAGTTGCAGTTATGAGGTACCAACTTGACACTTGCGTACAAAAAAAGTAAAATTTAGTAATCAGAAAGATCACTCAACAATCTGGTTTATAGGATTTAGATTTTTACCATACGTTGGTTGTAAGCAGCGGTAGCTCAGGGGTAGAACGGTGGCCTAGCAATCTTGAGGTTCCAAGTTCGATCCCCGGTCGGATTTGTGCCCGAAGTACGGCGTAGAGCGCACCACCAGAGCTGTCACATGGACCAAATATAAGCCCTAAGTTGGTCCGTTCAAATAGGACTCGGACCTGGTCCGATGGACTTTTATGGTGAGCCCTAAACTCCAGCGGACCGAACGGACTAGCCCTATTTCGGTAAAAAGCCGGTCCCGTCCGAGTTGGTCCGAAACAGTCCGTTAGATTACTTCAATAGAGTTATGCAATAAATGCTGTGCTACAATTTGATAAATAGTCGAAAAAATGTCGTGTATTTTATTGAATAATATTGAAATACCTGAAAACTTCGATTAAGAGGATGGCATACTCTAGCAACTTTTTTTTAATTTCCGTCCAGCACAATAAGTCTAATGGCAAAGACCTTATTTGCTTTTCATAGAAGCGATTATTAATATTATTATGTTGGAAAAAAAATTGTTTTGGCCATATCTTCGGAACGGAAGGTGGTACATCCCTAGGGGTCGGACCATAAAGTGCCAAAAAAGTTTTTTTTATTTTTAATGTCAAAACTTTAACCGCCCGTATCTCCTAGACGGCTTGAGTTAGACCCATGTTCATGGTACTCTAAGAAAAGGGCTCGACGAGCTCTTACTGAAAATGAAAAAAAAAAAAAAAAAAGTCGAAAAAAAAAAATTTTTTGCCAAAACTTTGATCAGCTATATCTCCCGAACCGTAAGTCCTAGCGAGTTGCGGTTTCGACTTTAGTGATCGGTTTGCCGAGGGCTTCCTGACCGCATAAAAAAATTTGACATTTGACAGGTTTTGACATTTTTTTGACAGGTCCAAAAAAGTGCACCGATTCGCTTGAAACTCGGTATCAAGGGGCAAGTAGGGTCGGTGATTACGAATTCATTGTTAAATTTGACACTTTTTGACAACCGACAAGGATTTTGACACTTTTTTGAAAAAAAATTGATCGGACTCGGCCTCGCTGGCGCGTTCTCCGTCCTCACATGCTCGTTTTTCGGCCTCGCTAGAAAGACACTTGAAGGCTCGGCCTTCGGCCTCGCCATTAGATCCGAAGAAATGTCTGATCAAATTTTATTCAAAAAAGTATCAAAATCCTTGTCGGTTGTCAAAAAGTGTCAAATTTAACAATGAATTCGTAATCACCGACCCCATTTGCCCCTTGATACCGAGTTTCAAGCGAATCGGTGCACTTTTTTGGACCTGTCAAAACCTGTCAAATGTCAAATTTTTTTATGCTGTCGGGAAGCCCTCGGCAAACCGATCACTAAAGTCGAAACAGCAACTTGCTAGGACTTACGGTTCGGGAGATATAGCCGATCAAAGTTTTGGCAAAAATATTTTTTTTTTTCGACTTTTTTTTTTTTTTCATTTTCAGTTAGAGCTCGTCGAGCCCTTTTCTTAGAGTACCATGAACATGGGTCTAGCTTCAGCCGTTTGGGAGATACGGGCCGATAAGTTTTGACACTGTGGGGGGCCAGATCTCGGCGAGACCTTTTCTTAGACACCCATCAACATGGGTCTAACTCAAGCCGTCTAGGAGATACGGGCGGTTAAAGTTTTGACATAAAAAAAAAAAAAACTTTTTTGGCACCCTATGGTCCGACCCCTAGGGATGTACCACCTTCCGTTCCGAAGATATGGCCAAAACAACTTTTTTTTCGGTACATCCCTTAAAAAAAAAAGGCAAACAAACACGCATGCATAGCATAGTAAAGTAATCGTCACTGACTGAGTTATGTCAGTTATCGAGCGAGCAACTAAAGTATAATGCAAAACTATTGTACCCTAACCCAAAGGAGGCCCCAGGCCCAGAAGCGCGAATCCACGTGACATCTCTTTATCCCTGCGTTCCGAAATAGAATTATATCGCTAAAATCGATTACGAAAGTATGAAGTGAATGGCTTATGATCCATTTTAATTCTATTACGGACCGCAGGGTATGTCTCTACTGTGTGAATGTGTGCGTGCGTCAAACAAGATGCGACACAGCTACTAGCCGTTCAGAATTTGTACTAAATACGGGCGTATTTCGTAATACCAAAAATGTTGAATGAATACTTAATGTGTTTTAAATTTCTTTTTAATAATCTGTAACTTGATAACATAGGCTATGTTTCCGCTCGAACAATATCTTACGTTTTGTTGTTTTTAATACAGAGTATATATATAATAATAATTAAGAGTGCAGAATCTGGACTTTCTATAGTGTCACATTGGCTTAACTTTAACTTGCTCACTCTTAACGCTCTGAAGACCAACTTTATCTGTTTTACCAAATATAATCGAACCCAGCCCCCCGATAACACTAAAATCAAAATTCATAATTGTACAAATGACTATCAAAACTGTAATTGCCCTACCATTGATAAGGTTTCCAAAACTAAATACTTAGGCATAATGATAGACCAGCGACTATCCTGGTTCCCACAAATTGAAATACTGAGTGCTCGAGTAAGAAGGTTAATTTGGATCTTTAAAATGCTTAGACATATAGCTACCCCTTTACTACTCAATAAAATATACATAGCCCTCGTCCAATCTGTACTTAATTATTGCATACCTGTTTGGGGAGGAGCTGCAAAATCTAAATTTATTGAATTAGAAAGAGCCCAAAGAGCATTGCTAAAGATTCTGTATTTTAAGCCCTATAGATACCCAACAGATAATTTATATTCTTTTTGGGAGCTACTGTCCGTAAGAAAATTATATATTGCAAATACAGTCCTAAAAAAGCATAAAATTTCTAATTTAGACCCACAATTTTCAAATAAGAGAAAAAGAGACAACATAATTAAACTTCCATTTTACAAATCTACTTTTGCACGCAGACAATATAACTATCAGTCAGCTTATATGTACAATCAAATAAGCAGAATTCTAGATATATGTACAAAAAATAATTTTGAATGCAAAAAGCAAACAACTTTATTATTAAAAACAAAGAGCTACGAAGAGGCTGAAAACCTAATTTACCAAATTACTTACAAAGAAACTAAACTAGTATGTAGATAAATAAATATAGAGCATACAAATAAACATACGCATACACCCTCCCTCACCTTCACACACACACACCCTCTCACACACACACTAGCACCCACTCACACACACATGCACCCCCTCATATTTAGCTACTTCCATAATATGGACGCATGCAGGATGTTATCTTTCTTTTATTATATACATATCTCTTTTGTGTTCGTATTATTACTTTAATTGTGTTCTTATTATTACTTTAATTAATTTTAAATTTTAAGCAAATTTTTGAAACTGTTTTGTAAAACCAAAGCTGCGGACTGAAGGAGCGGAGTCTTCTGATACAGGTATTTTTACTTAAAAGAAGGCTCCAGCTGTAATTGTAATTAGGTAATTATTTGGTTAACACAATAAACATTTTTTTTTTTTTTGAATGCAATACAAATAAGAAGAAAACGGGTAATTTACGCTGTAAAAATGTGCGAATTGCAAATCGCTGACATTTCGTTTCAGGTTAGTATTTTGGAAGGAAACATATTCATGAACCTATAAAAATACTGTCTTAATCAGAATAACAGCATAATTTGGTTGAAATATGCTCGAATTGCAAATGATTTTGGTATTACGTTTGTATGGATAATTAATTTTGCATCGGCCTCTTAACTTAATTTTAGCATTTGTCTTTTCTTTCTGTATCGTAAAGACATATAAAAATATAAAATAAAACAATTAAATATTCACTTTGTGTTTTTACTTACCAATTATTCCTTTCCTGTTTTTTTTTTTTTTAGTTTGTTTGTTCTATTTTTACATTAACATAATTCGATAATTGGAAAATGTGAAAAGCTTTTGAATACCATTATTAATCATATTTCTTGATAAAGATGAAAATTTCCCAAGTATTGGAAAAATTATGTCAAGGTGTAATTATTGATTTTTTGTAAATATTGAAGAATAAGTTGTATATTTACTCATTAAATTTGATATAAAAATGAAAACTGTAAGCTAACATGTATTATGGAAAATGTTTTTTGCCTCTGTTGTAAATTTGCAAAACTTGACATGTGTTGTTTTTCCTCGAGACCCTTCGATTAGTGTAACCCATTCCGTTATCGATTTTCGATAATAATTGGCAAACAATAGACATAAAGCCCAATCACGCCTTGTGAAGTTAGAGTTAGACGGACTAGTGTTAGTTAAAAAAAAATTTGAATGTTTTTTTTTGAAACCTTTCGTTATCAAAGGGAAGTGCTTCATGAGCTGATTGTAAACATATTCTACATTTAATTTTCATTTCAGCCATTCGTTTAAAAAAAAAATCAAACACGAAAATTCCTCAGCCGTTTCCTGAATGAAGGACTTAGTATTGTTTGGAGAATGTTTTTTTTTTTGTAAACGAGTGCTTGAAATAAAGTGGTGCTGTACCAAGTACATTTTTACTATCAGTTTATGAATCCCTTTCTTTTGAAACGACACGAAAGTTTGCAGTAAAATAAATAAAAGTGTCCATACAAAAAATTATGTCGTTATTGAAAACTTATCAAAGACCGCCAAAGACAAATTAGCAGAGGCACACCCCCGACACTTCATAGTCAAGGCTCAAGTTATTTACCTACACTCTTGCGCGCGCATCTGGCTTGTCCGCACACGCTTGTGTGTGTGCGTGAGCTAGTCTAGGGCTGGCAGCAATCGTGTGAGCGTCGTCGCCCGAGAGGGACACAATATAAGTCAGCAACTTATGTGATTCTCTTCCTAAATTTTAGCGTAGTCCAATTTCTGGTTCCCCGTGGATTAATCAGTATTAAAAAAATATATGTATATATATATATATAATTTTAAAATTCTTTTAAAATTCTTAAAATTCGTTTTCACCTTTCCATACTGGACGAGTCAGCTGATCGGAGCAATTTGTATAGGAGGAAGTGAAAAAAAGTTAAGAATTTCGCTTAGCTCCCATACAACCAGTTGTCCATATAGACTAGTACTACCTTTGTTTTGAGTTTCCCCAAATAATGTTATTTAATCTTATATATGTATATAAATCGTTACGACCTGAATGCCCCGGGGGGTGTCGGATGTGTTCCGAGTGTGAACTTTGAAATGCAAGTCACAGTCCACCCACACTCGGTAAACCCGCGTTTCACCTGCAAATATTACGTCCCAACGTGATGGGTGGTGAGCCCTATCATCGTTCTTCGGGCACAAATGCACTCTTTTTAGGGCATGCAGGTTTCCTTACTATGTTTTCCTTCACTGTTCACAAGTGGTAAGGTACTAGCAAATACTATGCACATAATGTAAATTCCGAAGAACTTATTGGTGCATGCCCGACCGGAGATCGAACCTTAATCTCAAGATTAAGAGGCCAGCGTTCTACCCCTGAGTTACCGCTGCTTTTTCGTTACTTTAAAAGTAAATATATATATATTTTTTTTTTACTTTTACATATATATATATATAGTACGCCTAAGCTTAGTAGGTACCTATATAGTTTCGTATGCATAAATGATCATATAATTAACAACTACTCAAACATAAATTTTGGAAAAAAAATTAAAACTTGTCAAAACATGGAAAGTTATAAATACTGATTGTATTGTTCCAAATGCGTTACTGAACGAAATTGTAAGGTTTGATCACGCAATTCTAATTTTTGAAAAAAAGTTTTCAAGGCATCCATAAACACTGCAATAACGCACCATACTGATTAAAAATCAGTATCGTGATAAAACTTTGTAACAAAACACGCGCGCAGCAAACGAGTGGTAATCGAGCTCTGCCTGACTCCAGATTTCCACTAACTTGCGGGGGACGTTAAATTCGCGCGGGGAGGTGAGTGTCGCTTCTTTACGTAGTAATACTTTATATTCTCTGGCAGAGGTTTAATTCAGAAAACAAAAAATAGTGTCGATCAGAAAAGCGGCTTGGTCTTCGGCCTCGCCAAAGACACTTTCCATGGTGATCAAATTAGATATGATGAGTATCAAAAATACTCCAAACCAGAGTTAGCTGTTTACGTACTAAAAAAATTACAGATTTGATACGGATGGGACGTAATATATTCGTCGGTGAAACGCGGGTGTATCGAGTGTGGACTGTGACTTGCATTTCACAGTTCGCACACGGAGCACCTCTGACATCCCTTCGGGGATTCATGTCGTGACGATATATTAATATTATTATTGATACGACTATACAAAAAATTAATGAAGGCAGGCGAAGCCGCGGGAAAAACCTAGTTCAATATAATCCCCCTGTGAAGAATATGTAATAAATAAATCATCTTGTATTTTTTATCTAAATATTGATAAATGTTTGTTTCATACCAATGCTGACAGCAATTGTATAATAATCTAATATTTTGTCTTGTTTTGCAAAGTCAATACGTTGCCGCTCTGCTTCCGCGGTAAAATACGGAGCGGCAACGTTTTACGTTTTGTATCGATTTGATTTTTATGAATGAATAAACTCACACATTGGCAAAACTGCCTTTACTAGTGTGCGTATTAGTTTGACAACTAATGAATTTATGAAACATTTGGAAGTATAGTAAAAGCAAAGGGATTTCACATTTATTATCACTCCAAAGCGTCATGAAATAAATTGCTTTATCCGCATACCAACTCAATTAATACCCAAAAGCAACAATAACAGATATAATCATTAATTTGTTCTAGTTTTTTAGAGCGTGGCGCCATCTAACATTCTGAGCTCATTTCTGTTTACGGCTTTACCACCTTAAACTCAAGTGACAATAAATCTTTCAGAATTACTTATGGGGCATTCCACGGTGACGGTCGGGACATTTTTACTCTGTTTCATTTAAGTTCTTAACATATTTTCGTAGTTATATTAAATACTGTACTTTATATGAACAGTAACATGAAATTAAATAAGTAAGCTTTAATTTACCTGAATTTTACATGTTAAGATTATATGTTTCAATGAAAAATGTATTTATTAAATTGTGACGGTCGGGACTCTTACTTTCTAGTCTTCTCCAGATTTACAACTACTTCTTAATGTTTGTAATGATAATATTCTCTAATGATATACTATAAATAAGACAGGTGGATAAGATATTTTGATATAGTTTTATTGGGGACACTATGACCTCTTACAGAGTCTTACAATAATACCGCCAAAACTGCCAAATGACAGCTGTGTGTTGCCAGCTGTCTCACAATGAATATCCTTACTTGACTATGATTATTTAAAATAACAAATACATGTAATAAAAACCTGTAATAGCTAACAGTCGGCCATCCTGACCCTTGCCTGACCTCAGGCAAAATTATAGAGACCAAATACTACTCATACTTAATATCTTAATAGACTGTAACTTGACCGAATATCACAATATTTTATATTATAATATTTTAATATCGGAATATCTAACATTTCATATCGTAACTTAAATTAAGATGACATTTTTAAGGTTTTACTATATCGATAATCACTACACATAGGTATCAAAATAATCAAAACACCCGGTAAATGTATAAAAACGATGAAATACACTAATCGATCCACAATTTCTAATAGATGTTATAAGCGTTCAAACATCAAATTGAGTACTTTATATTGACATGTATATTTATAGTTTAACAATACTCGTATCTACAATTATCTTATTATGTCTTTTGCCAAAACTCAATGCGATTATAAGTAAGTATAATTAAGTCTTAGGTAAACGAAATTGAATTGAATACAATTTCGTACAATTTATATACTTAATTTAAATACATTTTTCTACTTTATTTTAAGCTCATTTAATTAATTAATTTAGTGTAGGTTTATCAGTTCCTTTAAATTTTGTGTATTAATGAAAATCGTTTTACAAGATTATTGATAATACGTACGGAACAAACATAGATATCACAATAATATTATTCTAATAGAACATAACACACAAGTACCTACTTCCTTTTGTCAATGTCACGTACGTTGTAAGTAAATAATTTTTATTTACGTACTTAAGTGAAATACCTAAACGAATATAATCTCAATTTTACAATTTATTTAAACTAATATAATATATTATAAACATATAATGTATTATTTCTTGTAATAATTTTGTTATGGAATATAGAACATTCAACATTTCATCTGAACATTTATTCATCAACATTTTGTGTTGTGCATAAAAATATTCGTATTTATTATATTCGTATTTGTCTGAATTTTGTTTTCTTTAGATATTTTTTTTTTTTTTTTTTTAGCTTGTGATATTTGTAAAGTTTAGTTATGTAAATTGATTAAGATAGCATGGTGTCCAAAACAATCAAATAAAATCATAAGTAATTTAAACTTGTGAATTAATAACTAATTAATTGTTTTATTAGTAGATAATTAATAATTAAAAATAATAACAATAAGTATATTATATTCTCTCCCAGAAAGTTGAGATATCATACCCCTTCTTAACAAAGATTGAGGAGTCTGCTAAACAAATGTTACACTTTAAAATGTAATTTTAAGGATGCTGCTATATTTTTGCAACTCTGTTGTATTGGACACTGCGTTTCAAATTCTCTTACCTTCTTATTTGTAAACTTCTAGTTACTGTAACCCTATTTTAAGATATATATATATATATTTTTTTTTATATTGTTTGCTAACGATTTTTTTTTATCATTATAATTTTAAGTAACTAATACAGCTGAGTCAAAGGCATGACGTGAATAATAGTGTAAGTTTGGCAATTGACATCCATGGTTAATGGATGAATTTTAAGGGCCTATTTACAATTAATAATTACAATTACCTACCACATCTGAACAATATCTTTTAGAGACACCACACAATTGATCATCTAAAGAAAAATATTTAAGTAACTTTCCCACAAATTATTTCCTTTCCGCAAATCTCGTGACTCATTCCTGCAGACCAACTGTTTATATAGGTAGTTTTGCAAGGCATGTATAATTATATGTACTTATGAAATTTGCTTCTTGTACAAAAAAAAATAATAAATAAATAAGCATGAGTGCTCAAAATTGACAAGAGGCACAGCGCAGACGCTGCCGCCGCGGACAGCGCTCGTCATGCATGATATCTACCACACGCACCCTTGCAGTGCGCATCGGCCATCCTGTATGAGGAATGTCCCTATTCCTGGACTTCATCATCATAATTTTATTTAAATACAACAATTTGGTGAGTCCGTTTAGGTCAACAAATTACATATTTAGTTGTCAAATAATTAAAACATTTATTTTTAAAGGGTCAAAAAGCAAAATAAAATCGCTGCCTCCACGTAGTCAAACTATTTTGTCAAACAGATTTGACCACGTGGAAAATTAACCGAATATGCGAGGCTTACAACATTGTCACAATGAAGGGTCTTCTTGGATATGTTTAATTTATTTCACAAAATTAGTAATTTTACTGGTTTGACCAATCGATACCACTGAGCAAATAAAATCGATACCGAACACAACACAAACATATAGGTATTAAATTATAAAATGCATTTAAAATGTAATCTCGTTACTTATTGAGTTATTTGAAATGTTACTACAAGTTGTTTACTTAAATTTAAGTTGTAATAATAATAACCTTACAATTAACGTTATCTTGCAATAGAAAAGCAAGGTTCACTTCATCACTATTCTTAACATTATGGAATAATTATAATGATGGAGTTGTGTGAAGCTTAATTATAGTTGCAGCTTTGTGTTTATTAGGTCATATTTAAGTAATTGACTATGTATTGCGTTTTAAATCCAATCATACAATATTTACATGCTCATTACTCAATATTTTTATTGCAAGCATAATGTACATACCTACAATGTTCATTTGTATATATACGTTATTTATATTTATTGTCTATAAGAATAAATATTGTGTTGTGAAAGTCAAATTACTTATGTGGATTAGTTGAGTCTTAGGAGGATATGTCACGGTTGCAACGTTCATCGGTACTTAGGAGGATATGTCACGGTTGCAACGTTCATCGGTACTTAGGAGGATATGTCACGGTTGCAACGTTCATCGGTACTTAGGAGGATATGTCACGGTTGCAACGTTCATCGGTACATAGGAGGATATGTCACGGTTGCAACGTTCATCGGTACTTAGGAGGATATGTCACGGTTGCAACGTTCATCGGTACTCGATGCGGAAAAAGTCGAAGTGTAAGAGGGACGGACTCCGGAAGAACAGCGAAATTACAGTTCTAAATTAATATAAAATTAACTAAAAATACTGGCAAGTACATATAATAAAATATCATTAAGACCAGCGTGTCACTCCTATTTGTCACAACTATGAGAAAAGTGTCGATAAAGACCTCATTTCAATAGTTATTTCTTCAATCGGAAACTAGGAAAATGTACCAAAATTAATATACTTATTTATAAAACTGATGGCCTCTTCTGATAAGCAGGTAAACTATTTCAACCAGTGTTACCTCAGTGTCAGAGTCATAAATTGTACATGCTTGCCGCTAACCAGTTCATTCAACTGATTTTATCATACTTCATTCAAATACACTGTCATCATAAAATTATCAATGCTTTTTCTTTTTGTATGATGAAAGGGGGGCCTTATCTTAATTAAGAACTCTTAGAATTGGCTCTTGCATCACGCGGTGTTTTTCTTATTATTATTATTATTATATATATTCTTTTTTTTTTTGTTTGTCAACGTCATAATAAAATTCTACCTCTCCCCACTGCTGTTCAGGAAAAGTTTTCCCCACAACACTTGTTGGCTGGAAGAAACCTCCTGTAAAGGTAAGCCCGCTTTTATGTATATACATATATATATTTTTTATTTTGTTGTCTTAGTATAAAATATGAATGATTCGGTATTTGTTAACAAAATAAAGATTCTACTTAAAAATTAACAATGCAAAACGAAAGGTTTACTTAAGGCGATTACTGTCGCCAAATTAGCAGCTCGATGTTTGTCGGTACAAATATCGACGGAAACGACATTAAAATAACGTTTATATAACATTATGTATTAGTGGCAATGCATAGTGGCTGTTGTGACGCTCGCTGCGTCCTTGATAGGGCGAAATAGGAGAAAATAATACTTTTCACATGGACGTGATTGTTTGATTGAATAATCCTATGTTATGTTTATAGCTATCAAGTTTATCTATTTATCAAAACATAAATGTATTAAATAGGCTAAGCGTGGTTTGAAAAAGAAAAATGTTGCATATGTTGTCTCAGAGTTGATAATTCATAATACATTTTTTTTCAATATTTTTGGTTGGACTATAAACTAGGAGTAAGCTTTGGAAGTACCTATTTGACTATACTAAGCCCCTTAAGTAAGTAATCTATATACATATTTATTTTATTTGTTTGTACCACATACATTAAAACACATTCAATCAATCAATATAGATTAGTATGTATTTTGACATGTAGATAATTTAATATTTAGGTAACATAAGAAATAAGTTATTTATTATATTATAGTCACTGACTAAATTTAGCAGCGCCCTTACAGGGTCCTTGTTTGATACTTATTATTCAAGACACCTTTTGTACAACAAGAAAGCTAAATAAATTTTTATCTTATCTATTTTCTTTACACCACCTACGCACCATCCTCTATTTTACATTATCTATCACCCAAAGGTTGTCTGGAAGAAATCTGTCAAACAATAAGACCACCCATTGTACCCTCTCTAACATATTTTATAACTTCTTTTGTTTCCGTGCACAATAAAGAGCATGTATGTTACGTTATAGATTTATCAGTAGGATATATATATATTCTTAAGAATTGTAGGCGTCCACAGGCTGCTTCGGTGCAGACAGAACTCTTCATGCCGCTATATGTAGTAGATGAAATATACTGTGCTCACACACTAGGTGGTTCGGTCTCAGATTAATAAAATTCATGAAACATATACCGCGTTCACACACAATGTGAATCGGTCTCAGATTGATAAAATTCATGAAACATATACCGCGTTCACACACAATGTGAATCGGTCTCAGATTGATAAAATTCATGAAACATATACCGCGTTCACCCACAATGTGAATCGGTCTCAGCTTGATAAAGTTCATGAAACATATACCGCGTTCGCACACAAGGTGGGTCGGTCTCAGATTGATAAAATTCATGAACCATATACCGCGTTCGCACACAAGGTGGGTCGGTCTCAGATTGTAGTTGATGAAATACCGCGTTCACACTGTGAATCGGCCTCAGGCACCAACAGCAAAATCTAGTAAGAAAACAATCAATTACTTATACTGAACAGAGCTAAACCCTTAAACTTTTGCATTGTCCATCGCCTATATTTTATGTAAATATTTGTGTATCCAATAATGCTTCAAACCAACTTCCAATACTTTCATTCCTCACTCACCATTATTTTATTATTTTTTTTTTTTTATTACAAGACATTTACTACTGTTTGTTATATTATAACAGGTGAGTCAGCCATTAAAAGTTAACTTGAAATTACTTGTTGAAAGTGTAACTGTAGGGTCCAAAAGCATAACTTCATTAACAAATACAAGGTTTACTGGTCCTCAATAAAGAATTAATCAATACAATGGATTAAAATCCATAGCCAGAATAATAATAATAAAGAATGGTATTACCTCACTCTTCCTTGTGTATTTGGACACACTAAGTAATGAAATTATAAACATATACCCATACCACCATGTCGTCTGGTCGGTTTCACATTGATTTACACATTTCTCAAAACCTTACTGTTTCCAATATTTGTATTTTTGTTTACAGCTGTAACCCTCCTTGGCAGTACTTCAACAAAACTGAAAATAATTTCCTGAAAGTAAACCCTGAAAGTATGATATTGTGCACTCCTTCTTTATTATTGAATTTCCTCGGTTTCACTATTATAATGTGCATTCAAATTCTGAAAAATTACAACTTAAAGCCAATATACTGAAAATAATCATTCTCAACTCCTTCACAGTGGTTAGTAGGAATTTCCTCCAATCAAAAACTCCATGCAGTTTTATTTTACTGACATTAAGAAAAACCTGAAAGTTATTTCCTGAAAGTGTGATCCTTGCACCATAACTGTATATTATAAATTTCCATTTATCTTTTTCACTCTTATTTCATGTGTGTTCACATTATATATTAAATTGTAGCTTCTAGTCAATATCCTTATTTGTTGTGTATCTCCAAAATTGTTTTCCAAGTAACATTATTGCATAAACTTATGGTCACTGGCTCAATTATGTCCATGCATTTATTTCACCGAAGAAAATAAATATAATGATCAACATTCCATGACATAAGTACAATCTCTGTATAACACTCCTTTCAAAGACACAAGCCTAGTAAGTAAGTATTACTCGATCAATAAATTGATTCAGAATAATTTTCAGTAGGTACCTATCACAGCATAATATCACAGTGTGAATATATTCCAGATTCCAGTCACAGATTTCCTTCAATACTCACTTGCTTATTAACTCATGTTTATTTATTTATTTTTGTATGTGTATCTCCAAAATTGTTTTCCAAGTAACATTATTGCATAAACTTATGGTCACTGGCTCAATTATGTCCATGCATTTATTTCACCGAAGAAAATAAATATAAATGATCAACATTCCATGATATACAATCTCTGTATAACAGTCCTTTCAAAGACACAAGCCTAGTGTTACTCGATAAGTAAATTGATTTAGAATAATTTTCAGTAGATATCACAGCATATCACATTTTTCAGTTTTTCTTAGATACCAGCGTTCCGTAATCTAGAGTTTAGCCTCCATTTGTTTGTTTTTCCATCATTTTCTGAACATTTTTCCATTTCTTTCTGATGCAAATTGATAGTCCTGTAGCGGGGTCAATGACCGCTCTGGTTGTTTCACAATTTAAAGTATATGAGGTTTAAGTACTTAATTACACTTAACTTTGTTTAAAAGTTATTGTTATCGTCTAATAGGGCTATGAAAAACTATTATTTCACTTTATGCAGCCTATTTTGATCTTGAAAACACAACTGAAAACGTCACGCCACCATTTTACAACGCAATCTTTCTTTTTGTTTCTGAGCGGTTTTATTTGGGCTTTTAGGTATATTTATAGCACTTCTGAATTGATAATATTCTCTAATGATATACTATAAATAAGACAGGTGGATAAGATATTTTGATATAGTTTTATTGGGGACACTATGACCTCTTACAGAGTCTTACAATAATACCGCCAAAACTGCCAAATGACAGCTGTGTGTTGCCAGCTGTCTCACAATGAATATCCTTACTTGACTATGATTATTTAAAATAACAAATACATGTAATAAAAACCTGTAATAGCTAACAGTAAGAAACTACCAATAATATGAAAACAAATAATTCTGTGAGTATACTTTAAGGTTCAAACTTTCGTTTCATGAAGATTTGGTTTATAACTAAATTCGATTTTTCAACAAATTCGGAATAGAAGAATGTGACGGTTGGGACAATCCGATGTGACGGTCGGGACAAGTACCAAATTAACAAACATACATATATTTTATATATTTATTATCGGATTTTTACATCACTTACTGTTATAATGAAATAGGTTAGGTATTATCCCGCCTCGAAAACTTCAACATTTTCATTAAATTGGCATAGATTTAATTATGTTAAGGTGTGTTAATTCAAAAACCATTTCGAGTTTAGGTTTAATAAGCCGTATTTTAGAACTTGTGGTCTAAAAAACCTCATGATGATGAATATTTTTACAAAAAAGCTGCAACTTACATTTGCTTTCGTGTGACGTCACTTGAGAAATGGATGATTAATAATATGTCCTTTGCTATGAAGAAAAATTTATAAAAATTTGCTTCCAACTGATTTGACAGCTGGATGATAGATGAGTAGACAGACAGAGACAGACCACTCTTTTTATAAGCAATCACAATACGTACGTGCAATCACACATCACAATCAGTACAATGTCTAAAATTCTCAAGTGACGTCATATCGTACAATTCTTTAAGAAACCATTAGAAAATAATGGTCGATTTATATACCAAAATAATGAAAACTAGTCCTAAAATGGCGTATAAACCCTAAAAAAAAAAAACTTTTAGAAATTAAGCTTTGGGAATTCATAGTAAATTCGTTACTTCTCTCTTTCTACCAAAAGCTTTTTTTTATCCGGGTCTTCCCTTAGTCTGGCCCTGGACAGACGTTTTCGCGCTGCCGCGTCATGCAAATAAAAGAAAAACCCAGTAAACCCCAATAAAAACCCCGAAATAAACAAAAAAATATTGTGGATACAGCCATTTACACTCATGCCAGTGATATTTGTAAAAAAACAAGTATTTTGCTACTGGGGATCGTGACGGTTGGGACTGTGACGGCACGGCCGTAGCTAGGGGGGGGGCATTGTGGGGCAATGCCCTACCTTGAAATCACAATGCCCTACCTTAAAAATTCATATTTTGTGAAATAAACGATTTAAAACTGATCAATTTTCATAACAAAACAACAATCTTCAATTTTTAGAGGTTACTTTTGTGCTGCAATAATTTTCCATGTATATTTTCATAGAAAACCAGCTAATTTCTACTTCGATTTCACACACCCAAAAGGCCTTTGCTCAGATATAAATGTGTGAGTGTAAAAACAATTGTAAAATATGTTCATTTAGTTTGTTGGGTGACAAAAATTACGCTAGTTTCGAGGAATTTCGGAAAAATATATTTTTAAAAAGCATTTTTTTGTGTGTAATCGATACAATAATTTATTTTTATTGCTATAAATTGAATATTCACTGATTTCGCGTTGGATAAATTTATGATAAATTTTTTACTTCCGCCCTACCTGTAACCAATGCTGCCCTACCTGAAATTCGACTCTAGCTACAGCCCTGTGTGACGGTCGGGACAAAACGTAACATTTATGTATAAAATGCACTACAGCCCATAGCTACATTAAAATTAGCCAAGTCACTCAGTTTTTATCTCTTTGCTACTTCTAAAACACACATTTTATCATGCATACTCGTTTTGTAGTTCAGAATTAACAAAATTGAATTAAAATGTGACGGTCGGGACGTA
This sequence comes from Ypsolopha sequella, assembly GCA_934047225.1. Classification (NCBI taxonomy): domain Eukaryota; kingdom Metazoa; phylum Arthropoda; class Insecta; order Lepidoptera; family Ypsolophidae; genus Ypsolopha; species Ypsolopha sequella. Next base: position 19,331,693 of record OW204006.1, on the reverse strand, counting down.
ATCCCGGCTTCCAATTGTTGCATTATATTATAGAAAGTAACTTACGTTTTTGCTTGGTATTTTCTACAGTAAATCTTTAATATGCCTTCGATTTATTTAAGTCAAGGAATATAATACTAGGCGTCACGTTGAATATAAAAGAGAAAAATAAGGCTTTATTGTGTGACGGTTTGTATTTACTTACTTTTCCTTGGAGAAAAAAGGTTTGAAGTATGTAGATCCAATTCATGCATGATTTGCTTACTTTCCCAACCTTGCCACCGCAGGTTCTTTCACTATTTATTATATTCACTATTTAAGTTCACATCACAACACGCCGATTCACATCACAAACAAAATAGCTGAAGTTTTTACTTTTAAAACCATGGACAATTTCTCTACGCGTTGAGCTTGACTACATTCGATGTTACAATTGAGCAAAAAAAGTAAAATTACAGTTATTAACGAAAAATTTAATCTGTTTCGTAAACTTAAGACTATGCTTATGTTGTCGCGCCTTTCTGTAGTATGATCGTAACGCCTTGAGTTCTACTACAGAATGAACACGGGCAACAAAGTATAAATATAATAAGATAGAAAGGATGAGTCGACCGTGCGTGACTAAATGTCTATTTCGTCTTTATCTTGTACATAGCATGGGTCTGTACGACATGTACCCTAACGGTCGACTATTGCTCCGGTTTGTAGGCTGGCTAGTGGACTGTCATAGCCCTACACTGTGCAGGGGTTGCCTGAGGGTCTCAGCATCGCGCTACCTCCCCCTATCGTGCACAGCAGCTGGGCTATCATCTCACTATGGCTGCCTAGGGACGTTTATAGGCTGGCTGGCTAGTGGACTGTCATAACCCTACACTGTGCAGGGGTTGTCTGAGGGTCTCAGCGTCGCGCTACCTCCCCCTATCGTGCACAGCAGCTGGGTTATCATCTCACTATGGCTGCCCGTCCCATCCCGGACGTGGAGGGGTTTTCCCCCCACGAGGACCTCCACCTTCCCCATAGTCCCGCCACGGTTGCTCCATCATCTTAGTCGACCGTTAGCGCGCTCAGTTCGTGTCGCGCTCCTGGGTGAGCATCCCGACAAGCCTAGTGGGTCTACGCTCACGGGTTAACCACTAGTTGTCATCTAAATGCTCTACCGCCAAATACTTGACGTATGCGATACGTCGTTTCGTAATTATATGAGAGACTCACTATTCGCTCGGTCTTCTCATCCTTCCATATCTCATGGATAGCAAAGCAACGGTCTAACTTATATTAGTATGAACACTCACCAGAGTTGTAGGTAACCTTGTGCTCGCCTGTGCCTCACCTCGCACCGGAGGGCAGCAGTCCGCCATTACTCGCACCGCATCGTGTCTCGCGCCATCTATACTTTTCAAAAGTGCCAACATAACGGTTATGACAAGCGGAAAGCAGAGTTGCCAATCAAAATAATGTCATGATATGTTACACTCACCAATGGGTCGGATAGCGACTCGCGTACGACGCGACATATGTACTGTCATTCTAAATGCATATTGAAACTAATCTTTGACTTTTATTTTATTTACCTAAACTTAGAAAATCTGCTGGTCTCAAGATGTGGATAATCTCTGTGCCTACTCGTGTTAGTGGTCTGGAGTTCACTACTGCCTCAACTTCCTTCATCACTGTAAGCAGTTTGCTGTCGTTCAGCAGATGTTTCTCTAGGGTTCGTTTTAGACAGTGCTTCACCAATGCAACCAGACGTTCGTAAAATCCCCCATGCCACGGGGCCAACTGTGGAATAAATTTCCATTGAATTTCCCTTTCGATACAGTATGGCTTTGTCATTACTTCGGAGGCCAGCTTGAAATAGGTAGCATTATCCGAGTATATTCGTTGTGGTACTCCTCTAGTTGCTGTAAATCTCCGAAGCGCTAGGAGGGATTCTTCAGCCGTCAAATCCTTGACTATTTCCAAGTGGATAGCTCGAACTGTTAGGCATGTAAACAAAGCTACCCACCTCTTCTCTCTTCCAGTAGCTGAAGCCACGTACAGAGGGCCAAAATAATCAAGACCGCTGAAGGCAAATGGATGGCTGTAATTTACTCTCTCTCGCGGCAGGGCTGGTGTGGGTGGTAGCTTATAAGGGCCACCTCCATGTTTCACACATTGAGGGCATCTTCTGAGTACCTTTTGGACCTGGGCCTTTCCTTGTGGTATCCAGTATCGCTCCCTGATGATAGCTAGGGTGTGTGCAGCGCCCACGTGATAGTTCTTCTCGTGTATATCTTTAATAACTTTATTCGTGAACTCACAATCTTTTGGCAACAGTACTGGATACTTCATGTCGTAACTCCAGGTGGTATTTGCCATACGGCCTCTGCACCTGAGAACTCCATCGACGTCCAGGAATAAATCTAAATTCCTTCCCAAGTGTGTTCTCTTGCCTGTTACTTCATCAAGAAAATATTGTCTTTGAAGTTTCTTAATTGCAGTTGTAGTTTCGTCCAGTGTATTATGGCTGTCTTGGACAATTATACCTGGATCGATAGTTTCCACAGGCACTTCATCGACTATGATCTGATCATTAAATTCCTCGGCGTCCATCTCTCCTGGGTGTCCCTCCAGGGCCTCCCCAACTGAAAGGAAGGTCTTGTGTGCATCGTAGTGCCGGTTAGAAGGCCAACAAGACTCGTGTTCTTTCAGGAATTCTGGTCCATTGTACCATAGCTCTTTCTTTTGTTCCCAGAGCTCAGGCCTCGTAGCAATATCAGCAGGGTTTGACTTAGTGTGAATGTAGCACATTTCTGTCTGTTGATGGTTACGCTTGATCTCGTTGACTCTGTTTGCAACGAACGGTGGGAGAAGCTTGTTCGATCTCATCCATCCAAGAACAACCAGGCTGTCTGTCCATAAGTACATCTTCTTGATTTCTAAGTCTAGATTGTTACTTGTGTATTTCAGTAACCTGCTCCCTATCAGGTATCCTAGAAGTTCTAGCTTGGGTATCTTCAGATCGGTCTTATCTTCCGTCCGTGAGACATGCGATTTTGCCATTACAAATGACACTGTTGTTTCACCATGTCCTTGTGCCTTTAGATATACCACGGCTGCATATGCGTTCATGGACGAATCAGTGAAACAGTGTAGTTCATAGACGGTTTCTTGATCTGGTGACTCAATCCCGATGTATCTCTGAAGCTCTACATCAGATACAGCCCTTAACTGTTTTAAGGTTTTCTCCACTGACTGTGTCAGGTCCTCCGGCAGCTTGATGTCCCACTTCACCTTTCTTTCACATATTTGTTGAAACAAGAGCTTTATCGGTAGGATAAGTGGACATACAAATCCACAAGGGTCATAGACTCGAGCTAGTGTGCGGAGAACTTGCCTTTTGGTGCTAGGCGGAGTTTGTTGGCTGAAATGTTCGTCAGTCGTTTTCAGCTTCAACATGTCCTTTTCAACATCCCATAATAAACCAAGGACCTTCACCTTATCAGTTTGCTTGGCCTTGTATTCCTCGGGTATTAACTCCATGAACTGTCTGCTATTGGAGACCCAATCCCTAATGTTCATGGCTAGCTGTTGAAATGAGGTTCTTGCTTTCTGAAAGGTTTCTTCAGCTTCCTCGACTGAGTCAGTTCCAGTCACCAAGTTGTCAACATAGCATTTGTCAGCAATTGCTTTCATCAAGTTCCCATCGGTTTGAGCCATGTGATGTCTGATAGTAGCAGTAAGTAAGAACGGGCTTGATATCACTCCAAAGGGTACTCTGCAGAACCGCAGATGCAGCAGGTTATCTGGGGTTGGTTCTCGCTCCAAATCTTTAACCCAAAGGAATCTTGTTACATCACGATCCTCACTCTGAAGTCCAACTTGCAGGAAGGCCTTCTCTACATCTGCTGTCAGGCCTATTTTCTTCGTACGGAACTTGAGTAGCAATGCTGTCAGGTCTTCCAGCATGGATGGTCCACTGTAAAGACATTCATTGAGACATTTCTGTCCTGTTGTCTTGGCCGACGCATCATAGACAAGTCTACCTCTTTTTCCCTTCTGTTTCACTATATGATGAGGGAGATAGTGAATCAGATTATTGGACTGGTTAGAATTTTCATCGACAACTTCTATGATTCCCAGCTCTAACTGTTCCTTCAGGATGCTGACGTATTCATCACGAGACTCCTTGTCCATTCTTCTTATCAGACTCTTCAGTCGCCCAAGAGCAAGTCCAAAGTTAGACGGAATATCAGGTGGGAACTGAATCCAGGGCCATTTAACTTCGTATCGTCCGTCCTGATACTGTACTGTCTCGTTGAAGTGACGTACTGCTTCTTCTTGCCATGTAGCCTTGGGTGAATCAGTAATGCCAATACATTCCAGTGACCATAGAAACTTCATGTCAATACTTCTTAACGGTAGATCCGGTTCCGTGAAGTATGGACAGCTTGGTATATGGCATTGACAGTAAGTCGTAACTGACAGAATATTAGGAGTCTCGTTCTGTACAATATTGCCAGACAACACCCAGCCAAAGTCTGTGTCAATCAAGTATAAGTTTGTGTCAATCTGAACCTTGTCATCTCTTATGAAGGAGCAGTAGAAATCATTTCCCACAAGTAGGTCAATACCGTCCCCAGTCGTGTTATCATCAGCAAATATGTCCACGTTGTCAACCTTCAGGTTTGCCACTGACACCCTGTCTGTTATGTGAGGTACAATGTTAACTTGCATTTTCCTGACGATACCACGCTTGGTTTCTAACCTGATTTCTGTGGAAGGACTTGACGTTTCAGTAGGACTGGAAGCTCCGAATGTGTAGATTAGCAGCAGATCTTCTTTTGAAGTTGACAGGCCCAGTTTATTAGCTGCTCTCGATGAAATATAACTTCGTTGGCTGCCGCTGTCCAAAAGAAGTCTGCCGAATAGGCTCCTGTTACTTTCGGGGTTTATCATTTTTGCCACGGCGGTCTGTAAAAAGGTATGACCATGAGAAATCTCACATACAGTTTCAATGGCACTTTCGTTGACTAAAGAAAGCTCACCCTTATCAATATTCGGACACAAAAGTTTCAAATGATCCCCTTTGCACTGGTAACAGGTCACCTGCTTCCTACAGTCGCTTGTCCTGTGATTTTGGTTCAGGCACCGGAGACACCGACCAGAAAGCTTCTCCTTCCTTGCATCCACTGTCCCAACTGTCCTACATTCAGCACTTGAATGGTTTAGCCGTTTACAGAAGATGCAACTGCGTCGAGGCTTCTTAGTCGGTGGTGTCTTAGTGTAGGTGTCACCCTTCCTCTTCCGGTTTACTTGCTGTCTCTTCGGTTCCACTCTAACCTGCAGAGCCTCAGTAGTACCTCCAGAAGAACACGGTATGGGTGTTGACACTTCCACCGTAGATGGAGCTGATGTCGATTTCTCCATGGCTGTGATAATGCTATGCAGGTTCTTCCTAATAGCCACCATTGAATTTCCGCTGTCCCTCAAGTGATGTTCGTGGACTACCTTTTCAGGAAACTTGCTGAGTATGATCGCTCGAAAGTGATTTCCGTTCACCGGTTCTCCAAGTTTCTCCAAAACCTTAAGGTGCCGTTCAATGGTGTCTAACATTGACCTGCAACTTGCACTTGTGTAGTCCGCACATGAGAGACTATTGAGTGCAGTGTAATGTGCATCAATCAGGATGTCATGGGAGCCAAATCTGTCCTGCAGGGTCTCAATCGCAATGGTGTAGTTGGCATCCGTTGTAGACAGTCCTGACACAGCATCCAGAGCAGTACCTAAGTGGCAGGACAAAGGTTTATATTGTACATTTTCAATTATACCTATGTTATAGACTGTAGAGGTGTGTGAGGCTTACAAAGAATTCTGAAATTCAAAATCAATATACCTTCGAGGCAGCTAAGCAGGTATGAGAGCTTGTCAGCATCGGCTAAGGCTCGCTGGTGCACGTTGGCTCGGAAACGGTCCCAAAACTCGCTCCACTTAAGTCTGTCCCCATTGTACTTCGGTAGTTCGAGCTTTACAAATACAAATAAAAGTTATTTATTTCATTTGGAAATAAATTTGCACTTAATAGATAAGATAATACGTGAACACTATCACCTTTGGCAACCTAGTAGCCTTGTCTTGTTCCTGATGCCTCGATTGCGTGGTCTGGATGGAAAAATCGATCTTGCTTACAAGATCTTCAGCAGCCATCTGTGTCTCCAGTGCAGCATTAATCATTTCAACCTGGGGTTCCCGCGAAGTAGCAGTGTAGTGCTTAATTTCTTCATCCAATTTTTGGATGAAGTCTTTAAGCTGTCGCAAAACAAACGCTGCCTTCTCGGTGTCCAGTTGCTCCTGTTCGTATTGCTGTAACGAAGTGTCGACTAAGCTGGAGAGGCGGTCCTTTCTCAGTTCGACTCTTCGCAACAGGATTTGCTCCATAATGGCGTTGGCGTCGGTGTCGGCTTCGGCAAGGGTCGTTCAACGATTTACTGTAGATACAATCAACGAGCACATTTTAGTATACTGGAAAGACTTATTGTAACATCCCAAGTTTTGATTCGGCTTCTACGTACTTACAGCGATAAATAACAGAAACTCTTCAATTTTCCGCCGGCCGGTGTTTCCACAGGTGTTTTCAACACAACACAAACAAATACATATGAAAGAAGGAAATGTTTCCGGAAATGAGAAACACGCGTTTTCTTTCATGTCAAAACAATTCACAGATAAAGCTGTTAAAATTTTGCGCCAATTTCAAAAGTCCGGTAAATTTGGTTGAAACTCGCTTTATTAATTTAAAACAGATTGAATTTTAATAAAACACATTAGTTTCTTATTAGATAATCTGTTTTTGTTTAAATGCCACAAGTAAAATCAACACGTATTTATCATAAAATAAAAAACCGGTAACAAACGAAATATATCGAGGTACAGCATTTGTCATAGACAACCTGTCCTTTGTCGATGGTTTGCAGCTTGCCAACCGAAGGAAATTAAAGGAAAGGGAACACAGATTAGAAAACGTGCGTAAGGGCCCAATGAGCAAAAAATGTAAACAAATTAGGGTAAAAAGAAATAAAACACGATTTTGTTTCCTTATATTTAGACTACACAGTAAAATTATAAATATACACAATAATTATAATAAGTGAATACGAACATGGAGTAACCAGAACGAATCTGGCTTCCCTGATCATATCCCAGCATCTCCACCAATTTTGTCGCGCCTTTCTGTAGTATGATCGTAACGCCTTGAGTTCTACTACAGAATGAACACGGGCAACAAAGTATAAATATAATAAGATAGAAAGGATGAGTCGACCGTGCGTGACTAAATGTCTATTTCGTCTTTATCTTGTACATAGCATGGGTCTGTACGACATGTACCCTAACGGTCGACTATTGCTCCGGTTTGTAGGCTGGCTAGTGGACTGTCATAGCCCTACACTGTGCAGGGGTTGCCTGAGGGTCTCAGCATCGCGCTACCTCCCCCTATCGTGCACAGCAGCTGGGCTATCATCTCACTATGGCTGCCTAGGGACGTTTATAGGCTGGCTGGCTAGTGGACTGTCATAACCCTACACTGTGCAGGGGTTGTCTGAGGGTCTCAGCGTCGCGCTACCTCCCCCTATCGTGCACAGCAGCTGGGTTATCATCTCACTATGGCTGCCCGTCCCATCCCGGACGTGGAGGGGTTTTCCCCCCACGAGGACCTCCACCTTCCCCATAGTCCCGCCACGGTTGCTCCATCATCTTAGTCGACCGTTAGCGCGCTCAGTTCGTGTCGCGCTCCTGGGTGAGCATCCCGACAAGCCTAGTGGGTCTACGCTCACGGGTTAACCACTAGTTGTCATCTAAATGCTCTACCGCCAAATGCTTGACGTATGCGATACGTCGTTTCGTAATTATATGAGAGACTCACTATTCGCTCGGTCTTCTCATCCTTCCATATCTCATGGATAGCAAAGCAACGGTCTAACTTATATTAGTATGAACACTCACCAGAGTTGTAGGTAACCTTGTGCTCGCCTGTGCCTCACCTCGCACCGGAGGGCAGCAGTCCGCCATTACTCGCACCGCATCGTGTCTCGCGCCATCTATACATTTCAAAGGTGCCAACATAACGGTTATGACAAGCGGAAAGCAGAGTTGCCAATCAAAATAATGTCATGATATGTTACACTCACCAATGGGTCGGATAGCGACTCGCGTACGACGCGACAATAACTATTAATTAAATGTGTGAAATAGTGTACAAGTGAGTTTTTTTAAAGATGCAAAAGCTAAATTAATCGCATGTCCATTGTGTATTAAAAAACCGGCCAATTGCGAGTCGGACTCGCGCACGAAGGATTCCGTACCATTATCTATAAAAACGGCAAAATAATCACGGTTGTTGTATGGGAGCCCCTTTAAATATTTATTTTATTCTGTTTTTTTTTTAGTATTTGTTGTTATAGCGGCAACAGAAATGCATCATCTGCAAAAATTTCAACTGTCTAACTATCACGGTTCATGAGATACAGCCTGGTGACAGACGGACAGACGGACAGACAGACGGATAGACAGATGGACAGCGGAGTCTTAGTAATAGGGCCCCGTTGATTACCCTTTGGGTAGGAACCTTAAGGCCCTGCCATTCCATTCCATTTAAAATATGCTAAATCCATTATTAATTAATTAAATAAACGGCAAAAAAAAAAAAAAAATATATATATATATATATATATATATAGATATATATATGTATATAATAACACACATGCCCTCACACTTCCAAGCATTGCACACATACATTACACCCTCATGTACATACACTACACATACACACCCTCCCTAGTAGTTTTTTCTCAAATACTGATCCCAAGACTTCGATCGTAGGGCTAGGGAACAATACTCACATTCACTACACTCCACACCTCAACCTTACACGCACTTTCACATTATTCTTAAGTTCATATTTCTGTTTGTTTACTTTTTAAATTTTATTTTCATAAGCCACAAATTTGTTTCTTTGAACTTAATTAAATATTACTGTCAACCATGGAAGAGCGGAGTCTCCTACTACAGGTATCTCTTTTACTTAAAAGGGGACTCCAGCCACCTGTATAAACTGCAAGATTAAGCTAAGAAATAAATCATTTTGTTTTTTTTTTTGCTCGTAAGAAAAAAAAATATGACGTTACCCCTAAATTTCATGTTTTTCGAGTGTTGAATTAAATTACATGTACAGCCTTGAAATTTGTATTAAAAATAAATTACTATAACATACAGTGGTGGTCACATAATTACAGACACTTAAAGCATACTAAAATAACTAAGCTATTCCTCTCTCTATTTTTTATCAGACTACCATTGGAACTTGCTACACAATTTAAAAATATTTGTGTAGGTATTGTGTAGTGTTAAAACGAAATATCATCAACAAAATTTGTCTGTTCCTAATCTTTTATTCGGTTTATCCTAATTGCAAGCAATATAAACTTAACAAAGATATGGCTATATAATTAAAGACATTCCAGTTGCTTAGAAGAAATAAAAAAATATTGTTGTTATTGAAATTATCTTTATTACATAAAATTCCCAACAAATTTATAAAACATTCCGGTACGTATCAATATTTGGTCGCATGTCCTTTGGCATAAATTACAGCACGACATCTCTTGGGCATGGAAGAGATTAATTTTGTACAAGCTCCTCCCAGAATTTGCTCCCATGCTTCTGTAAAGGCTGTGTAAAGTTGATCGACGTTCGATGTCCGCTTTGTCGCTACTGTCTTCTTCACCTGTACCACAAATTTTCTATGAGATTTAAATCCGGGCTGTACGGGGGCCTATCCAAAACTGTCACAGACTGGTTCCTTAAGAAGTCTTTTACTATTTTTGCAGTGTGTTTCGGATCATTATCCTGTTGGAAAGTCCAAATGACTGGTAAATTTTGCTCGGCGTAGGGCAGCATGGCTTGTTCTAAAATATTCTTGTACTGGAATTTATCCATGTTGCCTTTTATTTTCCTGACATGTCCTACACCAAGTCCTGAGAAGCAGCCCCACACTTTGATATTTCCGCCCCCATGTTTGACTATTTTCTTTGTATACTTTGGACCCATTTCTTTGTTTGGGGGGGGCGTCTAACATATTGTTTTCCATCAGAATTAATCATATTAATTTTTGTTTCATCAGAAAAGAGCACTTGTTTCCACTCTCTTTCAGTCCAGTGTTGATATTTTTTAGCAAACGCTAATCTTGCCTTAACATTTTGCTTTTTCAAAAGTGGCACCTTTCGAGACACTCTTCCGTACAAGTTTGCCTCACATAGTCTCCGTCTAATTGTTCTTGCAGACACATCCTTCGACCCTCCTGCACCAAACAACACCGAACGTATCAGTTCTGATCCCTTGAACGGATCTTGTTTTGCCAACAACACCATCTTAGAGTCTTCCCGCACAGTAGTTTTCCTTGGTCTCGGTTTTCTAGGTACGTTTTCGGTCGTGTTAAACTTCTTGGTATGTTTTATTTATAGCATTCATAACCATGTCCTTAGAACACTTCAAGTGGTTTACTATTTTTCTGTACGACCAGCTTTTGGTACGAAAGTTCAAAATAATCTTCCTAGTGGTCGAATCGCAACTCTTGTTTTGTCCCATATTGATTTGTTTAAAACGTATTAATTTTAATGAAAAAAGTTAAGTTTTTTCAGTAATATCGACGTTTCATGAAAATACGTGGCAAAACAAAGAAAAAGATAATTTAGTTCTTTTTTTAAATTCAGAACACAGCTTTTATTGTCTTTAATTAGCTGGCCAGCTACAAGTAAGTTAAAAAAGTTTGTGTTACTTTCCCAGAGTGCGCAGTGGCTAAACTACTAACGAACACATCTATTTTTTTGTCCCACATTTTAATAATACAATGTCACGTATGGTTTAATACCAATTACTCTATATTAAATACCTATTTAAACAAATGGTAGTACCATAACGAAGTTTTTTTGTGGTTAATTAGGAGGTGTCTTTAATTATGTGACCACCAAGCACTGTATAACTATAAAATTTTGGAATATTTTAATTATTACATCTAGAATGAAATAGATAACACAGCTAAGACTCACTATTATTTATGCGAGAAAAACTCGATGTTTCGGTCAACTTAAGAGTGGCCTTCATCAGGCTTCACGTGGTGCTCTGGCGCGTGCGACACCCTCACGAGGACTGAATATCCCCACTACCCATCACCACCGCGCCCGCGCCCCCGCCACCGCTGCTGCCGCGGCCGCATCCGCTCGTCTCTGAGCCCGCTGCGCCTGCGCCGTCGCCGACGGAGCCGGCACGATTTGTTCGGGTTGGGTGTGAACATCTAGAAGCCGAGTTATTGAATAAAAATGCAGTTTTTTGTGAGCGCGTGTTTTAAACTAAAAGGAGATGTCATAGAGTTCAATCCTGATTGATGCAAAATGAGGTGCTCAATCTGACCTTATATGCACCCTTGAAGTAAAGTTTTAACCCCCCCCCTAAAACGAGTCCTGGCTACGGCCCTATCACTATTTGGGTTGTCTAATTTTTAGAAACTTACTGAGAGTAATTTAAAGAAAGAAAGAAACACATTTATTCCGGCAACAGCCACACTTACAATACAGTATACAATATTTCTACTAGGGATCATTCAAAAATTACGTGATCACCGGAAGGGGGGGGGGGGTCGGGTGCTTGTATATACATCTAGATTATTTGGGGGGGGGGGGGGGTTTCCGAAAATAAATTAATTATATTTAAATATTTACATCCAATTTTGAAGTCTATTACTGGTAACACTAACTAGATGGAACGGGATTTCCCCTGCTAGAGACAAACTGTGGAACAGTGTAACCAGATTCAGTATTTTTATACTTTTTCGGCATATTTTATCGACTATTCCAAGCATCTGTATATATTTTAAGCCCGGACGAAGATTACGTAATCAAGACGAGGGGGGGGGTTAAAAACAAAAGATTACGCTGTGATCACATAGGGGGGAGGGGGGTTAAAAACGGCCAAAAATGATCAGGTAATTGTTGAACGATCCCTTACATCTATTTTAGTTAAAATTATATTAGAACTATACGGTAGGCTGTTGCTGAAAAAGGCAACTGACTCAGCGATGTGCTGAAGGTGTAATCCCTCAGCGCTGATTTTCAGTCAGTGCCTGCTGGTTTAACATCATACATAACTGTTACTTTTACAGAAACTCCAAAAATGACAGAAGTTAAGAATGAACGCATCGATCCAACATCCCTACTGCCTGAAGAACCCATGGTTTACGAGTTCAAAAAGAAAAAGAAGAAGAAACGGAAGCATCGACAAGAAGACCCATTCAAGGATATAGAGGAGACTGCCAAGGAACCAGTGGTTATCCTTCAGGACTTGGAGACGGAAGAAGAGGTGGAACCCGCTTTTGATCCAGAGGTCACCATCAAAGTAGAGAACATTGAGGTGGAATTGGATTTTAATGAGGTATATTTTCTTCTTTAAATATGTATACTTCATCACCACATGAATCCCGCGGTTTCAAACGTGGTTCCGAGTACGGACTGTGAAATGCAAGTCACTGTCACACTCTTACACCCACATTTCACCGACGAATTATGAAAAATATATATTTTCTGATATCTGTAGCCCATATCATCATCATATATCATATCATATTATCATTTATTCATCAGACAACATGGGTCCATTTTGTTAGTAACAATATACTTATTCTATATTAGTACTTCATAACTAGGAGCGATCTTGTCCGATCAACCAGTTTAAGCATATCGGGAACTTGTCGAATCGATCGGGTATAACTTGTAGGAGGGTGTTGGCTGGCTCCTCACATGGCGTTGTGTATTATCGTGTATTTGGCCGATTTTGGGGGCCTATTTCGTGTATTCGTTTTCGCTATTTGCTGTATTTGCAGAATACGCTTTTCCGTCCTGTTGTCGGTTTTTAGTTCCGCTTCAAAGGATCCAAATACCGCAACACGCAACACGAATACACGAATAGGCAAATACGCCAAGTTAGGAGCCACCTATAGAGGGGTTATTCCCAGAGCTCCAAAAATTTCTTCCCACGGCTCCAAAAATTCAATTTAATATTTATTATTATCATAATTTTATTCTCGTCGGCTCCAAAAGATTAACTGTACATATTATATAGCCTCACAGCCGTTCTCGGCTACAACGACAGCTTCTTTAACTCCTGTAAAGTTTGAGAGCTAAGCTGTCCAGCTCTCTGATGTGCTCTCAAGTGACTCACGTAACCGATTTTTGCATTAAATGTACGCCCACATAAGGCGCACGTCAGCACACCATTCATGTAGTTGTAGGAGATGTTCGTAGGTGGCCGAGACTTAAGTTCTGTACATATACAGTAATGGACTTAAGTGTGGACACTTTTTGAAATTTCTTGTATTTCGCAGTTTAAGTGATAAAAATAGTACTTTTTTAATGTAGAACCTTACGAAGTAAATTTTTTCTTGTTCTTTATGCTATGGTTCATTATTAAACTGCCATAATATTATTAAAAATTATTAATAAATAAAATAAAATTAATATTATAACAATATTAATAAATAAAAATTTCCCTTACGAACTATAAAATTTCGGGAATATTTTCTTTCGAATTGCGGCAACACATAACTACCACGTGTTCAGTCTAAACCAATCACAGAGAGCGTGGGATGATCGCATGATCCAATCAGGACACTTCAAAAAGCAAAATGGCGCATGTTTGGCAATTTGTGTTAGTTATCCACTGCTCAATGTCAACTGAGGTTGTTTTTAAGCCATTTTGAAGTAAAATTTGTGTTTTTTTAACGAAAATGGCTACAAAGACGCCCAAACGTGCCTATTGGTCACCCGGAAAGAGATCCAGAGCTGTTACACTACGTGAAGAAGGCTACACATATGAAGACATAGCAAAACTTAAACTGCGAAATACAAGAAATTTCAAAAAGTGTCCACACTTAAGTCCACTACTGTATGCAGAACAGGACGAACACATAGTTTTACTAAAAGCTAGACCCATGTCAGTGAAACCCTTATAGAGTTCTGTTTACAATTTTTGGAAAGCGTTTAATATTTGAAATTGTGATAATTTAACTGTAATAAAACATGTCCTTAACAATAAAAACTGTGTTTAGCTGTGATTCTTTTATAAATATTTTAATATAGAGTATATCAAATCACCTAATTTTTTAATTATTTATCCATCTACGTCAGTTTACTATGTCGTAATTGGCGCCCACATTGCGTTTTTCCTCATTAAGTACAAGAAAAGAAACGCTTCGTAGTGCACTGTAGTATATTTATATGCTTCTATTTGAATCAGTTATTTATGTAAAGCCTGACCAAGAAAATAAAAAATCTCGCCATATTGTGGAATTAATTTTTTAACTAATTTTTTCTACTGGCAACCTCAACTTTAAAACGTCATTATGTCGATTGCTGGCAAAGTGGTGTTCTTTTTTCGTGTGTGCTGTCAGAGTGTTGCAATCATAAAATAAAAATCATAAAAGCAAATGAGCAGGTTTCTTATTTTCCTGGTCAGGCTTTACAATGTGACTGTACATAATAGCTTTTGGAGCCGGTGAGAAATGAACATTTTCTACAAATTAATTTTTGGAGTCATGGGAATTTTTTTATGAAATTTTATTTTTTTGAGAACAATGGATTTTGAAGTTCTGGGAATAACCCTATAGAGAGAAATATCTTACAAACTAATTTAAATACAGTGTGTAGGTAATTAAAAAATTGTGTTATTAAATGAAGCTTAATATTATGTTTATTAAGGTGGATCGATTTTCTACTGTTTTCAAATTTCACATCGTAATTATGTTACCTTGAATAGATGTATAAAAATTACAAATAAAGAAAATGAAAAATATTGGACTACATCTTACGTTGCCTCACTTGATTCAAAGTTTTCCAAAAATAAACAAGAGGGGTGGAAGACAAAAAAATATTTTGCTCGTTTTATTTTTTTAGTTAAAAAGCTTTATCTAATTAACAAAAAAATCACATAACACATCTAAAATTAAATAATAGCTGTGAAGTCACAGAATTTTTCATTTGCGGCATTTTGCTAGATTTTTTTGTACTACTTTGAACTACAACATAATTTTTATCACCGATATTTTGTGAATTGGTAACATAAAGCTTCAACTAAAAAAAAATACAAAAAAAATAAACAAAAAAGTTTTTTCTTTTATGCATATTGTACATTTTGTGAAACATTCAATCAAGTGGGGCAGGCAGCATAAGATGTAGTCCAATATTTTTTATTTTTTTATTTGAGATTTTTAAACATCGATTCTAAGTATATTTCCCTACTACGTTGTGAACTTTGAAAAGTTCCACCCTAATGTATATCATTGTGCTGTTTTGTGTCACGTGTCCGCGGAAGCGACGGAACACCACGCCCTGCGGCCAAAAATTTTCCTTCATGGCGAGATGGAAAGCCGTCCGGTACTCGCACCAAGAACGCCTTAAAGTTGACGTTGCGGCGCGACTCCAGCAACCGCACCCTCGGCGGGATATCCCGTCGGTCGATTGGCGCACGTTCCGTCTTAGTGTTGTTGTAGTACAGGCGAGAGATGTACACCGGTGTGTTTGGCTTCACAGAACACAACTTCAGGTTGGGCTCCTAGAAGCTTTGCTGCAGCGGTTCTGGGTTGTTCGCGGTTGGCGCTTCCTCCTTTACACCGTCACGAAACCATCGACGTTAGCCCGGTTTGGCACCTTTTTTGGCTTGGGCTTCCTATTGGGAGCGCTTGCGGTGACGCTGCTGAAATCTTTATGGCTGGGGCTGCAGACACGTGCTGTGTGGTGGGGTGAGGGCGAGGGTGGCGCTGCGTTGAAGTGCCGCGAGGATGGGCGCGGGGGGTGCGCTGGCAGTGCATTCTGCAGGCCCGGCAGTCGACGGAGGAAACTGCTGACGCAGAGATCGACGATAAATCGAGGCCGGCTCCGCGACGCGTGTCTACGTACTATACGACTGGTGACCTAGTTACCGCCACAGTGTTGCGCAATTCAATTAGTTCTTTACGCAAATCTGCGTCGGTTTTCTGGGATGCATCCAATTTCGCTTGCACATCCGCAAGACTGGCTTTCAGAAGGACAATATCCTTTAGTAGGCTCGTTACATCGCGTGGTCGAAGGTGATAGTAGGAAGCTTCTACAAATCCTTCGGCACAAACGTCGGCAAGTCGTCAGTGTTCTCCTTGAACAGCGTGAAAATACCTTGCAGGCTTTTCTTTGTCCCGTCCCGCTGGCGGGACACCATCTCGTCGCGCTTGTTCAGCCCGGTGTTGAGTAACATCTTTGCAGGAGCGATGTCCTCCTCGCTGAAGTTCGTTGGGCAAATCTGGACAGCAGACACCTAGTTTTCTCTCGTCATCAGATTTTCAGATTAGTCTTCTTTATTGAGGTTCTGGGGGCAAAATTGTGGGTGAAACGTGGGAAATATGAGGCTGTTGCATATTATAGGAACACCGAAATGGTAATTTTTCTCTATGGCAATCATGTTTTTGTATAACTTCCTGTGAACCGTCGCTTCTTACTTCCTTCCTTGATCGAATGGTGTACAATAAACCTGCCTGCATTGTGTTATCCCGAATTTTATTTGGCATCGGCGGTCCCAGCCCCTATAGACGAGCAAAATCAACAACTACGCTCCCGCACAGAGGCAAATAGAAATTTTATGAAATGATTGACTTCGGATGATTTTGTTGCAATAATCAGGAAACTCACAGTAATTAAAAAAATACACCTACGTTCTCCTAAAGTTTATGAAGTAAATTTGAACAAATTTCGATTTCAGGATTCAGATGCTTGTTTCTTTATAAAATTTGTTTAAATCATATCTAGCTAGTTTGAACAAATCGTGTTTTAATCTCAACCAGTAGCCGAGTTATTTAATAAAAACGCAGTTTTTCGAGCGTGCGTGATGTTTCGGTTGTCGTAACAGCTACCGCTGAGAGCGCGCTATTTTAAACGATAATGAAACGTCGTAGAGTTCAGTTTTACTTGATGCAAAATGAGGTGCTCAATCTCGGGTTACCCATATCATAGTAAAACCAGAACAGTAGTTTAACTCACGCCCCGTACGAGACTTAAATACCTACTGTTGCAGGGTTGTCCCTTCTTTTAGTTTCGTAGCTAATAAAAAATCAATACTTAAAATGTTTTGAAGCCGATTATGACAAATGAGCTATCAATCGACTACGTAGTGAAACATCCAAACATACATACCTACTATAAACAAACATACATTCATATCATACATAATAAACATATAGACACTATAACTCATATAGAAATCTTACTTGCTTATCTTAATTATTGTAAGAAAAAATATTGGCTCCTGAACTTTACTTTAAAAACATGGGCATCGTCAAAGGGGGCAAGGGGGTAGCTGTCCCCCCTTAGAGATTCGAAAAACTTTTGAGATTTTAATAATAAAGTAGTCGAAAAATTCACGAGAAACCCAAGAAGATTATGTTAAAAACTTAAAATTTGTTTATTTTATCTACAATTTATGTCATCTTGCCCCCCTGGCGACGCTTTTGTTATTGTTACCTAAATTAATCAGTTAAATTCATTAAAGTACATAATAAAATTTAAGTATCTAGTCAAACATTGGCTCCTAGTCTAAAATTACAAAATCTTTGCGATTTCAACCATATCAGCTCCACGTTTAAAAACACCTTGAATAATTAACAAACATAGCACAGTTATGATCATAGGTACCTATGTTAAATGTGAACAAAGAAAATACGGTTTACATTTCACATTATTATTTATATATACCATCAATTCTTATTCACCTTTCTTGTTGAGTAGGTATTGAGAAGAACGATAATTTTGGATTTGAGGAATTATTATTGAGGCATCCGAATACAGTACAATATGTTCGATTGCGTTATGATCGTGTGCTCTCGACATATTTGAATTGGTCGGTGACGCGCGGCGCGCGGCGTGGCGGCTTGTTCGAGAGACTTGACTGAGCGCAATCGCGGCGTGACCCCGACTAGCGCCTACCTTGTATACTAAGATATTGCTGTTGTGTGCGTACTGTAGTTCGTGCGTACTAGCACGCACACATATTAGACATAGATAAACTACTGTTCTGGTTTTACTATGCCCATATCCTTAACTGTTCCATTTAGAAACATCTGACCGCCCCCTCGGGGGTTATCGTGCCGATATGTTATGTTTAGAGTTGTGAGCGAAAACGGTAGATATGAAAGAAAAAACAGACCCCTCGACCCCGCAATTCTGCGGTGGGGCGTAGAATTTGTTTTTTGTACTTTTATGCGCAAACCTAAATTCTGCAAAATATTTATTTTTATATTTTTAACATTAATCGCGCGTGAAAGTGATCGCGCCTTGTAAAATTAGACGGGTTAACATTATACCACTGTAGTATAAATTACGTTTTTAATTGTAAATTATTTATTATTAGTTATTATATTATTCATGATAAGTTGATGCCTATTTGATCGGAATAATAAAAATGTGTTTGAGTAAAGAGGTAGCCTAAGAAGTACCCACTTAAATGATTTACTGTTGTATCTCTGACACAACAAAATCAGCTACATTTTCTTCTACATATCTATACCACAATGTTAAGTTGTAATTTAATTTGTATCTCCCTGCGATGGATAAATCGCCAAGTATTAAAGATATATTAAAGCCGATTCTGAAGGCTTTAATTTTAGTTATAGTGCTGTCAAAACGAAATTTTTGTCAATGCAAAATAGCCCTTTAAGTTTGAGAAATAGAAGCTAAATTACTTTGGAATAATTTTAGTTTTGACAGCATTAAATCTAAAATTAAAGCCTTTCGAATCGGCTACATTATTTTTATCTTAGTTCAAACAAATAAAGCCATGTCATTCTCTCCGTTTCAGTTCGCCAATCAAGCGGGTCTCATGCTGGAGAGCACCCGTCAGGATGAAAGTCAAGAACCAGCGGTACAAATCAACAGCCAACAGAACGGTCATGATGCTGTCATCCTGACATTCGAAAATATAGTCAGCGAGCACTCCATCTTCAATGTAAAAGAGGAACCTAAGTCAGAACCGATGCATACTTGCAATATTTGCCATCTAGTCTTCAAAAGTCAACGGACGTTGAACACACATCAACGGAACAAGCATAAGGCCTACAAAAAGACTTTCATTTTCCAGTGTGATGACTGCGGGATGTCATATGATCAAAAGAACAGCTTAATCGCTCATTGTAAGAGAAAACATGGTCCGAATTCTGTCCCAGATGATAATGAAGACAGGCCTTGTGAGATATGTGCTTTGGTTTTTAAAGGAAATATGCGGTTAAGAATGCATATGCAGAGGAAACATGGTTCCTTTACTGATTCCTTTACGTTTGAGTGTCGGGATTGCGGTCTTACCTATGATAAATACAGAAGTTTACTTGTGCATAGAAAGAGGAAGCATAGTAAAGTTAAAGTGAAGAAAGTTAAACAGTGGTTGAATTGCCCCATATGCCATAGGGGTTTCTCGAATAGAGATACATACGCTCGTCATATACAAAGAAAGCACAATAAGGATAAAGAGGAAAAAATTCCTAAGGAATTGTTGGATAACCTATCAGAAGTCAACCCTTCGGGCGAGGTTCCGTGTAAGGAATGCCCATTGGTATTCTCGAGTGTCATGTACCTGAAATTGCATATGAGAAGGCAGCATAACGCGTTTGACGACGACTTTAGATTAAAATGCGGCATTTGTAACTTATCGTACGATAAGGTGGAAAGTTTGAAACGCCATGTTAGAAGAAAACACGGAAGTGGGAATCAGTGTAGTGTTTGTAATAAAAATTTCGAAACTGAAGAAGAATTTTTGACCCATTCGCATGACAGACCTATTATTGAATGTCAAATTTGTGGTCTAATTTTTGCTTCTCCTGGCGGGTTGCAGAAACATCTCCGTTGCACCCACAAAGTCGATTTGGGGCCCAAGACAGTCTTCTGCCATATTTGTAAGGAAGGATTCTACGAAAACCGCCAACTAAAAGCGCATGTGATGAAAAAGCATTTAAACATAAAATACCCCTGTCGTTTTTGCTCAAAACAGTTCAAAACTAAAGAAAGTTTCCGCAGACATATAATGCGGTTCCATTCCAATAACTACCCCGCTACGAAGTCTAACCACAAATGTAGCGTTTGCGACAAATTATTCCCAAATGAATTCGAATTATGTCGCCACTTTGACGTGGAGCACGCTAAAAACATAGCAACAGAAATTAAAAGTGAAAACGAAATAAAAAAAGAAGTTAAAAAAGAAGAAGAAGATGAAGAAGTAAGAGAAAACGATAAACCACTCCAGACATTCCAATGCACAAAGTGTCCAGACACTTGCCCCACTTGGGAAGAGCTAAGAAAACATTACGAACAATTCCACCACGTTCTAGAAGAAACACAATGCCAGTCTTGTGGAGACTTCTTTCCTGAGAGCGAACTGCAAAAACACATAAAACTTAAACATCCAGTCGAAGTTATAATGAAGTGTCCCTACTGTGAATACGAGACCACTTCCAAAGTCAGTCTGACACAGCATACACTGCGACACAAGAACGCTATTACCCTCACATGTGATTACCCGAACTGTAGGTATAAAAGCTACTTCGAAGCCGCTATGGAAAAACACAAGCAACGACATGCAGAATTAGGTGTGAAACTGCAGTGCATTCATTGTCCCTTCCAAACCATGAACAAGTATATCCTAAGATACCACGAAGAAGTCCACACGACTGGTAAAAAGAAATATGTTTGCAATCAGTGCGACTATGCAACTATTTTGCCAGCTAACTTGGTTCAGCATAAATATAAGCATTCAACGATCAAAAGATTCAAATGCGAGTACTGTCCATTCGCAACCAAATACAATACATCCCTACGGTTTCATGTGAAAAAGAAACACTGCGATCTTCAGGTGTAATTAGTTTTAGTTTAGTTAATTAAGTTAATAAATTATGTTTATTGGTGTTATGAAATTAAAATTAAAATTTTCTTTATTGCAAAAACTTGTGACAGTATACGAAAAACACTAACTCCCTTCTTGCCTTCTGATAGTTCATAGGCCAATTAGCCAAATTTAAGAAAATTGTAAATTTAGGGGTCCTCATTTTCTTTTTTACCGCAGTTAGGATGTCAAAAAAGTATGGAATGATGACGTCATACATTTTTGTGTGGACTTTTCAATTACCTACTTTTTTGGTGAAACGTGGATGTTTGAGTGTATGTAGGTATTTGTTTATTGTCTTCTTGAATAATAAAACCTGTGTACTAACCGGTTTATTATACTAAAACTAGAAGTTCTAATTTTTGTCCTGATCAACTTTCTAAATAAATAACCGCAAAATTAATTTTTCACTTTTCCTTTTTTGCTGGGTTTTGTTTTGTTCAGTAGATTATGTAGTTTCGTATGTACTTCGACCGTCACGTCATTTTTGATATAGTATGCATCTATGTTTACAAGCGTATGTCCATGCGGAGCCGGCCCACTAGTAACATTGACAGTACCATCAATGGTACAACTGGCACTGATTTGTCCCAATAATACCATCAATGGTACAACTGGCACTGATTTGTCGCAGTAGTACCATCAATGGTACAACTGGCACTGATTTTTCCCAATAATACCATCAACGGTACAACTGGCACTGATTTGTCGCAGTAGTACCATCAATGGTACAACTGGCACTGATTTGTCGCAGTAGTACCATCAATGGTACAACTGGCACTGATTTGTCCCAATAATACCATCAATGGTACAACTGGCTCTGATGTGTCCCAATAATACCATCAATGGTACAACTGGCACTGATTTGTCCCAATAATACCATCAATGGTACAACTGGCTCTGATTTGTCCCAGTAGCACCATAATGTAATAACTGGCATTGATTTGTCCCAATAGTACCATCATTGGTACAAATGGCACTGTTTGGATAAAATAATCTTGGGTGTTATGTAAATACCAATCTACATAATTATAAGACCAATCAGTATAAATGATTGGCCTCTAACTGACTGACTGATCTATCAATTCAACACCCAGACCAAACGGCTAAACCTAGGAACATAAATTTGGACTAGGTTTCTTCTATGACGTAGACATCCGCTAAGAAGGGATTTTAGGACATTTCCACGCGAGCAGCGCTGCGTGCGCTCCCGTCCGCTACCGCTAGTTATCTAGTTGGCGTTGTTATTTTGTAGAATCCGGCATATTGCAAAATATGAAATCGAAAATCTTTGACCAAAAAGTCAATAGGTACGGAGCGAGGATTTCGGTTTCCATGTAAATACATTTTGGAAGCCGAGCGGAGCTAGATGACTCTCAGTAGTTCTGACAAAATTACAATCATATGCCTAGGCAAATTGTGAAATGCCGAATCCTGCGATATGACGAAGACCGACACATAAGTATAACATTTAGTAACAACGCCATCTAGTAGTTTCAATATGTACTTGTGAGGATACGCCATCTCTTGAAACTTATTTGAACTAATTTAACAACAGTTTATGACAGCTCGTAGGCCAATCACAGCCACTGAAACCTCAATCGCTCCGACTCCGCGCTCGATGTGCAAAGTGTGCGTTGAACATTACAACAAGGTAGTGTTGCCAGACACACTGTAATTACAGTAGAAGAACTTATCTGACGGCAGTGTAGATCACCACTTGTAAACTAAAATAAATAAAACAAATCAAGTTCTAAAGAAAAGCAGTGCAGTGTTTTTAGAAGTCTTATTATCGCTGAAATATTACCCCACGACAACTGTGCCAGGCACACAAATGTTTAGTATGGCGTCCGCTCCTGGCTCCTTCTTTGGTACAGCGCTACAAACTTATCTGAATCGGTGGCGAAAACAGGAACTAAAGTCGCCATCTTGAATATGTCACTCTGTGAATGCCTGTGTGTCATTGTAAAGCTGAGAGCGACGTCGTGGTATTTTTTCCTTGTTTGGTGATAAAAGTGTCAGAAATAATGCCGAAAGCTTTGCGAAGTGACGCGAGAAACATTATTTTTCGATATAACCGAACCGGACCGAACTAATTGTACCCTAAAAATTGCCAACTTTCAATTGACGGCAACACTGGGTTCAACTCTAGCGACGCGACGCCGTCACCGGGTCAGATAACTTTGTGGGCCTGTATTCTCTCCCTGCGGTCCGTAATAGAATTACAATGGATCATAAGCCATTCACTTCATACTTTCGTAATCGATTTTAGCGATATAATTCTATTTCGGAACGCAGGGTCTGTGTCTGCGAGTCAGCCAATTCCAGCCAGTGTTGCCGTTTAAATTTTTCCTTGTATCAACTAAACGGTCCAAATAAAATGGCGAAGATACTGTGACAACTTTGATTTAATTACTTGTTCACTTGCCTATCGTGACAACAGGAATAAACCCGATCCCCAGCGAACCACGACTTATATCCTCACGCCGGGGGCTCGACCATTCCGGAAGTCTTACAAAGTTATTCTTACGGAAGTAGTACAATATTTTCTTAAATCAAACCGGAAACATCAAAACAGGAAGTTACAAATCAAATATAAAAGTGAAACGGAAATGCTAGACATTTTGAAATTTGACTATCCATTCCGGATGTCTTACAAAAATTATTCCAACGGAAGTGACACAATATTTTATTAAATCGAACCGGAAAACATCAAAACAGGAAGCTGCAAATCAAATATAAAACGGAAACGGAAACACAAAATTCGACACTACAATTTTAAATTTGATATTCCGACGGAAATACTATACAATAAAATAGATAAATATATAATAATCTAACAATCGGCCATCCTGGCTCTAAGTTTGTCCTCAAACTTAAACTAATTATAATTAAATTATTATAATAAATTATATTACAGCTAAATATCTGCAGTGGGCCCCTCATCACTGAGTTTATAAAGAAAATCAACCTTAAAACCCCTTGACCGTGACCACCTTCCAGATAACAACATATTTCAGACATATTTTTCACAATCGTAATCACCTTCCAGATAATGTTTTATCTGCAGTGGGCCCCTCACTACAGAGTAAGAGACATATATTGTCTCTAACTATGAAGCCGTGACCACCTTCCAGATACAAACAGTTTCGAATCAGTTCTAATCAAAATCTGCAGTGGACCCCTCATTGCTGAATCAAGAAGCATTTTCCTAATTCTGACAATCGTGTCCACCTGCCAGATATAATATTATCAACATCTGCAGTGGGCCCCTCGTTGTAGAATCAAACTTCTTTCGACTCTAACAACCGTGACCACCTTCCAGATTTATAAACATCAAATCAATTCTTAAGACAGCTACAAACATCACAATACGTGAATTCTGTAACATCTTAAACATCATATTTTTACTTTTACTGTTTCATTTAACTTATTTTATGTGTCTTAACACATACACAACATTTTATCAAATCATAATCAGTTTAAATCAAAATCTGCAATTGAGATCTGCAGTGGACCCCTCATTGCTGAATCAAGAAGCATTTACTCAATTCTGACAATCGTGTCCACCTTCCAGATACAATATTATCAACATCTGCTAGGCCCCTCGGTGTAGAATCAGGCCTCTCTCGACAACAACAACCGTGACCACCAATACAGCAACAAACATCACAATACGTGAATTCTTTGAATTTTTAAACATAATTATATCCACTTTTTTTATATAAATTCAATGGTATTTCTATTCTTTGGAGGCCGATTCATCATCCGAGCTTTCACTATCTTGAATTATAATCCACGGTTGAATACGATCAACAGACCAAACATTACTATAGTGACTTTTTGTTATCGTTGACCCAGGAATACTTGACACCTCATAACGGTCATTTTCAAGGATTTTACTTATCTTAAAGGGACCTGTGTATTTTTGTAACAATTTTCGGCTTTTACCATCATTAGAGGGAGTATTTTTTAATATTTTTACCAAATCACCTACTTTGTATATTTTTGCAGTTTTCCTATTTCTATCAAATCTCTTTTTTTGTAGTGTTTGATCTTTATCAATGTGTTCAACGATTTCTTCTCTTATTTGTTCAATATCCTTGGAATTTTGTCTTGTTTCCACTACCGCATCTTTTAAAATACCTTCTCCTTTACCTAATAACCGTTTTCCAAAAAGTGCTTCAGCCGGTGTTTTACCTATACCTTTATTTAAAGTATTATTCAGGCCCCATTGTATTTTTCCTAATTCTTGGTCCCATTTATTTTCTCCTGATTGATCCGTGTATGTTCGAAGCCCATCTAAAATAGTTCGATTGTAGCGTTCGACCTGTCCGTTTGCTCGAGGTGCTGATACCGCGTTGAGTATATGTTTTATCTCAAATTCCGTACAAAATCGTTTGAATTCTGCAGATGTAAAGCATGTGCCTCTGTCAGAAATCAATCGTAGGGGATAACCAAACGTTGAAAAAACATCCTTCAGAACTCTTATTGTTGGTTTTGATTTTGTATCACGTAGTGGCTTTAAAACATAAAACTTTGTAAACCCATCGACGATAACTAAAAGATACTGATTACCAGTAACACCTCTCACAAACGGCCCTAGATGGTCTACATGCACTGTATGAAATGGGAAATCTGTTTTAGGAATGTTATGTAAATAACCTTCTTTAGATCCAGCGGGTTCTTTACCAAACGCACAATGTAAACACGATTTTACATATTTCGAGACAAATTTTTTCATTTTTGGAAACCAAAAGTCTTTTTTTATTTTGTCTAAAGTTTTCTCTAATGCAAAATGTCCTATCTCATCATGATTACGTTGGCAAATTTTCCATCTGGCGCTTTTTGGTACTACCCATTTCAACTCTTCTCCAACTTTTCGATACACCCGGTTATTTTTTATAACGAAGTTTTGTTTCATGTCAACTATGTCATTATACTGAGGGTCCTCCAATACGGAACGTATGTGTTGAATTTTCAAGTCTGATAACTGAAGACTTAACAACCAGTCATCCTGAGATATGTGTAATACCCGAGAGAAATGATCATATTTGTCAGAACCATCAGTATACTGATCACTAGGATTTCGACTAAGGGCGTCTACGTGCCGCATAGAACATCCTGGTTTATGTAATATGATACAGTCATATTCTTGCAATGCTACCCACCATCGAGCAATACGAGGTACGAGGTCTCGCTTAACAAACGTGGAACCTAATGCACTACAGTCTGAAATAATCGCAAAAGGTTTGCCTAAAAGATACACCCTAAATCGACCGAGGGATGCTATGACAGCAAGAGTCTCAAGTTCATATGCATGCATTTTTTCTTCATCTGGGGTAGTTTTTCGGCTAAAATATGCAACTGGTTTCAAGTCAGACTTCTCAGTCTCTTTTTGAAAGAGTATTCCTGCAATTCCAGATTTGGAAGCATCGCAATGTAACTCTAGAATGTAATCAGGATTATATAAGCTTAGTATTGGCCTTTGAATCAACTTTTCTTTTAATTGTGAAAATGACTCTTTTTGTTCTTTTTCCCATCTCCAGGGAATATTCTGTTTAGTCAAGTCAGTGAGTGGTTTGGCAAGTGTCGCAAATCCATAAATAAATTTTCTAAAATAACTAGCAAGACCGATAAATTGTCTCACCTCATGTACAGATTTTGGGTCTGGGAAAAATTCCACCGCCATTATTTTGGTTTTGCCTGGTCTAATACCATCAGCTGATATTTCAAAGCCTAAGTAGTCTATGGTTGTCTCAAAAAATCTACATTTTTTAATGTTAAGGGTCAATCCAGAGTCTCTTATCAGCTTAAAAGTGGTTTCTAGCCTAGTTAAAGCTTCCTCAAAAGTTTTTCCTGGGATCAAAATATCATCCATGTAAGCAATTGCACATTTATCTGTCACAATCCTAGAATTATCATTATTACGGGTTTTACTTAATATTTTATTGATGGTTCTTTGAAAAACTGCTGGACAATTGGCTAAACCGAAAGGGGCTCTTCGAAATTGGAACAATCCATCGGGTGTAATAAAGGCTGTTAAATGTTTACAATCATCTTTAACTGGAATTTGATAGTAACCACTAGCCATATCTAAGCTAATGAAGTATTTGTTACCACTTAATAGATCAATCTGATCATCTATACGAGGCAGCGGAAACTGATCTCGAATTGTTTTGCGGTTTAACGCACGGTAATCAACACATAATCTATAACCACCGGTCTTTTTTGATACCAAAAGTACTGGGCTCGCATATGACGATTCTGATTCTTCGACTATATTGTTCTCTATTAATTCATTTACTATACCCCTGACTACTTCTTTTTCCGTGTGACTTAATCGATATGGTCGATAAACGACTGGAGTATCATCTTTAAGTTTTATTTCTAGCTCCGCAACATTAGTGCATCCAAGCTCAGAAAGATTCTGTGCAAAACAATCTCTATACTCCGCCACTAAATCAAAGACTTTTTTTTTTGTTCTTCTGATAAGGAAGGATTAACGAGAATTTCACTTTGATCGAGTGGAGGTAAGTTGCTTTGAACCGTTAAGCAATGTAAAGATGGCTCTTCAAGGTTTTCGTCTAAATTAATGGGGTAGACTCTTGCAATGGTTAAATCTTTCTGAAGGTAAACAGGTAACTCAGAAAGGCTTACAATACAAAGATCACATTTATTATCTCTAATATTGTATAACCCTTCCTGAATACAGTATTCTATTCCGCAAACATTTCGGTAGCTAGATCTTATGTAGACATCGGCATGCCGTAGTTCAGGGCAGTAACATTTTATCAATCCTACACCTTTAATCTCAGAATCAGACTTGACATACAGCTTGAACTTAGTGACTGGCATATTTTCATCAATTTGGGGTAGTTCTGTATTGATTTCGCGAGAAAAAATTGTAAAAGTATTATTCGTTTTCGTAATTACAACTTGCGGTAATTCAGTAAAATTCTGTCCGACTAGCATAGGTGTATGCAATTGATCGTCCCTGACAATATATGCTGTTATTTCTGCTTCTACTGAATCTATGCGCAAGTTAAACGTCGTTTTTCCCAATGGCTGCACGCTAAAATTAGCTAGCCCACGTGTAAGGGGAATTGCATCATTTGTAACTGCTAGGTTTAATTTCGTTACTGTTTCTTCCTTTATCAAGGTGCAATCACTCCCCAAGTCGACAAAGCAGTCAATTTTTTCTTCTTTGTTTACAAAAGCTTGTTTATAATATTTTTTACCAATTAATTTCTCGCTATCTATCAATAGGACCTGCTTATCTGAATTTATATTACTATTTTTTCGCGTGCACTCGCTGCTTTTGTGTCCATACAATTTACATTCTTCGCATTTTATTAAAGGTTTGGTACACTGGTGTAACCTGTGGCCTTTTTCACCACAGTTGAAACAAAATATATCAGAGGTTGCAGATTGTCTTGTTTGTGAATTATTTGTTCGACAGTGTATCGCCTTATGACCTATTTCTTTACATTTGTTGCACACTAAACCGGATTTTCTATTTCTGTTCATTATTTTAACTGAATCTTTTTGATCTTTGCAAACGTCCTTTAAAAATTTCAAGAGGTCTTCAGGCTCTACAAATCGTCCTGACACTGCACCTGAACGTATTGTGCGATCGTCTATCCCATGTATTATACAATCTACGGCACGCTTTCCCGTTATTTCACATGCATTTATTAAAGTCATTTTTTCGTAAAAATACTCATCTAAACTTTCTCCGTACCTTAATCGCCTTTCTAACATGTCTGAAAGTAGTGTGCCGTAGTTGGATTCACATGGGAAAGATTTAAGTAGCAATGATTGCCACTCCTGCCAGCTACGTAACACAGTTGATTGACTCTGATACCACTTTTTAGCATATCCTTTCAATTTTGGAAGTGCGTAATGAATAGTGTGAGTCTCACCCCACCCATAGATTTTGGCACATTCATTTACTTTTGCTAACCATAACTCTATTCGGTGATTTTTTATTGATGGGTCAAATTCGGGTATCATGTTTTCGTTACAATTAATTCTTGATGACGAATCGGTCTTTAACGAGTGGAGAAGTTGCGCAAAATCATTTATATTTATCGACACATTAGAGGGTAATACTGAATTGTTCGACTCACCACTTTGTTGCAAACTCGTAGCAGTTTGTCTAACCTGCTCCTGTGAACTCGTTCCTTGGTTGCTCTGCCCCGGCAACAGGCCGACAGCATGGTCTCGTCCAGTGGCAGGTAGGGGCTGGCTGCAATCTCGTCCGGTCGCAGTCAGTGCTTCGTTGCAGTCTCGTCGGGCCGCAGTCAGTGTCTTATTGCAGTCTCGTCCGGTCGCAGACACTGCCACGTTCCAGTCTCGTCCGGTCGCAGTCACTGTCTCGTTGCAGTCTCGTCCGGTCGCAGTCACTGCCTCGTTGCAGTCTCGTCCCGTCGCAGTCACTGCCTCGTTGCAGTCTCGTCCGGTCGCAGTCACTGCCTCGTTGCAGTCTCGTCCGGTCGCAGTCACTGCCTCGTTGAAATGTCGTCCGGTCGCAGCCAATGCTTGGTTGCACTCTCGTCCGGTCGCGGTCTGTAGCTCGTTGCTCACTCGTCCAATCTCAGTTTGTGATGGACGTTCATATCGTCTGGTCGTCGACAGTACATCTTGAGGGTTACTTCGTCTAGCTTCATGATTTCGATTGTACACACATGAAGGTGAACGATCACGTGGTCTCCGGATATTTTCTTTCCTTGATCTTCTCGCATTCTCGTGTTGGCGAGATCGATATTTTGGCGAATCTGAGCGGTCGTAAAAACTTGATGGCGATCTTCTCATTCGTTTTCGTCTTGGACTTCTGTTCCTCTCTCTTGAACGACTTCTTCTTGAACTTTCATGGCTGCCATTACGACTCCTTCGTAATTTGTTTCGTTCATAACGGCGTCTCGAATTGGATCTTGAGCGGGACATAGTGTGGGAGCAGAATCACACCGCTTCTGATATCAACTAAACGGTCCAAATAAAATGGCGAAGATACTGTGACAACTTTGATTTAATTACTTGTTCACTTGCCTATCGTGACAACAGGAATAAACCCGATCCCCAGCGAACCACGACTTATATCCTCACGCCGGGGGCTCGACCATTCCGGAAGTCTTACAAAGTTATTCTTACGGAAGTAGTACAATATTTTCTTAAATCAAACCGGAAACATCAAAACAGGAAGTTACAAATCAAATATAAAAGTGAAACGGAAATGCTAGACATTTTGAAATTTGACTATCCATTCCGGATGTCTTACAAAAATTATTCCAACGGAAGTGACACAATATTTTATTAAATCGAACCGGAAAACATCAAAACAGGAAGCTGCAAATCAAATATAAAACGGAAACGGAAACACAAAATTCGACACTACAATTTTAAATTTGATATTCCGACGGAAATACTATACAATAAAATAGATAAATATATAATAATCTAACACTTGTCGCTAGATTTTTATATAAAAATCACCAGATTAACTAAAATTTAATCAAAATGTCACCAAATTTATGGAATACCAGTTTGAAAAAGTCGCTAAAATGTATGCAACGTCTGTTTTATCAAGTCGCTAAATCGACTGAAATCCCGCTAGATTTAGCGACGAAAGTCACTAAATTGGCAATACTGATCCCAGCTTGCCCAGTAATGCATCACACATAACACAGTATGGACCAATCATGAGACTTTGCCTAGCTTAGAATCTCAGAGTAAGGGTATTCTGAGCTTAGATACTTACATTCTTCTTGCTGCGTTCTATTATCAACTCGCGGTCATGTGCGCCGAGTGACTTCTTTTCTTTCGTTTGTTTGTCAAAATAATGAACGAACTTTAAACGATGCCAGAGGTACGGTAATTATCGTACATATACGATAATTTCGACTTCGGTACGATGGATCACATCAAGTTAGACACTCGCAGTACTAAATTAGCCCCTATAGTGAAGTGTATGAGATAGGTACAAAGTCCACAATATCCGTGGTGTAATGATTAACGCGGTCTACACTGTACGATAAAAAATGTGTTATCGTACGTACGCAAAAGTACGATAATTTGCAACCCTCCTCCGGAGTCGGGCAAAAGGACCTCACATCAGTATTTCACATAAAAAACCTTCAATGATCATCCAAAATTCTAAATATAATAAGCACGTCTAGACTGATTCCAAGTAAGTAGTTCTGACTGACTTGTTACTTTTTTCTTTTTTAAAAATCTCTCCACTGAAAATTAAATGGATTTGATCCGATTTGCGCTCTTTGCGCAGCTTGTACAATTGAGGTGCGGTGACAAAAGTCAAAATTTCTAGTTTTGGGAACTAGCTACGTGCTTTGTACGATAATTTTTCATCTGGTAAGATATTTTATAATATTGGTACGGTAATTCACTCGACCTCGTCTGGCATTCCAGCTGAAGTGCATTCATTAAAGAACCCTAGGCTGGGTAGGGAGACTCACTGGGGTTGTTTTTGAACGGGTTTCATTAATACAAACTCGGTGTGTGTTTATGAATGACTATCTGAAAAAGAATACCTACAATGCGTGTGTGTGATGTGCTCTGTGGTGTAGTCCAGTGATGCCAGATCAGGCGAATTATCGCCATTTAGGCTACCTTAGGGGGTCAAATGGCGACCAAAAAATCAGATCGGCTACCAGCAGCCATTTAGGCTACCTAGGAAATGAAGAACGGGCGATTTAGGCTATTTCAGGATTACTCCAAATTTATTGAATAATTCCATAAAATGCTTGTAACAAAACGTAATGTACGTTCACAGTTCTTTCACGCTGCTTGCGTTCCATTGCGTCCACTAAATTTGTAGGAGTGAGATAGACAAACGCGTTTATCATAGAGAAAACAATATTTCTAACTCATTTTAACTCGCTGATATGACAGAGTTCAAAATCAAAACAAGAAAGTGAAACGCAACGTCAGAACATGTATTATATTTTTTTATTGCGTGTTTTGTTTTTTTGGTAAGTTAAAGTTGTTGTCATCAAAAGAAAAGTTTGTTATTGTTTATTGTGTGAAGGTTTTGTGTTGTTTGATCTGATTAAAAGTTCTAATGGGTAACCACGGTAAATACGCTAAACACTATCGCGATGAATGGGACAAAATTCAAAAGTAAGTACTTACCTAGTCTTCTTTTACGTTTCTTCTTTATTTGGGTTAAATTTAGGCGAATAGGCTACTTGACAAAAATAAATAATTAGGTGATTTAGGTTACTCGGTAGTCAAAATTAGGCGAATTGAGTTAGCTGATTTCTGGCAACCCTGTTGTTGTCGTTGTGTCAGTCATGTGTTGTGTGTGTGTGTGTGTGTGACTCGCTTGCTTATGCTTGTTGTGTAGTACTTTGAATAGGTAGATAAGTTTTGCTTTTGCTTGGACTTTTGTTCCAAAAACACAAAAGAACTCGAAGAAATATTTTGGAAATTCTGCTAAAACTGAGTTTTATTTTCATAATCGCGCTATGCCGTGAAAAACGGATAGGTAAGGTAGTCGGTGAGACCAGCGCAGTGAATCGTAGTGCGAATATCAAGCCAAAAACCTTCTAGAAAAAGACTGACAAGCTAACCGTTCCGATAATTAGCTTATAATGCTGTAAAAACACTCAATGAGTTGTTTTGTGAGTTAAGAAAGTGCCGAGAAGAAGAAAAGATGGATTTGCTAAGTCTTCCAGTAGTTATGATCGAAAATATCGTCTCATATTTGAGCTACGACGAAATAGCCAAGGATCGTGTGGTGAGTCAAAGTAGTGTTTTTATTTATAGAATCCGCTAGAAATATTATATAAATCTGTACCTATTCATTGCTTTACAATGTTACGTCCAGTGTAGTCAAGTTTATTGAACTCTGGATTGTTTACCAACAGATTTTTATCAACAATTATAGATGTACCTAATGGGTTGGCTTAAAGTAATGAGTTTTTTTTTTAAACTGTAATTTCAATAGAAAACTTTTAATCATAAGCAGTAACAAGTATTTTTCTCAAATAATAGTATATTTACAGTAGGTATGGTAAAAGGACTGCAACCCTCACTTAAAAGTTGAAAATCGAAAAAAAAAAAGATTCTTTGGTAATTGTTTATTATAATTATTATTATTTATTATACACAAGCAGCTAGAAGCTGATGCTGTGTATATCACTGCACTTTAAGTCTTATTTATTTAAAAATGTATCTAGTCTATTTTTAAAACAGTTCACTGATGTAGCACTTATAACAGTCTCAGGTAGTTTATTCCACTCGGGAACAACACGGTTAGGCAAGAAATGTCTGCGTGGGTTGCTTGCACATGTCGACGAGTTGATTTTAAGATGATGACCTCTCAGATGACGATTTTGGTTCATCTTGTAAAGTTTTCCCAGTGTGGGAACATCATAGTGTCCTGTGAGCACTTTATATGTTTCTATCAGGTCTCCACGTTGTCGTCGTTGCTCAAGTGTAGTTAGCCCGAGTTCTTGCAGATGTCGCTGTATTTGTGTATTTCTTATATAAAACAAAATTATGTAGTCTACATATTTGGATTTTATTTATTGCCAGGGACCTTATCCACAATATGCATTAAAAAAAACACCTTTATCCCTCCGAATGAGCAAATACCATTTTTGGCCTCAGCGCACAGTGAGTGTGTGCCTTTATTTGGTCTTTTGCAAATCTAGGATTTAAAAGTTTTAAAAACCTTAACTCCTTTCTTCTTGATTATGTCAATACAGTACTCTCTCGCTAGTCCGCCGCTTGATAATCCGACAACTACTATAATCCGCCTATTTTTTGCAAGTCGATGTCTCTCTGTAATCATGTTATTACGAAGATTTATTCTGGTAAAAAAACAAGCCAAATTAGAGCAGTATTTATTATAGTATTTTATTATATTCTATTATATGTATTTTATTATAGTTATTATAGTAATTGTAATACAAAATGTACATATGTATTTACCTTCATAAGTATTAATACAATATTACTATGTTTTTTTGTTGTTTTCCTCAATTTGATGTTCCTGTACATTATAATCTGCCGTTTTCGATAATCGGTAATCGGTAATTGTTCGGATTAGCGAGAGGGTACTGTATAAGTTTCTTAGGGATAGACGTAGTAGAACTGTCTCAATCTACCACTTTATCTGCCATCGATATGAACAATATCAATACAGATTAAATTAGAGTAAAACATATTCATATTTCAATGATTATTATAGCAATTTACCTGTAAATAAATTGTTCTTGTTTATTTGCTATAGGTCTGCAAAGCATTCAACGAGATATGCATGCGTATGCTGAACCGAGGGTTCCTGATCATTGAGCGTCGGCACGCTGTCGCCCTGAAGACTGTGAAGACCCAGCTGCCAAGACGAGAGTCTGAACGGAGGTAAAATCGGTGCAGTTTTCAACTTGAAAACTGCTTATTTATCCTTTATGTTGACTGATGCAACTGATTTTAGTCTATAGACGAGGTTCTCTTGACATGAACCCTTCAGATAGTGACGGAAGCATGTGGTGCAGGTGAAGCCTTAGTCAAAATGAGCAGATTAAGGCTGGCCCCCATTCGTACGAATTAAGGATGAGGAATTCAAATTATTTTGAAGCTTCCATATTCTGATCACTGTTTAATAGCTGGGGTGTTTAGTTGTTGTTGTTACCTAATTTAGTAACAATCTTCTTATAAGGTAATTTCGCGCTTCATGTATATCTTTAATTCTAGAATTTTATTGCTGTTCAGCCTTACATTCTTCCTGATTCGTAACTTTCACCAATTCTTTGCTTGGTTGCTCGTTTCGTCATAACTTCACTAGATTTTTGTAAATCAGCATTTAGTATTCGTAAACACGTATAAAATAAACTGTTTCTGTTACACACCTCTACAGAATAATAGTACTACAGATGATCCACTGTTCAAAGACACTTAAGGGGCTTAATATCGCCAATTGGGTACTTTTTAAAGCCTACTCCTCGCTTATGGCCGAACCAAAAAATATTGAAAAAATGCATGCATATCTTACCAAAGGCTTGATCCGCCGATTTAAGGTCGCTCTATGACGAGCTATGGAGCGGGCTATGCTTGGAATATCTCTGATGGATAAAATCCGAAACGAAGATATCCGTCAGAGATTGAAGGTGACCAACATAGCCTGCCGAATCAGTAAGTTGCAGTGGCAGTGGACTGGCCATATCTGTCGCCGACGTGATAACCGTTGGGGCCGTAAGGCATTGAATGGAGACCACGTACAGCAAAGCGCAGCCCTCGTGGAAGGATGTTGCGGGTGGCGGCTGGATGAGGATGACTGAGGACCGCCAAGAGAGGCGTAATATGGGGGAGGCCTATGTCCAGCAGTGGACGAATACAGACTGACGGATCGGATTGATGAAGAAAAATTTGGTTAGAATTATAAATTTAAGTACAAAATTTTAGTACATAAAAATCAACAGGTGGCGCTGTACAATGCGGGTAATTAAATATTTAATTATTTCTTTTAATCATCTATTTTGGTAAATAAAAAGTTTTAATGCGAAATTAATTGCAGCAATTTGTAACAGATGGTGATTTGTAATATGAAATTCTAAGTAATTAAAAATTTGCTAAGTATATGAAATTCTGTTAAAAACTGTAAAAGAAAAGAGTTGTGACTGTCTGTACATTGATGGTATTAAAAAAAAAAAATATTTTAATCAACGATACTTGAGTCATCGTCAGACAAATATTCATACATAAAGCCTGACCAGGAAAATAAAAAACCTGCTTATTCATATATTAAGCATTGGATTGTCAAACTTTGCTTACCAAATAAAAAATAATAATTAATTTAATTTAGTATAATAATTATAAATAATCTTATCTTACAAATTTTTTATTTTTCATTTAGTTTTTGTTATTTAAAATGTGTGTTTTTTTAAGGTATTTTCATGTGTTTTTACAATGGGTCTTTGTAACCTCAATAAAGAACTATTTTATTTATTTTTTATTTTATTTATTTGCTTTTATGATTTTTATTTTATGATTGCAACACTCTGACAGCACACACGAAAAAAGAACGCCACACTTTGACAGCAATCGACATAATGACGTTTTAAAGTTGAGGTTGCCAGTAGAAAAAATTAGTTAAAAAATTTATTCCGCAATATGGCGGGGTTTTTTATTTTCCTGGTCAGGCTTTACATACAAACGCCGGACTGTTCAAGTAGACTCTGCGAATTTCGCTCGCTCGTTGAAAAAGCAACTCTGGTCCCGCAGAAATAAAGTGCAATGAGCGGTTTTCCAGACTGACCTTGATCAAGCTTTCAGACGTAAACACAGATGGCGTTACCCTGCTTTCAAGTGTCAAAAAGCAAAGATTATTTTTTAATCTGTGGGCAGCAAGATAAAAATCGTCAATTCAATTGTTAAATCCAACAACACCCTTCACAAAGACATTCCTAGTTTGTTGTGTTTATATTGTGTTGTTTTCTATCTGTATTACTTACGTTAATAGCTTGTTTCAACTTTTCAACTTCAACATGGTCAGCCCATGCGTTGTAGCTAATTTTAAAAATAAGGAACACACAGTTTAACTAATTACGGAAAGAACAATCTTAGCAATAATACATTTGAGGCATGGATTGACCATAAAAAACAAAGAAGCAAAGAAGAAGTGTCAAAATCATAAGAATCCAGTGTTGCCAGGAAGACATTTTTTGACACTTTTAGTACAGGCTGCGCCATCTATTGCGTCGTTCGGTACTACTTTTTCTTTTTTAATCTGTCTTTGAAAACCCCTCATTCCGCTCTCTTTCCATCGCGTAACTCTATCCCTTCTTCTGATATTTTTAGCCTTGGCGGACTGGAACTGGCCTGCTTCTACGGGTTAGAGCCCGCGACGTCCGTGTTAGTTTCAACACAAACATGAATGGTTTCAGGTACCACCCGCTGGCGCGGCACTGCGACATCCTATCTTCTATCGAGACGCGAATCTCGATGCTCAACATGACATACTCCAAGTTTATCGACAGCGGCTTCTGCTGCTTTATCCCGGGAAAAGTGAGAATTTTGTATATCTATATTTATTTATTTATTTATTTTATTTATTTATAGCTTATTTCTAGGTTAAAGATTTTTACAATAATATTGTTTGTTTTATTAGTTTTCTTCTCCTAGATTGTCCTTGACATAAGCCTCTTCCAGGAACCTCCATCTCTCTCTATCCTTTGCCTCTCTAGTCCATGTCTTTCCTGCTACTTCTCTTATCTCGTCTTCCCATCTCCTTATTTGTCTCCCTCTTTTTCTTTTTCCTTCTCTCGGGTACCATGGTGTTATTCTTTCTGTCCATTTATCTTTGCCTTCTCTGATCATATGTCCTGTCCATTTCCATTTCATTTTTCTTATTGTGCGAGTAATCCCTTCTACTTTAGTTCTTTTTCTTTTCTTTTTTTAGTTCTTTATCTATATAGCTTCTCACTATTCTATACTGTATTCAGCGAGACGATGCAAAGCGGTCCATTCACCCCTTAGTATTATGATATTTAATTTTAGTAAACGATTCCTCCGAAATGTATGACTTCTGTTATAAAATGCACGAGGTACGAAGTCAAGGTCACGAGCAGTCAAAAGCGGCTCTTTTGTGTCGAGAGTTGAGACAGCGTTATTTCCTTTGACGCGGCGGCGGCAGCTGTCAGACGGGCGAATGTCCCGCTTTGCATCGTCTCGCTAAACATATTATATAACTATACACCTCCCTCATCTAACATAAAACATCTGTCTGTGACGCGTCTTATTAAATCATACTACCATTCAGCGCGCTCCCGTGTTGAACAGCAGGATGTTTTACTAAATGCTTTTGCAAAGTTTAGCTCCGTAAACAATACTCTATTTATACGTTGAACGCGAGGATGATTTCCGAGCGCTTATTATTTAAAATGTCTTACGAAAACATCCTGCGGCTCAACATGTTTACGTAAAGACTTGAACTGACTTACTGAAATATTTCGTACAATCCTATGCACAAATCTGTGAATCGTTATATAGCGTTATATGCTGTTGGCATAGGGATAATTAAAATGCATTGAGAATCAATGAACTGATATAATGTGTCTGAAAAAAAAAATCACAAACAAATGCAGCTAGTACAAATCAACCAATTAATTAAATCTTTATTACTTAACGTTAGGCACATTATTAGAAACATATTGAGAAAGATCGTGTTTTCTTTTCTTTCTGACTATTTTCTCCCTTACTGTTGGACGGCCAGCCTGAACTCTATTTTTGTTTTTGTAATTCCGCGATCTAGTCTGCGGCTTACTGCTGTTGGTTGCACTTTAATTGTGTTTGTTCTTCTACGTTGTATATTAAAAATCAATTCGGAAGCGTGCTGTGAAGAATTGATGTTTTTCAATCGCTTTGTTAAATGTTTAATTGCTTTTAAGCCGCCTGGTGTTGGATTTTTCTTATATAATTCAATGGTCTTGTTGAACTCCAACTGTAGGTTTAGAAGAGAAGATTTATAGTCATTTATGAAATCATCGTTGCTCGCAATATTGTCTGACAAGTCATAACACGTTGTAGGCTCATCTAAATTGCTAAAATTTGATTTAGCAGTATTTATTTTTTTACTGTTTCGGATTTTCTACAATTTTGGGGGGTTGGTTAATAATGGCAAAAATCTGCTTACGTAATACTTGAACGGCCCCCGATCGGTTGTTCTTAAAAAGTGACGGCCATTATAGTTTTCGCTACGCTACCGAAAGAGACAGAATATGAGGTATATGCAACAGACATTGCCCGGCGTTGGCGTCGAGGATGATTTCCGCATTTGCAATATTTTATTTGTCTATTGAATCCATCCTAGCGTTCAACTCTAGTAGCGATTCCGGACGTGCAAATTGAAATACATCAGATGAAACCATACTGCATTTTAGTGTTGACACGTAGTATGGATTCCGTAACACAGCGTCGCGAAAGCGTTTTGTAAAACATCCTGCTGTCCAATACGGGACCGCGTTGAGCCGTAGTATGATTTCATAAGACGCGTCTGTGACTGTACCTATAATGAAACTTTTAAATTTAATTAAATAGCTCGGAAGATACAACCAAAGAGAGATATATATGAATTTGTGGATATATTAATAATTTGCAATATTCCGCTAAACACTCTTACCATGCTATTCAAAATGCAGACTCAAGCACCGCACGCCCTTCCGGATAAAACATGCACAAGCAAAGCAAGCGGTACGAGCACAAAATAAAGCAATCTTAAATAACAAGCAAGAAAACTTATCGACACGTGTTTCGCCTCCAAACCAGGCATCCTCGGGATGTGTTGTCCGCACGACTTCTCGACAGCAAAAAAAAATAAATATATTTTTAACTCCCATTTGAACACTTGTGTTGATATTTATATATGAGTTATATTGAAAATACTATTATTTTTTGTATTTTCCACTTTACATAAATATAATTTGGTCCCTGGACGGCGATTCTGGCGCGTGCGCAAAAATTGCGAAAGCAGAAAAATCAATCATTTCCGTAGAAAATCCCTTGTAAAATCACCCCAAATCTGCTGTAGCAAAATTTTTCGCACTTGCCAGAATGGCCGTCCTGGGGTCGAAATATAGCGTTTAAAACTGTTTAATTAAGTAATTATATGTAAAGTGGAAAATACAAAAAATAAAAAACCCTTATACGGTATTTTGTAAAAAATATTTTATTAACATATTGAAAATACTATTAGTGAATAAAACACAAATATTTTGATAATACTCTTGAAAGCTTTTTTTTTTGTAAAGGGGAAGTCGTAGTACGTAGTCGTAGTATAAGGGTAACCAAATTAAAAGGTGTGTTATCCCAAAAAATTCCAGGTAATAGACGAAATCCGTCGCGTGCTAACCCTAGTGGAGAGCACACAGACGCCCCCCCGCGCGCACGAAGTGCTTCAGGAACTCCGAGACATATCCAGCATGGCCATCGAACACTTCGACGAGAAGATCTCGCCGGCGTTCCGCAAGAAGCTGCAAGATGGCGCTGTCATCGCGCACCACAGTCACGGGCCGTTGCCGAGACATGAGGCTGGTTAGTGCTGACTAAATACCTTCAAACCGACATGTCGAAGGCGTTTCGGACTATTGACTGCAAGTTGACCCACTTTTCACCGACGATTATAACGTCCCAGCTTAACATGGACCACAAATATAAATCTACGCGTGCCTTCCGAAGCCAGCAGATAGAACACAAATTATGTTCCCCTATAACAGCGGTTCTTAATCTTTTTTGGTGACGGAACCCTTTTGGAAAGCGAAATACTTGACGGAACCCTACAATAAAACAATAGTTTTTAGAGTGTATTCTTTATTAATAAGCATAATAAAAGTACCACGTAACAGTTACTTATTACTTACTTACATAACAAGTATAATAATAGAAGATATTAAAAAAGAAAAAAAAAACTGACTAATGGGAGGTGTGAAATTGTTTTTTATTTTTCATCAATTGGTTGATACGAGGGGCATGCCAAAAGAAATTAGATACTCAAAAATTATAAAATTTATTCTTTATTACAAGTATCGATCTTTTCGAAGTATTCACCCTGAGCACGTATACACTTTTCCATACGTCTGAACTAATTGGAAAATACCAATGACCACTCTTCTTTAGACACCTCAGAAATCTCTAAAATATAGGCAGCCAGTGCATCTTCTTTGCTTTCAAACTTCTTCCCCTTTAGTTTTTCTTTGATTTTTGGAAACAGGTAAAATCACAAGGTGCTAGGTCAGGGGAATATGGTGAGTGAGGGAGGATTGACGCATTTTTTGAGTCGAAAAAGTCAAGTGTTTTGGCAGACGTGTGCGACGCCGCATTGTCGTGGTGCCTGAGAAGGCGTCGGATTCCTGACTTCGGTCGCTTGTCACACCAAGCTGATATTACTGTTGGAGCACAAACTGTCACATACCATTCGGAGTTCATCGTTCTTTGATTCTCTAGCACTACAGTAGCAATATGATCCGTTTTGCTGAAAAACGAGACGACCATTTGTTTCTGTGTGCTTCGTGCACGGCGACATTTCGTTGGAGTTGGCTCATCTTCAAAGCACCATACAGTCGAATGTCACTTCGTTTCGGGATCATAGTTATAAAGCCATGTTTCATCACCAGTCAGTATATCATACACATTTTTTTTCTCGCCACCTTCGAATTTATCTATCATGTATAGGCACCAATCCAACCGACGGTCTTTCTGCTCATCGGTAAGTTTGTGCGGCACCCGTCTCAAACAACATTTACGGAGAGAAATGTGGTCGTGAATTATGGTTTGCATTGCTGCTGATCCAATTCCCTGTTCTCGTTCCAGCTCTACATACATAATTCGTTGGTTTTCGCGAATAAGTTTTTCGACTGCACGAACGTTTTCTTCTGTGACCGCGGTTGGCAGCCGACCTGTCTTCGCTTCATCTTTGAGACATCCCCGTCCTCTTTTAAATTCAGCAAACCAATTAAATACTGTTGTTCGTGAGCAACCAGACTCACCAAAAGTAGTAGCCAAAAGTTCAAAACATTCTTGAGGCTTAAAACTTTTTTATAGTCATAATAAATCATAGCGCGACAATCACTTCGACTGAGCTCCATTGCTGCAAGCGAATTCCCGCCAGATTCTCGGAAAAATGATGCTCATCCAAATAAAAAAAAAAGAAATGATGTGCGTTCTATTTTCAGATATATCAACAAACAACCAGCCTATAAGGTGATGTATAACTTGCCAGTGTCAACCAAAGGAGTAAAGAGTATCTAACTTCTTTTGGCATGCCCCTCGTATCAGCGGGTCTACCACGTAATTCTCATTTTCATCAACATCAACTTGAGATTGAAATTTGACGTGCGTGCGACGACGCCCGCCTAACATGCCATCTCTTTTGCACGCGTTGAATTTCGCATGCATTTGCTTGAAGTTGATACAAATGAGAATTACGCGGTCGAGCCCCAGGTGTGATTTTCGTGGCTGCATAGGTTGAGAATCCTGTTTCACACAAATATGTTGTTGGAAACGGGAGAAGAATATTCAGAGCCATTTTGGCAAGCATTGGATATTCATCACGGATTCTGCACCAAAAATCGAGTGACGTCTTCAATGGAGTCCCTCCCTTGTTTAAAAAGGGCGTGCCATTTATAAATCATGGTTTTTCCCAGGAGCAGAGTCTCCATAAACAGTTAACATCTCTTGAAAAATGGTTTGAGGTGTCTTTCCCTGTTTGGTGAGAAACTTAATGACGGCGCGATATTCAATTTTCTCCATAGTGGCTAGTTTCTTTCCGATTGACTTGTTTACTCGTTGATAGCTCAAAAGCGAATGACCCGATTAGGCGGAAAGTTTGTATATACAAGGTGACTTTTTGATCACCGTCCAAATTCATACTGGAGGCTTGATAAGTGATCAGTATCTTGGATCAGTAACAATTATTGTGAAATTCGTAAAATGAAATTTCGGCTTCCCATATAAATTCAGTTCCAGTGCCGAGTGAATCAC
This sequence comes from Ypsolopha sequella, assembly GCA_934047225.1. Lineage (NCBI taxonomy): Eukaryota > Metazoa > Arthropoda > Insecta > Lepidoptera > Ypsolophidae > Ypsolopha > Ypsolopha sequella. The sequence goes on along the minus strand of OW204006.1, from coordinate 19,289,243 downwards.
TATGGGGAGTCGAAATTTCATTTTACGAATTTCACCAAAATTGTTATTGATCCATGATACTGATCACTTACCAAGCCACCAGTATGAATTTGGACGATGATCAAAAAATCACCTTGTATACTAACAATGAGTCACTCAATTAGCGCCTATCTGGATGAGTAAACTCACCCTCGCCAACCTCGCCAATCCGCGAAATTATTGATCTTCCCTCGTATATAAATTTTCAATGCAAGTGCTCGTAAAGGCCCACTTTTTATGCATCAAAACCGAACAGAAAGTCGATTATTTTGCCCTAGGGCTTAATTATTATTACTTTTTTTAATATTCATTTACAATGGTTGGCTAACCTGCAGCCTTTCCTGTGTACCATAAATGTTATACTTTTTGTTCCACTGTTTAACGGCTCTGGATACAGTCCTTTTGAGCCAATCATAATTTAAAGTTCACAAGATTATATTTGTTTTATTTCCTCACACTATGCATTGAAAAACGTAGTATGATACACGGGCGTAAGAGCAATAAGTTACTCGGTTACGTTTAAAACACTCGCTACGCTTGTGTTTTAAATCGTCCTCGTAATTTATTCCTTTTTGCCCTACTAGTATAAACTACTATTGAAATATTACAATATTTTGAATTAAAAACACTTGTACTTATAGTTTCACTTTATTTATGTTAAAAATGACCGCCTTAGAAGCATTGGAGATCAATAAACTTTTACACAAAAACCAGGAAAACATTCTAAATCAGCAGTTAGAAGTCAATAGATCGCCGCTACTTCATTATTTTAATTAATTAATCCATTTAACAATTTAAATTATTATATTTTTATCTCATTTAATTTGACATTTATGCTTATTACGACTCATTTGACATTTAAACCGACATTAAATACACATTATAATATATTATTGTACTTAAAATGTAAATTCCCCATTTTTCGGGTAATTTTACCGCATGACATCACTCATACATTTTCGACCTACCTACTTAATTCTATTTTCTGTCAACATTATCATTGTTTACGTTGCTCAGAGCTAGTGCCTGGAGTCATGTAAAATATTTTAATTAAGATCTTCCCTTGAAAATGGAGTAAAATCCGAAACCGGTTGGGAGTTAACATAAATAAAGTGAAACTATAAGTACAAGTGTTTTTAATTCAAGATGTGTTTCAAGTTTCACCAAGTGCCGACAATGCAAGTATACATTTTATAAATTACAATATTTTCCAGCCCTAGGGCCGATAGCACTGAAGCAGGAGTTGATCCACATCCGCCGTCGCTCCATGCTGAATGCCAAGTTTTCTATATTCTTGGCGTCGCAGTACAAGAAGTTTTATAGACGGGTGAGTCTAGCATTGTTTGTCTCTATGTTCGCTTATATTGGGTGCTTAGCTATGAAATGGCCGAAATTCTCTTACAGATTCATGAGCTCACAATTCAATAGCAATTTGTTTGAAAGTTGATTTCAAGGTTTTACTTTCTCTATTTTATTGTCAGTTTGATAAGAAAAATTAAATCTTAAAAAACAGTTCGTCCTAAATGCCATCCATTTCCATGATAAGATTCGTAATAATTTTTTACAGCTGACACTTTTCAAAAATTGAATTAATGTTGCTGTTAGCTTAATGTTGTCTCATTGATACAAAAAACAAATAAAATTTGGCTTTTTCATTCGAAAAAAAAATGCAAAAATATTAGTACTGAAAATTTAGTTTTCTTTAAATTCTCCATACAAAACGGACATTTCATACATTTGCACGTATTAAATTAAGAACTGCATAAGTCACAAGCTTTTATTCCGGGTGTTTTTATTATGAATAAATAATTAAAAAAAACATTTATTGGTTCTCAAGTTAAAGACAGACGAAGTCACTTTTTGGTGATCAAAAATATATTTGATTTCCAAAACAAATAAATCATCACTGATAATTTTTTTGGGAAACAAATATATATTTTTGGTGTAAAATACGTAAATATTCTGATTTCGTTTTTTATTTAATTTAATTTAATGCGTAATTAACAAACTTGCTTCGGTACGTGTATCATTTCATTTAGTGGGATATTATGTTATTTGGTACTTAGTATTGGGGCCTCAAAATGTATGTGCTAAACATTTGAGGCCCTAATAATATACAGGGTGAATTTGTGAACATCGTCCAAATTCATACTTGAGCCTTGGTAATTGTTCAGCATCATTAACCAATAACGATTTTTGTAAAATTCATAAAATGAAATTTCAACCTCTCATAGTGATTCAGTCAGGACTGGGAGTGAATTACTATGGGAAGGCGAAATTTCATTATACGAATTTCACAAATTTTTTTATTGATTTATGATGCTGATCACTTACCAAGCCTCCAGTATGAATTTGGACGATGATCAAAAAGTCACCTTGTATATTACCATGATATAATAGCCATTAATAATGTATATCGTATTTTGCTTTCAGATGTTGGCATACAAAAAGGTAGCGCTAAGACAACGCAAGACTATCAGAAAGTTGACACAAAAACAGACAGAGCAAGATGCGGCAATTGGTGAATAATTTTACATTTTCATGTCGGTTAGGTACGGACCCAGCAGGACAGGATGCCTTTTTTGTAGTTCTTATTGCGGCGTCATAGCCGTTAACATAATTTACAAATAGGGTGCTTGTACTGCATTCGTCAGTCCATCTAACACTTATAAATTTTATTACCGTTTTAATTTCATCATTTTTGGGGGACGTCTTTAAAAATATTGGTGATTATACATTTAATATTCTGGTTCACATAACAAACTATATTTATAAATCTCCAAACAACTCCAACGCCAATTATTTATACTTAAGACGCCGGCGGAGCAACCCCAGTTCATACAAACGAAATACCAAAACCACTTTTTATAAAATTAAAGATATTGACACTAACATCCCAGTACATTTTTCAAGTTTCCGTTTTTGTAAGGAACAACCCTGACCTGTTGCCTTCGAAAGCAAGTTTTCAATCGTACATAACCAGGCACTCGAATAAACTCAAAATACCAGTCCATTTATTTTATTTATTTAATATAAAATTGTTCGGCATTACAGTATTAACCAACTAACTGACCAATTCAAAGATATATACAAAGTAAAATGATTAAAAACATATTCAAAAACAAAGAAAGATAATATTGTTAAAGAACTAAATATTTCTATATATAATGTTGATCTAGGGACATCGTCTTTGATACTTCACTCTCACAGTACTTCAGACATTCCCTTAACACATCCATCGGTCTATCAGCAAAAAGGTCACACTGTGGTGTTGAGACCAAGAGTGCGCTGAGCTTGTCGAGCGCCCGTATAAGCGGAGACTCGCGGCGCGCCACCGTGCCTGCGGACGGCACCGACAATAAGCGGTGGGAACGGCCCCTTAAGTACTTATCGGGCACGAACAATCGGCAGACCTTTTCAACTAAATCGGGACAGTCGGTGTCTCCACGTAAAATTCGGCAAGCCGTTACCATTAGACCACAGGTTCGCCTGACTTCTAACGAGTTGTAACCTAACATTCCCAGTAAATATTTGGTAGGGTACATAAATGGGTAATAGCCATATTTCTTTTTAAAAAGAAACCGTAAGAAGGCTTTCTGTACCTTTTCCAACATCAGAGCATAGGCATTTTCATGGGGACTCCATGTAATAGCACTTACTTCTATTTTGCTTCTTACCAGGGCTGTAAAGAGTAAGGATATCACTTTACAGTCGTGGAAGTCCTTGGCATTGCGAATGACAAAACCTAGTCTGCGGTAGCAATCTACAGCTAGTTTCCGTATGTGTTCGTGGAACGTGAGTTTTGTGTCAAAAATGACACCAAGATCACGAATAGAGTCGACACGAACAATCACATCAGAACCAAGCGTGTAGACAGCGTGTAAAGGTTGATGACCTCTAGTGAACGTCAAGACGCTGCACTTGGCCACATTGAAATGAAGCTTGTTCTTGGTGCTCCACTCAAATACAGCATCAAGATCCCTTTGGAGCAAATGACAATCAAGGATGCTGTTAATAGGATTGATAAGCTTAAGGTCATCAGCGTAGAGCAAACATTTCGCATTTTTTATCACGAGCTCCAAGTCATCTATCATCATGATAAATAACAAAGGTCCCAGGATGGAACCTTGACTCACACCTGAGCGAGTATGGTAGGGCTTTGATGTATAACAGCCATGTCTAACATACTGCTGCCGATCCCGTAAGTAGTCCGCTATAAGCTTTAACAGCCCAGGAGCAAAACCAAGCGAGCATAACTTATCCAAGAGAACATCGTTATCCACGCGATCAAATGCTTTCCTGAAGTCAAGATAAGCTACGTCCACCTGGCCGCCCCTATCCATATGACCAGAAACGCTGTCTACTAGTGTCAGCAAGTTGGTATTGACTGAGCGACGACTTCGAAATCCGTGCTGTGAATCTCCCAAGAAAGGTTGAACCTGTTTTGATATTTTCTTGTGCAAGATCGACTCATAAACCTTAGCGGGTGAGCACAAGATCGCAACTGGTCTATAGTAATCGACTCTTGACGTATCACTCGTTTTTGGTATCGGACTGACTTTTGACAGCTTCCACCGCGAAGGATAAGTATTTGTTCTCACGGAAAGGTTTAATATATAGCACAGTGGAGGGATCAATGCATCACTGCATGCCTTCAAAATATAAGAGGGTACATTATGTGGTCCTACTGCGCTACGAGGTCTAAGACGTCTTATAGCTAAAGCCACGTCATGTTGTGTTACCTCGTTGACGTTTACATAGTTCGCCGAATTGTTTGAGTTTAAACGGCTTGCCTCGTCGCCGTCCAAAACAGGTACAACTGGGAGAAACACACTTGCGAAGAACTCTGCGAAAGCTTCAGCCGCAGCCTCACCGACACATTCCTTACCTTCATGTATAACGCGGGGTTCAAAGCCTCCTTTAGACTTCAAACTCGCTACATGTTGCCAGAAAGAACGCGGATTATATTTAATACTGCTCTCAATATCCCGAATATGGTTATCATACTGCGATGTTATCCTAGTTTTGATGTCAGCTCTCAATCTACTAAAGGTTTGGTAGACGAGATGGTCTTTCGTAGCTTTCCATCTGCGGTGCAATGAAGCTTTACGATTTATATCCTTTATTAGATCTGAAGTGAACCAGACTGGATACCGCCTCTGTCGAGACTTGGGTCTAACTTTTTTTGGTACACTCAGATCAAAAATATTATAAAGAATATTATAGAAGGCTTCCAAAGCAATATTAACATTTTTCGCTTCTGTAACCGTTTCCCAACAAGCTTCGCTAATAAGTTGATGTAAAAGAATGAAATTAGCCTTTGAAAAATTCCAGTCTTGCTTAGGTGTGATGTTACTGGGATCGAGTGTTTGAGCGCAACGTGAACGAATTATTTCTTCCAGAGGGAAAACAATCTCAAGAGGTGGATGGTAAGCATCAGCACGAGGAACGAGGCCGCCGCCACTTACAGAACATACATCGACACTACCCAGATCCTCCGGGACCAACACCACATCCAGCTTACTTCCAAACGAATTAATTTCCTCGTTCATATCTTTCATTCCACAAACACTTAAAAAATAACAGTAATAATTACAAACATTAACAGACGCACTATTCAGATTTAAATCGCCAAAAATAAGTACAACAGCAGTAAGTTCACTAATAATACTTTCAATTTTAGTAAAAAATGACATGTAGACGTCATCCTTTGATTTAGGCGGTATGTACACAACACAAACATTAAACTCCACTTTATGAAAAGTAAAAGAAGCCCACAAATCCTCTCCTATGTCGGTCTCCAGGTCAATGCGGCGTCGGAGTGCTATGCCATGTCTTGCAGCCAGCAAGACTCCGCCACACCTGGTAGGTCGATCTCTGCGTAGTATACTCCAGTCACCAATGATGACCTCTGCATCCTCCACGGTAGAATCAAGATTGGTTTCTGTCACTGCAACTATATCTTGCTCTACTATGATCAGATTCTGCCTCCAATATTTTAGCTTGGACTTTAAACCCCTTACATTTTGGTAGAATATTTCAATCTTTGTAGAGCCAGTGTTACGATAGCAGCCGTGTATATTAGTTGTTTGTGGTGATAGTGACAGTTGCTGGTTTTTCTGAAAAACCTGATCCTCGAAATGAAGTCCAGGCCTTAACCCTTGCATTGTCTGGCCAAACATCCACAGCACAGAACATATCAAAACAGGCGACGGGAACACCAATCTTAAACGACTTATAGTTGCCCTTCGATTTCAACTCCTCAACAGTGCACACTCCTGATGGACAGAGGTTAACGAGATATTCTTCAATGTCTTCCTTTACCGAAACCATATTCCACAGATGTAAATATTTACGGCGTTCCACAGCTTTCAGAAAGCATACGTTAGGGCCCCCAGTACAGTGTAACGATGTTTGACGGTTTGAGTTCTCCTTCCTAACATCCGCTCGGCCTAACTTGTCCACGATTTTGTTGGTAACTGGTGACACGTATTCGGATTCCGTACTCGGTGGGTCAGTTCCTTGAACATCTTGCTTTTTAGGTATTTCTTTGGCGACATTTTGTGATACTACGTGTTCTTTGACGGATGTGACGCGTGGCAGCCTAGATGTCTTGTTCAAAACTAATTGCTTGCCTTTGTATTGTTTTGTAGAAGACTTTGATGGACTCCCAGATCCAGTCACCGAAGCAAAGGTCTGGTGACTAGTGTTAGTGATCTGTGAACTACTTTCCTTCTGGATGGTGGACGTCGCTAATTTGGGGTCAATGGTGTCCAATTTTCCTGAGACTATGTCTATTTTTTTATGGTAATTTGAAATAGACGTTTCAATATGTGTTAGTCTGTCACCAATTTTAGACATTTCCTGACGTACGGCTCTCAGTTCAGCTATGAGTTCCAAAAAGTCAGTACTACACAAATCAAAAGTTGGTACCGGTTTGTTTTTGCTCCTAAGTGTAACATTTGGTGCTAGAATCTTCGAACTGCCAACAGGCGTATTATCACCACCTATTTTAATAGTGCAACGGCATTCGGGGCAGACCCAGTCGTTCCTATTAAAAGATGTATCAGGTTTAGTCTGCGTGCAGAGTAGGTGGTAAAGCTTATTACAGCCTTGAACCATACACGTAAGGTACTTCTCTTCATTTTGAAATGGAGCTTGGCAGGCAGAACACATTAAAATCGTCGGCTCAATGCCTATTTCGGACTCACTCATTATGTCGCAGCTCTGTATTACTCACTAGCTTAGTAGCGGAAAGTATCGGGTCTTAGCACACGTTGTAACGGCCAAATGGTAACGTAGCGTAGAAGTGGCGTAGCTACAGCGTAGCTGCAGCGGCGCGGCGGCGTAGCTCTGAGCGCAGTAGGCAAATTGACTCACCGCGCGCGGCCGGTGTCGAAATCTGTCCGCGCGTTGGCGGCGGCGGCGGCGGTGGCGGCAGCAGCAGTGTGTTGCTAGCAACGATGACCAGCTTCGTCGACGCGATGATGAGTCACAACAAGATTACTCGTTCCTTTGTTTGATTTGGTAAAAATTACGGTCGTTTTAATGTTGTTTTTGAAATATTGGCTCTGATAATGTAATAAGCCGAAAAACTTTTTCACTATTAGAAATATGGAAATTAAATAAATATAAAACTGGTTGTCAAAATTTAGATAATGTGTTTTAAACTACACTTTAGATTAAATCAATGGGGAGCGGTAAGCGATACGTATTGACGAGTGCGCGCGTCACACCATCAAGCGATCCATAAACTGACGAAGTCAACTAAGTCTGTTTATGTAGCAGGTCCAAAAATTTATAATTCTCTCCCTACCGACATTAAATCTATTACTGAAAAACCACAATTCGAAACAAAGCTGAAGACATGGCTCACACTAAATGCCTTTTACAAAATGAAAGACTTTTATGATATTAATTTTAAGACAGCATTGTAATATTTCCTATTTGACCTTATCTGACATTTAATTTTCTAATAAATCACCCTGTATTATTATTATATCAATTGTGATTGTATACCATACGTATTGTTTGAAATGACTTGTAAATGTTTTTGTATTTTACCAATAAATGAGTATGAGTATGAGTATGAATATCTAGTTTCCCAAATATATATTTTGAAAGGACACTGATTTAAAGTCGCAAGCAATTTACAATTTCCATAGAAAGCTTATTTTTCCCATATTTCATGTTTAATCAGTGTTCTTATTTAATATATATTTGGGAGCCTAGATATTCTGTAATAAAACTTACCTTGATAATATCTATGATTTACAAATGGTTTTGGTATTTCGTTTGTATGAACTAGGATTGCTCTGCCGGCCTCTTAAGGGGCTGCACAATGCTAAAATTCAGCCCTGCTCTAACGCGTTTGTTTTTTAACTCTCTATCCTGCTTTAATCAGATGCCGCGCACGCAAAAGTTCAGCTATTTTAAAATCGTGGCTACATTAGGACATTAACCATAATTTCTTTATGTAATAAAGATGGTTTTTTTCTAGTTAGTATCTGCGTGTGTTGGTTTCGTTTCAATCGGTTTTGAAACATGAAAACTAAATCGCTTTTTTCGTGAAATTCGTGCTTTTTTAAAAGTTATATAATTAAAAGTAGTTTGAAAGTATGTTTATTTTTAATTATTAAGTGTAATTAATAATTACCTTTAGTCACAAAATAAACACGCCATTTTTTTTTCTAATTTTTTCCATCTACTTTGACGGAACTGAATCCAATACAAAGCTGATGTTTAGCATTGTGGAGCCCCTTAATATAAACTGCTACTCACAATAATTAGTAGTAATAATCCCAATTATTTGTTTAACGTTTTAGGCTGTCTTTTGGAAAAGGAGTTGTTGTAAAAATTGTTTATTATTAATAAATCCCTGTGACTGAAGTTGCAGACCAAGTAAATAAACTTATATATGGTTGTTTTATTTCTAGCTGACCTAAAGAAACGCATAGAAGAGTGCGACATAAAGTACAGTGAGCTAACACATACAAACCAAGCGGCCGGCGGGAAAGCCATTGCTGGTAAGTTTAAAGTAACATAGAATTACAGTGAGCTAAGACATAATCTGTCATATGTTTGTCGCCGACGTGATAACCGTTGGGGTCGTAAGGCATTGGAATGGAGACCACGTACAGCAAAGCGTAGCGTAGGCCGCCCTCGTGCCCGCTGGACTGGCGATCTGAAGGACGTTGCGGGTGGCGGCTGGATGAGGATGACTGAGGACCGCCAAGAGTGGCGTAATATTGAGGAGGCCTATGTCCAGCAGTGGACGAGTGTGTTCTGATGGATGGATGGAAGACATAAAACCAAGCGGCCGGCGGGAAAGCGATTGCTGGTAAGATTAACAAGTTACATAAAAATACAGTGCGCGCCAATCTTTTAGTCGCCTCTGAAGATAGCCGCAAGAGGCGACGTAATAGCCGTTTTACGGTGTCAGGGGGACGTTACAGGAGCGAGGGCGCGGAGCACACCCGCCTGCGTGCCGCACCACACCCCCCGCTCGCCATTTAGCAGGTGTCAACACTATGCGTTAGTGTTAGTGCTACGTCCGTACACTACACACGCGCGCGTTGCATGAAAAGTACCTTCGTGAAAAAAATTCTATGATTCGTGAAGTTTTTGTTAAAGTTTATTGTTGTTGTTATGCCTCGCGGTCGTTATAGCGTTTTAAGGCGACAATGTAGGAAAATGGTGTTTATATTAATTTGTTTTATTTATACAGTTAAGATTGCACTAAAATAATAAATATATAATTAAATAGGTAGGTACAACAAGTACACCTTCCCACTTATAGTAAACATTTAATAATCAACTGTTGATATTATTGTTTCCTTGACTGTACCTGCGCAAGCTTGCACTCGTAACTCATTCAGAGGCGACTAAAAGATTGGCGCGCACTGTAACAGTGCTTTATAGGGTTTCAATTGACGCGTTTCGTTAAATAATAACATAATGCATGATGTATCAAAACGAGATACGACTTTTATTAATAGCAATATTATAATGCTATCTCATGCGAAATTGTACAAAAACTTGTTATTAATATTTGTACGCCTTTACAGGCAGAATTTAATAGAATAGAAAATACGTTTATTCATTCAATACAGTGCACAACACAATACAACTATAGTCCGTGTTTTTATACATGACTTAAGTAGTAAACAAAGCTCACTCTATCACATATTATATATTATAACATATTATATCACATATTATACATGACTTAAGTAGTAAACAAAGCTCACTCTATCACATATCACGACATTCCGAAAGAATCACGCAACGTAGATTACCACAGTAAGTTACAGACACTAGTTTACACACTCATGCATTAATTATCACTGAAAAATGCTTTAAATTGTCATTTTAAATAACATTTTTAGGTAAAATCGTACTTTTACGGAATTCCTGTACACAGACAAAATAAATTCACAGAAGAGTTTGACATTTCGTTTTAGGGATGGGATAACGTAACGTGAATGAAAGAACGATATGCGAGATGACGAAATGTTTTTGTCGATTATTGAATAGAATAGAATCATGTTTATTTGAAACATAATATATATTTGGTACATTAAATTATAGTTAAAACTTAAAATTAGCACAGACTGTATCAAAAGGGTCTCCGCTCAGCTTATTGTCATGACAGGGCCATTGCGCTGATTTTTAGCGGATGCCTAGTACTTATATTAAACATAAATTGGTATATAAAATGTAAAACAATGACTTTATAAATATTTCACAAAAACAAAATACAGTTAGGTTTACAATGAGAAAGTTCGACTTACATTCGTTTATCGACGGCGAGATATTTAGTCGACTTCGAAAAAATAATCGCGATTAATCGAGACAATCGATAAAAATATCCGTCATCGCGCATCGCTACCTATCCCTACGGAATGTCAAATTTTATTGGTACGCCATTGTTGTTTATCACAGTCAAGTATAAAAACACGGACTATATATTACAAACACATTGTTTCAAATTATTTAAGCAAAAAACACAAATAATGAATAGAAAAAAAAAAACAATCAAAAAGAACTTTTCAATGCAAGTGCTCGTAAAGGCCCACTTTTTATGCATCAAAAAGTCGATTATTTTGCCCTAGGGCTTTATTATTTTTTAAATTTATTTACGAGAAGTTGGCTAACCTTTCCTGTGTACCATAAATGTTATACTTTTTTTTCTACTGTTTAACGGCTCTGAATACAGTCCTTTTGAGCCAATCATAATTTAAAGTTCACAACATTTTAATTTTACACTGAATTTCAAAGGGAGGAAATTAATAATTATTAAAATAACAATAGTAACTTAAGTCAAACATTCAAACTAGCGGGAAGAAGTATTACACTTAACTTGCAAAATTGTAACAATGTAACTTTCAACTTTAATAATTGAATTGTTTTGCTTTGATTATATTTATTTTATTTCCTCACACTATGCATTGAAAAACGTAGTATGATACACGGGCGTAAGGGCAATAAATTACTCGGTTACGTTTAAAACACTCGCTACGCTCGTGTTTTAAATCGTCCTCGTAGTTTATTCCTTTTCGCCCTTGTAGCATAAACTACTATTATATCATTAACCTAAGTAATAATAAACCTTACAATATAAATATCAAGCACTGTAAAAAATGAATTGGTCCTGGCTCAGCAAATGTTGTAGATAAATCTACAACGCTCACGCCACTTGTTGAATCACAAGTGCAAGGAGCGTGATGTATCTACAGTTTAATCACAAAAACGTCGTGTCACGCTCCTCGCACTTGTGATTCAACTAAGTTGCTTCGCGCGCGATTAAACACTATGCTACGCCTGCTGGTGTAACATGGTGTAAACCATGATATATGTATGTACCTATATTCGTATGACAAAAGGTTATTACACTTTCCAGGTAGCACATCCGGCAGTGTGGTGACGTCACAGCCGCTACGTCACTTCGCTAGTCAGATCAAGCTTGACCTCTCCGTGTTACCGATCGGCACCTCCGGGAGGGGTCACAAGCGTGAGTTCTTGGCCGGTTTTTACTTAGAATGGGAAAGTATACATAGTTTAGGAAATTCCTACGGAGTCAGTTGTTGTTGACTACGGAATCCTAAAAAAGAAGTTAAGTAAATAAAAAAAAAAAAAAAATGGATATCAAATTGTAGATATTAAAAAGCTGATTGTAAAAATATATAAGGCCTTTCAATTTAAATGGAAAGTAATTTAGGAGGTGATTCACTATCGTTAAGATTTCGTAGCACGATGCCTACTTTCGCACTTAGTTGACTTTTCAATATTTTCAAGTAATCGGTAGCACAATGCCAACATTTTGAAACCACCATACATTAGATCGCACTATGCCTAAAATTGCATATAGACAAACATTTTTCGTTATAATGTATTCCAATCGCAGTATGCCTACTTTGGTCATTGTCAGTGCTTTTAATATGTAAGTGGTCTACAATTTGTACAGTCAACACAAAATTTATTTTACTTTTGGTGTGTCGTATTATTAAGTTTAATGGTTATATTTTTATTAGGCGGGTATAAAGTCAAAAAATGAAATTTAATCAATTAAAATACATATATTAAAATAGCTACTTACGATAAGTGTATCGATGCTTAGTGCGAATAAACAAAATAAAACTACTTCGAATAATTTCAACTTGCTTTACATGCAAGAAACTAAAGAGGATGTTTTTACTACTATGAAGTACGAACACCTTTTTCCGCGATACCTGTAGGTAGCTTAAATTATTAAAAATAACGAACTTTACTCAATCTACATAAGCAATCGGTCATTTCTATTTGTCCATCCATAAAATCTGAAACAATTTTTTTAACCCTTTCGTTGGTGATTTTTTCTTTTCTCAAATTCTTTTTCGTAATTGGCAAATGGAGTAAAACTCTGCGAACGTCATGGTCATATTTAATACTTTCGTTTCGTATTCGATAAATGGGAACAAGTTCGGCTTCTTCTTTTTTATTTTTTTATTTAGTCGCGAATGCCATCCCACAACTGAGTTTATGGTGCGATTGGGATTACCAAAACAGCTAATAGCATGAATAATATTAGGATTCATCCATTGTTGTATGAAATAATTCATAAATTCATCCCATCCCTCAACATTTGACTGAATCTGGAACTGTATGTTGAGGAAACCTTCTGGTATGAAATTTGCAGGTAAGTGTGCCAGTGCTACGAACAGAGCTAAAGTTTTCTTATCATGCAACTGCAATTTTTTAGCCTTCTTGTGAATGGCCTGGGCATAATGAAAGAAGCAACCCTTTATGGTTGCTGTTGGAAATATAATTTGAGCAGCATTCATTGCAGCGAGTTCGAAATCCGTTTGGAATATTTGTGGTTGCATAAGCGGTACACATTCTCTGATCTTTGCAAACAGCCTTTCATAAGTATACTGTTCTTTGTTAGGCAGAAGACAGAAAACTAACGGTGTAATGTGACTCCCGGTCAATCTGTGGATTGTATATAGCTGTTTAAATGGCGGAGGAGCGCTCTTGAACGTACCATCAGCCTGAAAATGTTTGACATTTTTTATCGTTTCTCGGGCCTCCATACTGCAAAATACTATAATTTTGTCTGATAAACCATCTTCAAATAGAAGGAAATCTTTCGTCAACTTTTCGCTGAGGACCACATCTTGTAATCTCTTAAAAACGGTTGCATGTACATTTAAGTACATATTTCTGGCTCTGTAAAGCGAATCTTTTACGTAGTTATAAGTAGGCAAAATTTCGTCATATTCATGTTTTTCTTTGTACGAGTATTTTGTCATTACTCTTTCATAAATTTGGGGGATAGGACCCAGATCGTCACACACGGCTTGCTTCAATTCCGCCTTAATTTTCCCCAATACAAATGCAGACAAATCAGGTTGACAGGTATGATCATTCTCTCTAGTGACTGTTTCATCCTCGTCCAGCCATGTCAGAGATCCTGAACACTGCCTCATTGAACAACGCCAAATAGTAGATTGATTTTGGTTTATTTTTTGGTGGGTATAGCTGTATCCGTTACGCCACAAAGACCAGGAACCCTGTTAGTATAAAATAATTATGACTTCGACATTGTTTAAAAAGGGGGAGGCAGAGACTACAGATTTCCATTTGCTACTACGATCCTGACACAACTCTTTCATTTCTTGTACATCCCAAATTTTTTCTCCTATTTCATTCATCACCTTCGTTATCAGAACCTTTGCAGACAACTTGTAACAGTTGCTTTTGCATTCCTGCTGTGAACCTTTTTCTTAATACAACGGGACATTGTTTTAATGTAATCAATTAGAAAATTATAAATACGTTCTCGTACCTTGGTATTTTTGATAAAGACCACATTACTATTTCGAATAAATCTGATGAAACCCATAATTAATTAAGTTATTTTTACCCAATTTTTATTTAGTGAAATGTCATGATGACTGACGTATCTATTTCTGTAGTTAGTTATTGTTTATGATAAACAATAGAACCGAGAAAAAATATATAAACTATTTAGTACTTACGTAAATGTTTTACTCATAGCAAAATGTATTTTGAACTCAGAGATTTTGAACGCAACTGTACTAAAATAGACATAATGCTATCGTCGGATTTGATTTTTCATAAAGTTTGTAAACTGCGATGTAATTGCGATAAAAATAAAAAAGTAGGCATAGTGCGATCTAATGTATGGTGGTTTCAAAATGTTGGCATTGTGCTACCGATTACTTGAAAATACTGAAAAGTCAACTAAGCGCGAAAGTAGGCATCGTGCTACGAAATCATCGTCAATACATCACATTTCACTGCAAAGCACTTTTTTTTGTGCGAACTTTTTTTCCACTTCTCAGTACAAAGTGGTCCGATCAGCTGACTCAGTTTGTATGGACAAGTGAAGAAAAAGATTGCGCAAAAAAAAGTACTTTGTAAAAGATGTGTTAACGATACTGAATCACCTCCTAAATTACTTTCAATTTAAATTGGAAGACCTTATATAGTTTGGCTATATTTAATTGGATCTATTTAGAGAAATCCCTGAAAAACCATAAAAAAATGTATGTCCCTTATCTCCAAAACTGGTGGACCAAAAAACATGAAAAAAATCATGGTAATACTTGTTTACGTAAAGATTACAGGAAAAATAAAGCGGTTGAGAATTTCACGAAAAAAAATGACAAAATTAAATTTATCATTTACAATACGGAACCCTAGGTACGCGAGTCTGACTCGCACTTGGCCGGTTTTTTACTTGTCATACATTGCAATGACAAATGTTCTAGTCTTGAGACAGCCCGACTAACACCCTCTCTGCATTGCCAATTTGAAGCTTTAAGTAGCAGCCGGATATGCCCTCCATGACACTGCACGTTTCAAACGCACTTTTCTTTCCGCGCGACATGCTCTTTCACCTTCCCCCCCTAACCCCTCGGCCATAGCTTCTGGCTTCTGGCTGCGCTTCTTGTTGCGCTTCCAGGCGGTTTTTGCGTCGGGCTTTGCCCTGCCACGACACCCGTCGACGCCTTCCACCGCATTGGATGTATAGCGCGCTCGCTCGCTCAAAGCGCTCGTCACTAGGTTCGTCCTGTGCCCTCGATCACTGGCGCGGCTCCCCGCACACCGCTCACTTGTCACTCGAAGCCGGACAAGGCGCGCGAGCGGCGACTCATGGCCGGCCCTATACAACTTCATACATTTGTTCTTCTTCGCCGGCGCCGTCGCAAGAAGAACCGCTTGGCGCTCCTCTCGAAGCCTGAAGCTATGGCCGACCGGTAACACCTATCAGCTAAATCAGCTCAGAACAACAAAGGATCAACTGTGCCAAGCGATGCCTTCTTACACAAAGTCGCAAGGGGTCCTTTATAAGCAAGTACTAGGCTAACTAGCAGTCTCGTTTTGTCATCCTTCGGGTACGGAACCATAAAATACTATTGTCAATGTACTTACTAGAAAAGCCGCAGTCGTTAGTTTGCTACTAAAAACCAGATGGCGCTACTTGTATATTACATCGCGATATCGTTTGATCTTTATCAAAATACATATAAACAAATATGTAGATAATAATACTAATATATAGTAGATATTCTATCATATTTTTGGAAGGATTTCTACATGAAGAGGATCCTGCTGTCATATTTAGAGACGGAAATCGGTGTCCCGTGTAGTACTTGAAAGTTACAAAAGGAACCTTTATGGTGAGACTCCGTTGCGCGTCCGTCCGTCATAACTTTACCACCGTTAAGGGTCCGTTTCGCCAAACATGCTCTCGCGTTTGGACAATTTAGCATATTAAAACAAAATATTTTTAACAAATAAAATTTGTGTAGGTAGTTTAGGAGTTGAACTACATTATAATTTTTCAGATTTCACGCAAGTATCACAAGCATCGGCAAAAAAAATCGGAAAGATCACGAAAAATGTAATTTAGCGTTGCAAACAGAAAAAGAAATTTTTTTTTTTGTTTCAAATTGAAATATATTTTTTTTACGTAAAGAGTTCAAAGTGCCTTATTCATATGAAATATTAATATTTTTTTCCTTTCGTTATTTAAAAAGAAATACACAAACTTCCAACCTCTTTTTGCGTAATTTTTCTGTACAGGAAAACTGTAGAATGTTTGAGTATTTCTTTTAAAATAACGAAAGGAAATAAAAAATAATAAAAATCTGTTAAGGCTACTTTCATTTCTATGCTCTATAAAAAAATATTTTTTCAATGCATGTGCTCGTAAAGGCCCACTTTTTATGCATCAAAACCGAACAGAAAGTCGATTATTTTGCCCTAGGGCTTTATTATTATTTTTTTTTTATTTATTTACAATGGTTGGCTAACCTGCAGCCTTTCCTGTGTACCATAGATGTTAAACTTTTTTTTCCACTGTTTCATAGAAAAATGCAATGCCGCTCGGCCGAAATGTATGGAAGGGCAGATTTCGAAGGGCGGCTCTACCGCGTAATTCTCATTTGTATCAACTTCAAGCAAATGCATGCGAAATTCAACGCGTGCAAAAGAGATGGCATGTTATAATTTTAATTATATAATTAAATAATTTTTCTGTACAGGAAAACTGTAGAATGTTTGAGTATTTCTTTTAAAATAACGAAAGGAAATAAAAAATAATAAAAATCTGTTAAGGCTACTTTCATTTCTATGCTCTATAAAAAAATATTTTTTCAATGCATGTGCTCGTAAAGGCCCACTTTTTATGCATCAAAACCGAACAGAAAGTCGATTATTTTGCCCTAGGGCTTTATTATTATTTTTTTTTATTTATTTACAATGGTTGGCTAACCTGCAGCCTTTCCTGTGTACCATAGATGTTAAACTTTTTTTTCCACTGTTTAACGGCTCTGGATACTGTCCTTTTGAGCCAATTATAATTTAAAGTTCACAAGATTATATTTGTTTTATTTCCTCACACTATGCATTGAAAAACGTAGTATGATACACGGGCGTAAAAGCAATAAATTACTCGGTTACGTTTAAAACACTCGCTACGCTCGTGTTTTAAATCGTCCTCGTAATGTATTCCTTTGCGCCCTTGTAGCATAAACTACTATAGTTTGTAGTTAGATCAGTAGACTGATCATACTAGTTCCAAAGCCAAATTACGTTTTCCGTGATTTCACTGATCTTTCCGATTTTTTTTCTCAATGATTGTGATGCTTGTGTCAAATCTGAAAAATTATAATGTAGTTCAACCCCTTAACTACTTACACAAATTTTATTTGTTAAAAATATTTTGTTTTAATATGCTAAATTGTCCAAACGCGGGAGCATGTTTGGCGAAACGGACCCTTAATTTGAAATTTGAGATTGTTCAATATATTTCCAAAACAAAAGTGAGAAAAATAAAAACTATTATCCTAAAAATTTTATAAGCAAGTAGTAGGCTAACTAATAGAGTCCCGTTCGTCATCCTTCGGGTACGGAACCATAAAATACTATTGTCAATGTACTTACTAGAAAAGCCGCAGTCGTTAGTTTGCTACTAAAAACCAGATGGCGCTACTTGTATATTACATCGCGATATCGTTTGATCTTTATCAAAATACATAACCATGAAGTCACATCATATACTTTCTTTCCTATATTTTTAAAGGAATTCTCCTTTAAGAGGATCCTGCTGTCATATTTAGAGACGGTAATCAGAGTTCGTGTAGTACTTAAAAGGTACAAAAGGAACCTTTATGGTGAGACTCCGTTGCGCGTCCGTCCGTCATAACTTTACCACCGTTAATTTGAAATTTGAGATTGTTCAAAATATTTCCAAAACAAAAGTGAGAAAAATAAAAACTATTGACCTATGGTAAAAATATATACTTTTACTAAATTTACTGGCACTGTTTTCGAGAAATCTTTAAAAAACAACAAAAATATGTATGTTGTCCCTTATCAGAAATTGGTGGACCGAGAAATATGAAAAAAATGTCCGTCTGTCTGTCCGTCTGTCCGTCTGTCACCAGGCTGTTTCTCATGAACCGTGATAGTTAGACAGTTGAAATTTTCACAGATGATGTATTTCTGTTGCCGTTATAACAACAAATACTAAAAAACAGAATAAATAAATATCTAAGGGGGCTCCCATACAACAGACATGTTTTTTTGCCGTTTTTATAGATAATGGTACGGAACTCGTCGTGCGCGAGTCCGACTCGCACATGGCCGGTTTTTTTTTTGTTTCAATGTTGTGTGGTGTTTTTGTAATAATTAAAAATGCGTATTTAAACGTACAACAGAAAATACTAAAAATGCTACTTCAGTGTTCTATCAAAAATACTAACTGTACTGACTTGCACATTAAAATACTGACCTGCACCCTAAAATACTGACTTGCACACTAAAATACTGAGTTGCTTACTAAAATACTGACTTGCACACAAAATACTAACTATGCTCTTATTTGATTTCTGGTTGGTCATAAAAAATAACCACGAAGGTTAGATATGGCGACTCGCCATACCTAGCTTCTAATTTAATTTACCAGCTCTCTTCTGCGCTGAAGGATTTCTGGTCGCAAAATAAGTGTGCAAAATAGTATTTTTGATGTGCAAATAAAAATATCCCATTAGAAATATATGTTAGTTTGCATACAAAATACAATAATAATAACAACTATATTATATAAATGTGTTTTTTTTTCGTTTCCAGTTTTACCCAACATTAAACCGAGGAAGCCGCATATCAGACTGCCCAGCTTTTCCGAAGACAAGGAACCACCGCTCAAAAAGTCTAAAAGGGACGAACCGCACCAAAGTCAGCCCGGTAGCCCTTCCACGTCTCAGGACAGAAACGCAAAAAGAACACAAACAACAGTTGCAAAAATCAGAGATTTCGCAAAGGAAATTAGAAATTTAGCTAGTAACACTGACTTGTTTATGAACACGACTAGGTTAGGGAAAAGATCCATTAGTTTTAGTGCTTTAGACGATGAAATATATCCGACGTCGGAGAAAAAACAAAAGCTGGATTAAAGTTTACTTGGATACTGTTGGCGTAAAAAAAAAGCAATATTTTTTCGTGAGAAACTGTTTTACAGTAGGAATTAGAGATGAAACGGATAGTGATTTGGCCGGATACCGGATACCGGATATCCGGCCAGCCACTAGGCCGGATAGCCGGATATCCGGCGGCCGAATATCCGGCTCAAGATATGCGTTTCGCACAAATTAAGCAAGTCTAAACATTGCGCACCAAGAAGCATGCGGGTGCAACTGGGCGAGATTATTTGTGCATTTTCTAAATGAAGATCATTTTTAAAATGTCACATCACACAATCATATAAATGGTGGTCTGCAAACGCGAAACAAAAATTTTCTCAAAGTAACATATAAAAAAAAATTGAACCTGCCCGCCCAGTGACCTTTCAAAATTCACAGTATGTTTTAAAATGAGTCAGGAAACATGAAAATATTTTTTCATATCCACAAGTTTGTTTCTTTGGAAAAGTTGTTTAGTATAGAATTATATTAAACAACTTTCCTAAAGAAACATAGTCTAAGAATTTAAACTATGTGTTTTTATTAAAAGATCCCTGTTGAGTTACATCCGGTATATTGTGAGAGACGTTTCTGTGAAGCTGGTGTTATGCACGAAGAAAAGCACAAAGACGTTTATTCCTAACAATTGCTGTAAAGCTTGTATTTATCTACCATAGCTTAACTCTTATTCACCTTATGTATTAGAATTTATATTATTCAATGATTGATACAATCAATTTATTTTGTGATTTAAACGACTTTTTGTATGCTGAGTTAAGCTGAGTTAGTATCCGGTATCCGGCCGGATACCGGATACCAAAAATATGGCCGGATAGGCCGGATACCGGATAGTAACCGGATATCCGTTTCATCTCTAGTAGGAATTGTCGCCACTCTTCGGTAGATCGTATTTTCGTAATTGTATTTCCGGTTTCCATGTGCAGATTGTGCACTTCCGGTCACCTATAGATAGTTTATACAACGTGTAACAGAAAGGTGTAACCATATTTGAAGAGCTCCTTCAGTCAATGGTATAGAACAACTTTTACTATGGAACAAACCCTGTATCTCGAAAAAAAAATTTCAACTGTTTCATAGAAAAATGCAATGCCGCTCGGCCGAAATGTATGGAAGGGCAGATTTCGAAGGGCGGCTCTACCGCGTAATTCTCATTTGTATCAACTTCAAGCAAATGCATGCGAAATTCAACGCGTGCAAAAGAGATGGCATGTTAGGCGGGCGTCGTCGCACGCACGTCAAATTTCAATCTCAAGTTGATGTTGATGAAAATGAGAATTACGCGGTAGACCCACTGTTTCATACCGGCCAAAAATTGGAAAACGAGGTTGTCTGACCAATCAACAGATGGCAGCACTTTTCTTTAATGATAACTCTAGGTATGAATTTACATATAAATATTTAGATTAGGGGCCAATATACAGGATGTAACAGAAAGGTGTAACCATATTTGAAGAGCTTATTCAGTCAATGGTTTAGAACAACTTTTACTATGGAACAAATCCTGTATCTGAAAAAAAAAATGTTACTGTTTCATAGAAAAATGTAATGCCGCTCGGCCGAAATGTATGGAAGGGCAGATTTTGTTTTTGAGATTTCCGGTTTGGCTCCATAGTAAAAGTTGTTCTATACCATTGACTGAATAACCTCTTCAAATATGGTTACACCTTTCTGTTACACGTTTCTGTAACACCCATAATTGCTTAGTTCCGATTTTTTTGCAAATGTTCTAACATGACTGGCTCTTATTTTCTCTTTAGGGTTAAACGTCAGTAGCTTGGCGCAAAGTGCATAACTTAACTTTGTTTTTCTTGTTTAGAAAGGAGACGGTCAGAATCGGCCTTAACCGCGTACATGAAATAAATTTATACTATAATTTTTGTTAGATTTATTCGTAGCTAGTTTCACTTTCATAATAACACGGACACAGATATTAAAATAATATATGTCGCAGCCGGTCATGAGAGCGAAAGCGCGCCATCTACCAAGTAGTCCACAAACTACAGTAGAGCCACTGAGCGATGACGTTTAAATGCCTACAAATTATCGTAATTATTTATTAGCAAGTGTGAATTAAAAAATGTAATACTTCATTGTTGATAGTGATGTACTACTTGTTTCGGTTATTATTTTTCGATTTGAATGTTGCTTTATTGTGCAATATAATTCGTATAGAAACAAAGATTTTTTTTTAAAGTTTCTCATTTTTTATAGGTCGTGTTTGAGTTCGCCAAGTTACGCAATAATATTTAATTAAAAACAAAACAATGACGAAGTTAAACTAAACGAAAATAAATGATAGTAAAATACTTCTTTCGATTTAGATATTTAAACATCTCTTGGGGGCCCCGGGGCAGTACATCGCATAGCCCTCCGATAGCTACGCTACTGGTTTTGGCACATTTTCCTTTTGTATAATTATCTTGAATGTTGAATGACGTGTCTAATGTTGAGTAAACTCACACTTTTATTTTTAACCGAAATTTGAAATGTACCTCATCACTAAATGCAGCTGTCATAAGTGCCATCACTCAGTGGCCCTACTTTACGCTTCGAGCGTGCTTTGATAAAGTCATGCGTGACGCAATCGGCGCAGTCTCAGCTTTTCATTTCACGATTCATGCTTTTCTTCTGTATTTTGATAGATATTACATCACGATTGACATTCGAGCATGACCCTTTTAAATATATCAGAATCATCGTGAAACATTGTTACAACTATGAACGTTTCAAACGCGCTTAAGTTTATTTTCGCAATGCCATATGAAAATAACCTCAAAATAAAAACGATTTATCATAAAAAGTTATTAAAACATGGTGTCCATTTAAAAGCATTTTGATCTGTGCCATTTGACCTTCAGTATTTGACGCCAATAGTTCAGTAATAGTGAGGTTTATAAAGCAAGAGTTTGAAATTGTATACACAATTAGTCATGATCTTTTCAAAACCAACTTAAAATGCTGTTTTAATTTTGTTTGGACAAGATCATGACTAATTATTATTGTGCATTAAATTTCAAACTCATGCTTAATAAACCTCACTAATACTGAACTATTAGCGTCAACTGCCATATACCAAAATGTTTTTCAATTTTTAACTTCTAAACAAGAAATACAAAGTTTAGTTATGCACTTTGCACTAAGCGAATGACGTTTAACTTTAATAACTTTTCAAATACTACTTTTACAATTTATGGTTCGGCTCGTTTTCGGGAACACGAACAGTGGCGAAGATTTGGGTGCGCATTATATTGGGTGTTAATTTGATAACCTTTTTCTTCAAACAGAGTGTTCTACCCATTTATATGAACAACTTTGACTGTGGGGCCAACAATTAAATCGCGAAAAAATAATCAGCTGTTCCATACAAAACTTAAATACTTACTCGACCAAATTGTATGAAACAGTTGATATTTTTTTGGGATTTCGGGGTTGGCCCCTTAGTAAAAGTTGTTCATTTTAACGGGTAGAACACCCCGTTTTAATGAAAAGGGCTATCATTTTAACACCCTGTATATTTAGCTGACTGTAAGTCATTATGTTACTTCTTTTGGGAAAGTGGAATGTCCATTGTGTATTAAAATGCAATATCGTCCGTTTTAAGTACCACTCAAAATAAAAATGAACTAAAAAGATTTTGAGAGATGTGTCAAAAAAAATTTGTTTATAATTTTATTCATTTTGGTATAGTTTACATATTACACAGTGCATATTTACAGTATGGTTTTGTGAGTAACTGGTAAAAGTGATTTTTTCATACTCGGCCCGGCCAATACATTTTGCGCGGACTATAGTTTTACTTTTAGTATATTTTTGTCTAGAAATCCGCCTTATTTAGTTATTGAGAGCTATTTTTAAATTAACTTTCACGGTAACTGTATTTTTAACATGGCTAATGATAAGATAGGTGGAACGTGTAACCGTATTTTCTATAAAAAATAACTGAAACATTTATTTACATTAAGTTTTGAGATAAAGCAATGGTTATATTTATGTGTTTATACATATACATATAATAGTAGTTTATGCTACTAGGGCGAAAAGGAATAAATTACGAGGACGATTTAAAACACGAGCGTAGCCAGTGTTTTAAACGTAACCGAGTAATTTATTGCTTTTACGCCCGTGTAGCATACTACGTTTTTCAATGCATAGTGTGAGGACATGAAAACAAATATAATCTTGAGAACTTTCAATTATGATTGGCTTAAAAGGATTGTATCCAGAGCCGTTAAACAGTGGAAAAAAAAGTATAACATCTGGTACACAGGAGAGGCTGCAGGTTAGCCAACCATTGCAAACAAATTAAAAAAATAATAATAATAAAGCCCTAGGGCAAAATAATCGACTTTCTGTTCGGTTTTGATGCATAAAAAGTGGGCCTTTACGAGCACATGCATTGAAAAAATATATATAACTAACCGTAGAATTGCAAATATTCTTGCTATACCTTATTCGCCTCGGATTGACCCACGAGCTGTCAAAGTTCTAAGTTGACACTTGACATGTGAGACAGTTGTATCGATTCGGCGCATCACAATTTAACTAATTTGATAGGACTAACCTTAACCGTCCTTGTCTTTTCGATCCATCCATCCATCCATCAGCTTAGTTCGTCCACTGCTGGACATAAGCCTTTCCAGGACTTTGCCACTACCGGCGGTCATCCTGGAAGAATTGCCCATACTCACACACGCTGGGCAGGCGGGTTGGTGAGCGCGGTGCCGGAACCCTCGGACCAGTGACACCGCTGCCCGTCACCAGTCTGTTCCATATAAGGCCCGGCTATTAGGGATGGATATACCGCCATCCATCGGTCCCAGGCATGGTGGGCCTCCTGGTTTTTTGCCTGTGAGCTGTCCGCTTACTCTCCCCCGAATTACTTCGAGGGGGTCTCCAAGTAAGATGGTGGTACCTCCACAGTCGAGCCCGGCATCAGCTCTACCACCAGTCTTTTCGATACAGAAAGAATAAGACAGAACGCTCAAATTAAGTTTAGTCCTGTCAAATAAGTTGTCGTGTTGCGCCGAATCGACACAAATATGCATTTTATCGTGAACAGAAGTATTCTACCTAACATGAAGTAAGAAGTGTTTAGAATCGATGTAAAGGTTGTCCAGCGGAAAATTTTCAAGGTTAAGTTGTAGTTGTCAAGAAACTACTGGGGTGAGGTTAGCAGGAGGGGTATCGTAACCCCTCGGCCATAGCTTCAGGCTTCTGGCGGCGCTTCTTGTTGCGCTTCCAGGCGGTTTTTGCGACGGGCTTTGCCCTGCCACGACACCCGTCGGTGCCTTCATGTATAGCGCGCTCGCTCGCTCAAAGCGCTCGACACTAGGTTCGTTATGTGCGCTCGATCACTGGCGCGGCTCTGAGCTATGGCCACTGCGCTGTAGGCACATACATTTGTTTTAACTGCCCGCCTCCCCGTACACCGCTGTCGCGAGAGTGCAAGTCACCCGAAACCGGACAAGACGCGCGAGCGGCGACCCTTGGCCGGCTCTATACAACTTCATACATTTGTTCTCTCCGCCGGCGCGGCGGAAGAACCGCTTGGCACGCCTCTCGAAGCCTGAAGCTGTGGCCGACCGGTTAGAAGCTTTGCTGATTTGACATTGACAGTCGCCATGAGTAGAAATGGGTCGGTACGTGTTTTTGCAATACCGAAACTAGGTATTGGCACAGAATAAAATACTAATTGGTGTGGTTTTCAATAACTGGTTTCGAAACTGGTTATTTAAATAACTAAGGTAGGTTTTGAGTTCGTTATTATAGTTATAGCCGAACTTGAGATTAGAAATGGGTCGAATTAAATTGTTAAATTTAAATTGTTTCTTAAATTATTGCGGAAAATTTATATTAAGTTTTTGTGAGAGGCATGTACTGGACCTGTAATTTTCATCGTGAGCGGTTGACAACTCGTGGTAATTACGAGACGATTAGGGTATACAAATTCTGTACAGGTCCTCTAAAAAGGTCGCTTTGGATGAATCATATTATGATTCTGTTGTAATGCCGTCTCTTTTGCACGCGTGAAGAAACTCTTGTCTCTATCCTACTTTCAAATCATTTCATGATTCACCCAGGTTGGCCTTTTTAGGTCCCCAGTACTCCCAAAGTAATGCGCAACTATGCCGAACAGTGGCGAAGATTTGTATGCGCATTATTACTTTGGGGGTACTGTACTTGTGTTTTGTGATAAAACTTGGCTATCAATACAAATTTGCATGTCGGTTGTGTACTTTACTGGCTTTAAACATTTCTGTGTATCGTTAAAATAACTATAACATAATTATAATAAATATACTGAATAAAATTATTACAAAGCCTTTTTTAGCTTTTTATTATTTTAAACAGATTATAAATATAAATAAAAAAGTATTAATTATTTTCGAGATATATTTCGACCAACTTAATACTGACGACGACCACAAGTTGGTCGAAATATATGTCGAAAATAATTAATACTTTTTTATTTATATATATTATGTTTATAATAAATATATTTTAATCAAACCATGTACTTTACTGTTCTTAATAAATATCTTTCCTAAACAAACAAGTATACTTTGTAAAACGCAATTACTATTCGATTGTATTCATAAGTATTATATACTTGCTTTTGCCCTCAGCTTCGCTCGCGCTGGTTTAGTTTGCATTTTTCTGGGATAAAAAGTAGCCTATGTTACTCTCCGGTCCATTAACTATTTCTATGCAAAAAATCTCGTCGATCCGTTGTTACGTTACAAACCAACAAACACACTTTCGCATTTATAATAAGGGTACGGGGGTACGGATTATGGAGCGGTGGTAGCTCAGGGGTAGAACGCTGGCCTCTCAATCCTGTGATCTTGGTTCGATTCCCGGTTAGGCATGCACAAATGAGTTTTTCAGAATTTATGTACATAAATGCGTGTTTCCTTCACTTGTTGAACGGTGAAGGAAAACTGCGTGCCCTAAAATGTATAGTCACTATACGAGTGACTCGTAGCATAGTGTTTAATCGCGCGTGACGCCACTTAGTTGAATCACAAGTGCGAGGAGCTTGACACGATGTTTTTGGGATTAAACAGTATGTCACGTTCCTCGCACCTGTGATTCAACTAAGCCGCGTCGCTCACGATTAACAAAATTCTACTGACGTATCTTATTAATTTCATT
Organism: Ypsolopha sequella; assembly: GCA_934047225.1. Taxonomy (NCBI): domain Eukaryota; kingdom Metazoa; phylum Arthropoda; class Insecta; order Lepidoptera; family Ypsolophidae; genus Ypsolopha; species Ypsolopha sequella. The sequence continues at coordinate 19,262,577 of OW204006.1, read as the reverse complement.
TTAAATACCTACTGCAAATCAATAAATTATGTCGAAATAAAAAACCAATGTCAATTTTGAGAATATTTATTGATATGTCAAAATTTTTGACAATCTTCAGAAATTGACTCGTAGAACGACGTGTGCGCCCACTACGACCGCTTCCGGGTCACTAACAAACGCATGAGCACGTGGTAGGAAGGTACTAATAACGCGGGAGTCATAATTTGAAAAATATTGACGCAAGACACGCTTTTCGATTTTGCGGTGTCTATCAGATTACCACGTCAGCCGCAGAGGGTTTAACATTGTGCTGCGGGGCCTGGTATAGTGTATTTGTGCGATAATACGGTAATATACGGTACGATAATGCGAACGGCGATAGGGCTACCACCCATCACATTCAGAAACGCGGGTAGAGTTTGGACTGTGACTTGCATTTAACATGTCACACTCGGAACACCTCTGACACCTCTCATTATTGTGCACCATATAAAAGAAAAGCCTTATCGCTTATAGCGATATCTTCTAGACAACCATTATTGGGTGGAAATGAGCTTAAGGAGAGAAAGCGTTCGTGAAGGCGGTGTACATAAAATAAAAAAAATCGTGCACAATAAGTAATTTAATAATATACTCGTACTAATACGATTTAAATACGATGAAATGTACAATAAACTGAAGAAGAGAACAGGGGAAAAGATATGATAGTCACTAAGACTCTGAGAGAGAGAATTTCATATTTTTATACCTTAGAATTCTAAGTTTTAGACGGAGTTGACTTTTGACTTTTAATTATCTACTAAACAGTAAGACTAAAAATTGGATAGACTTTCAATTCCGTTGTTTTATAAGTTCTAATGAATTTGTGATTTTCATTTTTTTTCCCTGTACCCTTCTATGTTATATACCTACCTATATATTAAATTAAAATTAAAAATTAAAATTAAAATTCATTTATTTCAAGTGACCAAGACTCATATAGGAATAAAACATAAAACAGATTAAATTAAATATAACATTACATTGTACTAATAATAATAATAATAAAACACACAATATATATAATAACTGCTCACCACGGCTACACACACATGCCTGTCGCATGCCTGTTGCAACAGTGGCGTATGTAGGGACAATCAAGCCTGTCCGCGATCATTGCCAGGATTGTGTTGGCGCTGGCCCGTACTCTGTGTAGCAGAGACGCGCATCGTCTGCGCATGGTCGCATGGAAGCAGTCAATGCGAGCCCAGGCGAACATGCCCGAGGCGCTACAGTAGCGAGGCAGCCTCAACACCGCCCTGAGCGCGTTATTATACTGGACTCGGACAGCCCCGTATGACCTCTGAGTGTAGCTAGCCCACAGGCTGCACGTGTAAAGCGATGTACAGAAAGCCCTAAATAGGGTAAGCTTTACCTCAGTAGAACAACGTGCAAACCTGTGTAGCATTGCAAATTTCGTAGTTGCGGTTATCACAACTTGTTGGTAAATTTCGGTTTACCCTCTTTTCTAGTCATGAAGATAATCGCGTGTCTGCTGCAAGTCCGAGGAGTTTTTCTCGTTCATTTGCCAACCGGAGTTTATGCCGACAGCTCGTGTTGAGTTATTTTTTATTTTTTAATGGCGGATTTTGCCAACACGACTTCGTGATAGTTCTAAGGTTTGTTTTGAGTTTAAATTTGGGTTATTCATTTGTGTGGAATGGTTCTATATTATTGTTTTTGTATTTCAGATAAATTTTACATATGCGTTGGATTGATTTTTGAAAAGGAATTTTTTCGTCGGGTTGGAGGGAGTTCTGACTATCGTCAGATCATGGTATGTATTGCTTTCTTTGTATTTTTAGTCACCGGAATTTTGTTCCCATTGTTCCGTGTGGTAAAGGTTTTAATATTGTTTTTTCTCTTCTAATTCCAGGGTTTTTGTTTTCAAGATCTTCGTGTTTACAAGATCTTCTTGTTTCCGAGTTTACCAGTTTTCGTGATTTACCAGCTGGCAGAGTTTTGATCGCCGCGTGGTGTACGCAGTAGCAGTTCCTTTGTCTGCGCGGTCGAGGATCGTTGACCTTGAATGGGGCAGCGGACGGCGGGTCATTTCCGTGGTGGTTATTGGATAAATTCAAGTAGGTGTTGGAATTTTTTTACTATTATCCACACACAATGAAGATATCTAGGACGGTATGTTTTCTGGACACATAGTTATGTGTCCTATTAGTATTCAAGGGTAAATTCTTCTTCCTGTTTCACCGAATAACCCAAACTGTAAAATTTAATGTTCCGTATTATTTTTTTTTTTACCTGGTAGAACTGAATGGAGTACCAGACGATTTGGTTTAAAGTGTATGTACGACAAATATTTATTGTTTGTAGGATCTACGGCTCCCCTGAGCTAGATTTTATTTAGAAAATTATTTCCCTTGTTTGTTTACAAATTTTGTTACTTTTTTAAAGTTTTTTTTTTGTTTAATGTAATTTTCACAAGATTCCATGTAATCTAGTTACCTGTGGATAAGGCGGTAACAATTCCACCTAGTTATCACTTAAATGTTTATTTATGTCTTGGCAATACTAATTCCAATGTAATATTACTACCAGATGTTAAGGCGGTACCTAACACAACTATTTAAAGGTACTTAAGGACTTAGTAATGTCTTGGCAGGAAATTTGCCAAATGGAGGTCTTGGCCAAAAACTCGTAACTAAGATAATTTTTTCCGTTAACACCTTTCCTTAACTTGTGAAATTTGTCCTTTTTTTGTTTTGATAAAATTAAATAAACTTAATTGTAAAGTACCTCGAAGTTTTCTTCAGAACCTTTTAACAACTATTAGGTTACAATTAGGTCACTGTTTAGTTTTATCTTGTTCAGTGGTACGACCGGTGGAAAGACCGGGTACCTGCCGGTAGTGTATCTGATAATGGCGCCCTTACTTTTTTAAATAATAATATTTGTCGAAGGGTTATTTGGTGAAACAGGGTTTTTTTTTTGTTGTTACTCGGTTTTTTTGGTATGTGTAACATAATTTTTTTTTGTGTACTGTGTATTTTGGTTTAGTGTGTGCTTTTGCACATATAAGGAAGCTTAAGTGCTAATTTTTTTTTTGTGAGTAACAACTTAAGGTGTATTTACACTGGTTTTTTTTTTTGGTACCAAAAATTTTTTTTTAAATGGTTTTTAATTTTTTTGTAGTTTACACTGAGTTGTGTTTTTGGTTGTGTAAATTATTTTTTGCACTCAGTGATTTTAGTACCAAGTTAATTTGAAGAATTTAACACTTGTAAGAAACAGGAAGCAGATTTTTTTTAAATGGATACTAAAGTAGTATTGTTTTTGGTCCTCTTAAAAGATAAATTAATTTTCGAGTTGACTATTCGCGCCGACACGCCATCATCCACGGTTTTAGGTCTTTGGACGCTGTTAAGGAAACCATTTTTTTTTGTGTGTTTTGGTTGTTGATACCTCGGCATTTTATTTTGTTTTAATTTTATTGTGGTTTTATTGGAGTTTTGTTTTTTTTGTTTATGTATGGAGCTTCAAAACAGTGATTGTGGGTTTTTACACTAATCTTTGGATTGAGCTTCGTGCATGAGGTTGTAAGTTTTTACAATTCTCGGGTTTTGGGGTTATGTTTTTTTTTTTTTTTAATTTATTTTATTGGGGTTAGTTCGTGGTTCAGCTCGCTGCTCGAGTTGTTCCGGGTTTTGTTTTACTTGCTTTTAGGCAAGAGCCGAGGTATCGGGCAGGTTTATTTGTTTGTTTTGTTTTTTTAACCGTCATATAATAAACATGGGGGTAATTTTTTTTTTCTCTTTAGTAATGTTTTTTTTAGTTACTCAAATTTTTTGTTTTTTTTTGTTTGTTTTGGGGGATTTTCTTCAACTAAAATTGAGTAATCGTTTTTATTTTATGACGTTTTTGTCAGGGTTTTGGTTAGTTTCACGGACTCACGTATTAGTGAGATTCGTGTTTTGTTTAAAATTTATTCCCCCTGCTGCATTTGTTAGTGACGCGACTTTTATTCGTAATGATCCCGTTTTTCCACTTTTGTTTCATTCGCGAGCCCGGGTGGGAGTTGAGTTTGATTTCATGGCCAGTGTTTTAGTGTCCCAACAATATATTTGGGGCAGTGGCGTGCACAGAACTTTTTGCTGGAAAAGCAAATAATTGGTCAAGAACAACAATAAAAAAAATATGAAAAAATTTAAATATCACTTTGAAAAAAAAAATTTTGTATGACGCCAGGGTAGACAATGTCTACCCTAGAGTGAAAATTTCCTATACAAACTTTTTTTTTTCAAAGTGATATTTAAATTTTTTTATATTTTTTTTATTGTTGTTCTTGACCAATTGTTTGCTTTTCCAGCAAAAAGTTCTGTGCACGCCACTGATTTGGGGGGATACCTAATTTTGTTTGAAAGGTTACTGACGAACAGCATTGTCTGGCTCGTTAAGAAGTTTGGATGTTATGTTTAAATGGATAGAATGCAGAGAGGTATGGAAGTAAGGTTGGTGATGTATGCTAGGATACACTGGGCCGGTTTTGTTAGAAGTCAAATTTCGACAGTGACCTACTCCAGCTCAAAGAGGTCTCGGTTTTTTTTTTGGTGTGATCCATTGCACACTTTTGTCCGCTGCCGTTTGGTGGTATAGGGTAGCCGTGGTTTTTTTTGGAAGTGGGCGATAATCCCTGGACGTCTGGGAGTTACTCGTTTGAGTCTCCTGGTGTTTTTTTTTCCCTCTCACTGGAGTGGCTTGTTTGTGCCGGTAAGTTCGATTAAGTTCGTTGATTCCGGTGATACAGGTCATGTTGATGGTGAGGGGCCGAGGCGGAACTCTTGAATGATTTCATTTGTTTTATTTTTATAGTTGGGGGGTAGCATTTCGTCATTACGAATACTAGCGCACTACTTTTGTTGTTCCTGCAGGAAGGGTTACTTTTGTTTGGTTTTTGTTTTTATTGTCGTGGGTTCGACTTTGTTTTGGGTTTTGACGGATGTTTGTTTCTTTTGTTTTATGTTTGTCTTTGGTTTTTATTTGGTTTTGTTTGTAGGTGTGCTGTTTTCAGGCACCTACTTTAGTTATTAGGTTTTTGTTTTGTGCTGGTTTTTTTTTTTTTTATAAAATCATCGGGGGGGGGGTTAATTTGTTGTTTTTTATTTTGGGTTTTAAAAAATTTTTTAGTTTTTTGTTGTGGTTTTACGCTGAGGGCAGCGATCGGTGCTCTAGGCGCACCTCTTATGCTTCGGGAGGGGGTATTGTAGCATTGCAAATTTCGTAGTTGCGGTTATCACAACTTGTTGGTAAATTTCGGTTTACCCTCTTTTCTAGTCATGAAGATAATCGCGTGTCTGCTGCAAGTCCGAGGAGTTTTTCTCGTTCATTTGCCAACCGGAGTTTATGCCGACAGCTCGTGTTGAGTTATTTTTTATTTTTTAATGGCGGATTTTGCCAACACGACTTCGTGATAGTTCTAAGGTTTGTTTTGAGTTTAAATTTGGGTTATTCATTTGTGTGGAATGGTTCTATATTATTGTTTTTGTATTTCAGATAAATTTTACATATGCGTTGGATTGATTTTTGAAAAGGAATTTTTTCGTCGGGTTGGAGGGAGTTCTGACTATCGTCAGATCATGGTATGTATTGCTTTCTTTGTATTTTTAGTCACCGGAATTTTGTTCCCATTGTTCCGTGTGGTAAAGGTTTTAATATTGTTTTTTCTCTTCTAATTCCAGGGTTTTTGTTTTCAAGATCTTCGTGTTTACAAGATCTTCTTGTTTCCGAGTTTACCAGTTTTCGTGATTTACCAGCTGGCAGAGTTTTGATCGCCGCGTGGTGTACGCAGTAGCAGTTCCTTTGTCTGCGCGGTCGAGGATCGTTGACCTTGAATGGGGCAGCGGACGGCGGGTCATTTCCGTGGTGGTTATTGGATAAATTCAAGTAGGTGTTGGAATTTTTTTACTATTATCCACACACAATGAAGATATCTAGGACGGTATGTTTTCTGGACACATAGTTATGTGTCCTATTAGTATTCAAGGGTAAATTCTTCTTCCTGTTTCACCGAATAACCCAAACTGTAAAATTTAATGTTCCGTATTATTTTTTTTTTTACCTGGTAGAACTGAATGGAGTACCAGACGATTTGGTTTAAAGTGTATGTACGACAAATATTTATTGTTTGTAGGATCTACGGCTCCCCTGAGCTAGATTTTATTTAGAAAATTATTTCCCTTGTTTGTTTACAAATTTTGTTACTTTTTTAAAGTTTTTTTTTGTTTAATGTAATTTTCACAAGATTCCATGTAATCTAGTTACCTGTGGATAAGGCGGTAACAATTCCACCTAGTTATCACTTAAATGTTTATTTATGTCTTGGCAATACTAATTCCAATGTAATATTACTACCAGATGTTAAGGCGGTACCTAACACAACTATTTAAAGGTACTTAAGGACTTAGTAATGTCTTGGCAGGAAATTTGCCAAATGGAGGTCTTGGCCAAAAACTCGTAACTAAGATAATTTTTTCCGTTAACACCTTTCCTTAACTTGTGAAATTTGTCCTTTTTTTGTTTTGATAAAATTAAATAAACTTAATTGTAAAGTACCTCGAAGTTTTCTTCAGAACCTTTTAACAACTATTAGGTTACAATTAGGTCACTGTTTAGTTTTATCTTGTTCAGTGGTACGACCGGTGGAAAGACCGGGTACCTGCCGGTAGTGTATCTGATAATGGCGCCCTTAATTTTTTAAATAATAATATTTGTCGAAGGGTTATTTGGTGAAACAGGGTTTTTTTTTTGTTGTTACTCGGTTTTTTTGGTATGTGTAACATAATTTTTTTTTGTGTACTGTGTATTTTGGTTTAGTGTGTGCTTTTGCACATATAAGGAAGCTTAAGTGCTAATTTTTTTTTTGTGAGTAACAACTTAAGGTGTATTTACACTGGTTTTTTTTTTGGTACCAAAAATTTTTTTTTAAATGGTTTTTAATTTTTTTGTAGTTTACACTGAGTTGTGTTTTTGGTTGTGTAAATTATTTTTTGCACTCAGTGATTTTAGTACCAAGTTAATTTGAAGAATTTAACACTTGTAAGAAACAGGAAGCAGATTTTTTTTAAATGGATACTAAAGTAGTATTGTTTTTGGTCCTCTTAAAAGATAAATTAATTTTCGAGTTGACTATTCGCGCCGACACGCCATCATCCACGGTTTTAGGTCTTTGGACGCTGTTAAGGAAACCATTTTTTTTTGTGTGTTTTGGTTGTTGATACCTCGGCATTTTATTTTGTTTTAATTTTATTGTGGTTTTATTGGAGTTTTGTTTTTTTTGTTTATGTATGGAGCTTCAAAACAGTGATTGTGGGTTTTTACACTAATCTTTGGATTGAGCTTCGTGCATGAGGTTGTAAGTTTTTACAATTCTCGGGTTTTGGGGTTATGTTTTTTTTTTTTTTAATTTATTTTATTGGGGTTAGTTCGTGGTTCAGCTCGCTGCTCGAGTTGTTCCGGGTTTTGTTTTACTTGCTTTTAGGCAAGAGCCGAGGTATCGGGCAGGTTTATTTGTTTGTTTTGTTTTTTTAACCGTCATATAATAAACATGGGGGTAATTTTTTTTTTCTCTTTAGTAATGTTTTTTTTAGTTACTCAAATTTTTTGTTTTTTTTTGTTTGTTTTGGGGGATTTTCTTCAACTAAAATTGAGTAATCGTTTTTATTTTATGACGTTTTTGTCAGGGTTTTGGTTAGTTTCACGGACTCACGTATTAGTGAGATTCGTGTTTTGTTTAAAATTTATTCCCCCTGCTGCATTTGTTAGTGACGCGACTTTTATTCGTAATGATCCCGTTTTTCCACTTTTGTTTCATTCGCGAGCCCGGGTGGGAGTTGAGTTTGATTTCATGGCCAGTGTTTTAGTGTCCCAACAATATATTTGGGGGGATACCTAATTTTGTTTGAAAGGTTACTGACGAACAGCATTGTCTGGCTCGTTAAGAAGTTTGGATGTTATGTTTAAATGGATAGAATGCAGAGAGGTATGGAAGTAAGGTTGGTGATGTATGCTAGGATACACTGGGCCGGTTTTGTTAGAAGTCAAATTTCGACAGTGACCTACTCCAGCTCAAAGAGGTCTCGGTTTTTTTTTTGGTGTGATCCATTGCACACTTTTGTCCGCTGCCGTTTGGTGGTATAGGGTAGCCGTGGTTTTTTTTTGGAAGTGGGCGATAATCCCTGGACGTCTGGGAGTTACTCGTTTGAGTCTCCTGGTGTTTTTTTTTCCCTCTCACTGGAGTGGCTTGTTTGTGCCGGTAAGTTCGATTAAGTTCGTTGATTCCGGTGATACAGGTCATGTTGATGGTGAGGGGCCGAGGCGGAACTCTTGAATGATTTCATTTGTTTTATTTTTATAGTTGGGGGGTAGCATTTCGTCATTACGAATACTAGCGCACTACTTTTGTTGTTCCTGCAGGAAGGGTTACTTTTGTTTGGTTTTTGTTTTTATTGTCGTGGGTTCGACTTTGTTTTGGGTTTTGACGGATGTTTGTTTCTTTTGTTTTATGTTTGTCTTTGGTTTTTATTTGGTTTTGTTTGTAGGTGTGCTGTTTTCAGGCACCTACTTTAGTTATTAGGTTTTTGTTTTGTGCTGGTTTTTTTTTTTTTTTATAAAATCATCGGGGGGGGGGTTAATTTGTTGTTTTTTATTTTGGGTTTTAAAAAATTTTTTAGTTTTTTGTTGTGGTTTTACGCTGAGGGCAGCGATCGGTGCTCTAGGCGCACCTCTTATGCTTCGGGAGGGGGTATTGTAGCATTGCAAATTTCGTAGTTGCGGTTATCACAACTTGTTGGTAAATTTCGGTTTACCCTCTTTTCTAGTCATGAAGATAATCGCGTGTCTGCTGCAAGTCCGAGGAGTTTTTCTCGTTCATTTGCCAACCGGAGTTTATGCCGACAGCTCGTGTTGAGTTATTTTTTATTTTTTAATGGCGGATTTTGCCAACACGACTTCGTGATAGTTCTAAGGTTTGTTTTGAGTTTAAATTTGGGTTATTCATTTGTGTGGAATGGTTCTATATTATTGTTTTTGTATTTCAGATAAATTTTACATATGCGTTGGATTGATTTTTGAAAAGGAATTTTTTCGTCGGGTTGGAGGGAGTTCTGACTATCGTCAGATCATGGTATGTATTGCTTTCTTTGTATTTTTAGTCACCGGAATTTTGTTCCCATTGTTCCGTGTGGTAAAGGTTTTAATATTGTTTTTTCTCTTCTAATTCCAGGGTTTTTGTTTTCAAGATCTTCGTGTTTACAAGATCTTCTTGTTTCCGAGTTTACCAGTTTTCGTGATTTACCAGCTGGCAGAGTTTTGATCGCCGCGTGGTGTACGCAGTAGCAGTTCCTTTGTCTGCGCGGTCGAGGATCGTTGACCTTGAATGGGGCAGCGGACGGCGGGTCATTTCCGTGGTGGTTATTGGATAAATTCAAGTAGGTGTTGGAATTTTTTTACTATTATCCACACACAATGAAGATATCTAGGACGGTATGTTTTCTGGACACATAGTTATGTGTCCTATTAGTATTCAAGGGTAAATTCTTCTTCCTGTTTCACCGAATAACCCAAACTGTAAAATTTAATGTTCCGTATTATTTTTTTTTTTACCTGGTAGAACTGAATGGAGTACCAGACGATTTGGTTTAAAGTGTATGTACGACAAATATTTATTGTTTGTAGGATCTACGGCTCCCCTGAGCTAGATTTTATTTAGAAAATTATTTCCCTTGTTTGTTTACAAATTTTGTTACTTTTTTAAAGTTTTTTTTTTGTTTAATGTAATTTTCACAAGATTCCATGTAATCTAGTTACCTGTGGATAAGGCGGTAACAATTCCACCTAGTTATCACTTAAATGTTTATTTATGTCTTGGCAATACTAATTCCAATGTAATATTACTACCAGATGTTAAGGCGGTACCTAACACAACTATTTAAAGGTACTTAAGGACTTAGTAATGTCTTGGCAGGAAATTTGCCAAATGGAGGTCTTGGCCAAAAACTCGTAACTAAGATAATTTTTTCCGTTAACACCTTTCCTTAACTTGTGAAATTTGACCTTTTTTTGTTTTGATAAAATTAAATAAACTTAATTGTAAAGTACCTCGAAGTTTTCTTCAGAACCTTTTAACAACTATTAGGTTACAATTAGGTCACTGTTTAGTTTTATCTTGTTCAGTGGTACGACCGGTGGAAAGACCGGGTACCTGCCGGTCGTGCTACCTGACACCTGCGAGCCAACATATTTGCTCTAATCGACAAGGCCCTCCGTTCCCGCTCAATATCAGCATTATCCCTGAGGTCGGTTGTGATAAGATGACCCAGGTATTTGAACTGTTCAACCCTGACTAAAGGAACACCGTATAGTCGAACAGGCGGCACGCTATGAGGGCTCCCTGTACCGGCCTCAAAGACAAGGTACTGACTTTTTGCAACATTATACTTAAGCCCGTGGCTTAAGGCGAACTCCTCACACGTCATCAACAGTGATCTGAGACCACAGACCGATGCGCTCAACAACACCATGTCGTCTGCATAACTCAGATTATTGACACAAACTCCATCTATATGACAACCGACATGCTGACTGCTGAGCGCAACGATCAGTGCGTTTATGTAATGCTACGATCACACGCGCGCCGTGCAGCCCGGCGGGCTGCCTGGCGGGCTGCACGGCATGCGGGCCGGCGAAAATTCAAGATGTTCACACGCACGCCGTCGTGTCAGTCAGTGCCGGCATGGCGGGCAGCGAGGATCTCGGTGTTGTTGCTGCCATATCCTTTGGCTTAACTTATTTTTATTGGAAAAAGAAACAAAATGATGAACGACGGAGAAAAAGACTGCAAAATTGTCTCGTTTGACCATTCCGCCATGTTGTAATCTCCGATCGTAGTGACTTTCTTAGCAACGTTGAAGATCCACTCGTCGCGAAAGCGCGGGAGAGACTGACTGCCCGCGCGCGTTTAAAAAACAGTCACCGGGCGCCCGCACATTCATCCTTTGAACTTTGCCAAAAAACCGACACTCGCCCGATTCGCGGCATTCACGTTCACAGGCGCGTTCACGGGCTCGGGCGTACCGTTTACACGCTCGTGAATGTGAATGTGCACGTTGAATGTCGAGTTAAACGCGTGCGTGTGAAAGGTTAAAAAGTGCAGGGGAAGTCAACCCCCCCTGCCTCACCCCACACTCCATCTGATAAGGCTCCGACAATGCGCCCGCCCATATATTCTATCCATAAATATATTATAAATACGAAAATAGCGTAGACAACCACAGAACATATTGTTCTGTGTAGAGAACCGTATATAAATAGATAATATTATTAGTAGCAGAGGTAGATGGATTGTAGAAAAGATTGCAAAGAAAGAAAATTATTCTTTACTAATCTTTTGAAGACAGGTAATGGAGGAGCACGCCTGATGGTTATGGGCCGGTCATTCTACAGCCTGACCGATTTAACAGCAAAGGAGTACTATAAAAATTGGAAGAGTGTGCTGGAGTTGCTAGGTAGAGCACGATGGAAAGAATTTGAAAGAATCTAAGATATTTTGGAGTTGAAGGATTGAACAATACACTATAAATAAGAGAGAGAATGTGGACATCTCGACGAAGGGGAATTGGCAGCCATTCTAACTGACCTAAATTCAGATACATGATCGAATTTGCGAAGCCCGAAAATAAACTTAATGGCAAAATTTTGGAGGCGCTCAAGCATATCCTTGGACCATGTTACTTTCTCTAAGAGCTTATCCAACTGTTCTGAAGTTAAATCAAGATAGCAAACGTCCGCATAGTGTGTGAAAGAAGGGTTGTAGCAAGCGGAATTTTCAAACGTCCGCATAGTCAATGATGGCTGAAAGGAGATCTAGCAAACGCAATTTTTCTCGTTCTAAGACTTCGGTTTCTGTCTTTGATGAAACCCTAAAAAACTACCTAATCAAAAATAAAATGTACATTGTGATTTCACTAATTAGCTCTCCAAAATTCCTACAATAGTTTCAGCCACAATCGTGGGAAAGTGAAAGTAAATTTTTGCAGATACCGAAATCACAGTGAATAATTTCTCTATGGGGTAAGTAAACGACTTACGTCTTTTAACTCTTACCACATGAATAGGTACTAAATTTAGCCTGAAAAAAGCAAGACACGAATTAAAAGATGCTTACTTTAAGCAAATAATATAAACTTTACTCCGTAAAGAGGCGACACTCACCTCCCTCCGCCAGTTTATCGTCGCACACAAATCAGGTGCACGATCGTGTGCATCCAGTACTATGTAAGGCTCAGTATCGCTTGTTCGCTTTGTGTGTGCATAAGCGTGTATGGACAAGCTAATGTGCTAGTTACGTGCGTGATGTACGGAGTGTTGGGGGTGTGCTTTAAAGGGCCAAAATGATTTAGCTAACCTATCGACTTCAGTATTTAAAAATAAATACGCAAGTATGTTATATGAATGAATGAATATGTTTATTTATTTCAAAGATAACTTAATCTAAATACATCCCACAAAACCAAGTAGAAATTTGGTTTGTCTGTGGGGAGGGAGTCGCACTTCTTTTTCTATAAATTAGATAGTTATGTACTAAATTGTAAGTAGTTAGGTACATTAATAGTAAATAATAAAATGCTATTACACCTATTTCATATATTCTAATACAAAATCACACATAATTATTAAAAATCACCTATAGATAACCGTGCGAACTTGTCCACTTCCGTATGGACTAAAATAGTTCTTATATGCTTGTGTGAAAGCTAATCAATAAGTTTGTAACGGCTATTTAACTCTGTATTTTTGTTATCACCGTAGCGTAGAATAACAGAGACGCTAAAACATTTACTTATCGCCTTAATATTACGTACCTATATAAATTCCTCAAAGCTTATTGGTGAATCCGGTACTCAAGATTGTGAGTCCAGTGTCCTACCACCTAAGCTGCCGGTATGGACTACGTAACGCTAAAATAGTTAAACGTTGCAAGTGAAATTAATTAAATGACATACTTACCTACTAAAAATTAATGTAAAAAACAATTAATTTGCTAAAATTAAGTTTTGCAGATAGGCGCAAATTGGAGCATTAAAAATTATTTTCTCTTTTATATGTAAAAATGTCAAAAACCAGTTCATTTCAGATTTTTAGGGTTAAAGATAAAAAGGCAAATATTTTGGTGATTCCTTTGTCGGGGTACGTCTACGGCAAAACTCTAAAACGAGAGTTAGAATTGTTGCGCGTTTATCGGATGAAGATTACTGGGATTTCTCGAGAAATAAATAACAGCGGCAGCGGCTGAAGGATCCAAGAGATATGCAGAGCTTAGGGGACCTAAAAAGGCCAACTTGGATCAATCATGAAATGATTTGAAAGTAGGATAGAGTCAGAGTTTCTTCATGCGTGCAAAAGAGACGGCATTACAACAGAATCATAATACTCGTATGATTCATCCAAAGCGGTCTTTTTAGAGGACCTTCTGAGTACATACATGTTTGCGCCTTTTGGTGTCGAAACCTTTGGGCCGTGGGGTCACGAGGCGAAATATATTTTTTTAAAGAGATTTCTTCGGTTGACGTTTCCGGAGACCCAGGAGCTGGCACATTTTTTGGGCAACGTCTAAGTTTAGCCATTCAAAAAGAGAAAGCTGCCAGCCTTCTGGGAACCCTGCCACAAGATGGCGGTGATTGGGTAAAATGTTTTTACGAGTATTTAGTAAATTTCTTTTTCTTTAGCAGAAGTTTTAGTTTAGATTCGTTTAATGGATGTGTTCCAATAATAATTGAACAAAATAAGAGGGCGGAGTTGAAGTTAGCGACCCACTTTTAAATATATTTACCAAAATAAAAATTTAGGCTGGAAAAAATTTAAGGGTCCTGGAGGGGAGCTACCTTTAATCGTTTAGTTAGCTCATTTTACTGAAAGGAAACATTCCTTTAATTTTTAAAAGAAACAAAACTGCATTCAAAGATATTCTGAAATTCGCTTGTCTCACCCGGGAATCGAACCAACTAAAAATTAAAAAAATAAACCCTCGCTATTTTATCATACGAATCGGTAGGATTATTGTTCAGAATAAAATTTGTCTAATAAACATTTGGTCTTACACTCATCTGTTGTATGAGATACTCATGAAATTAAATATTTATTACAAGTTCTTTGTTAACAATACCTAGTACTGTTCACTTGTAACAAGTAAATGAAACGTTCTAATTTTCTTATCTCTCTTACATCCAAAGACATCGTATGAAGTACAAGCTTGCTAATGTTATTTATCTTAAGTACCTTGTTGAAGACTTCAATAAGAAAATCGTTAAATGGTAATAATAAATGTATGCAGAGCACAATTACTTCTTGCACTAGGCGTACTGACGAAAAGTTTAAAAAAGGAATGTATTTTTTTTGCAACGCGGAGCAACAAATTTGAAGTTCGAACCATAAATTTCGTTCGAAATTAAAATTTTGTTTTGTTTTGCTTTCATTTCGTGCTGTCATTGTGTAATAATGGCGTATAATTATTACTTTACAAGTGAACAGTACTAGGTATTGTTAATAAAGAACTTGTAATAAATATTCAATTTCATGGGTATCTCGTACAACAGATGAGTGTAAGACTTTAGTTTAGTAGACAAATTTTATCTTGAACAATAATGCTACCGATTCGTATAATAAAATAGCGAGGGTTTTTTTTTTTAATTTTTAGTTGGTTCAGTTCCCGGGTGAGACAAGCAAATTTTAGAAGATCTTTGAATGCAGTTTTGTTTCTTTTAAAAAATAAAGGAATGTTTCCTTTCAGTAAAATGAGCTAACTAAAGGATTTAAGGTAGTTCCCCTCCAGGGCCCTTTCATTTTTTCCAACCTGTATACCTACTTTACAAAATGAACTATTTGAATTTGAATGTGAAATTTGAGATAATGTTGATATACCTTGTTTATTAATTATTACTTTTTCAGTAAAAATTCTGGGCACGCCATTGCTTTGAGGAAGGAATAAAACAGATAATAAAGTAATATATTTTTTTAATAACTTATTAAAAGGTTAGGTTAGTAACAATAAAAAATATAAAATTCCATTTTGGGAG
Organism: Ypsolopha sequella; assembly: GCA_934047225.1. Lineage (NCBI taxonomy): Eukaryota > Metazoa > Arthropoda > Insecta > Lepidoptera > Ypsolophidae > Ypsolopha > Ypsolopha sequella. Next base: position 19,247,476 of record OW204006.1, on the reverse strand, counting down.
ACAATTTTGGAACAGATTAGTAATAATGACGATTAAAATAAAGATTTATAAAGAATCTTTTCATTAAGTTATAAAAGAAGGCACAAAAACTTTAAGGGCAAATGTTCCTAATTAAAAATAATTAATATAATAAAAAACGAATTTTTCTATTGCACCAAACCCAATCACAAATTTCATTGCACATGCCCTTAGATTAAACTACTCAAAAAAAAAAAACATAAATTAAGGAATTAAATCTAAAAATATCAATAACTTATTTAACTATATTTACATGTATTTTTGTGTATACTTAAATAAGTGTAGTATTGCACTTTTAATTCACAATTTCAGCGTAAATATATTATTATTTTCATTTACTTTAGGACTAGCAATAACTCGGTAAAACTAAATGATCACCAAAATATATTTTTCAAAACTTATTTAGTTTGGATATAGAATAATCTACGAACTGAGAAGAAAATTTGGTCCGGCAGACCTATGGACAGACTTTTATTACAAATTAATTTTGTGCTACTTTCATATTTATTTTTAGACATAATTATGTATGTTACATTGTACCTACGTACCTATTAAAGTTACAAAATGCTCATTCATATTACCATTGTTACACGCATAGATTTAGAATGTACAGCGAATCCTATGTCTATGGTTACACGCAACTATTTATTACCTAACTTTAAACTGACAGTTATTGACGTGAGCACCAATCCTCCGACTTGCCTACTCATCCTCTGCCCACACTTACATGTTTAAACTATGACCTTCCTTATGTAATAATCGTACTTGCACAATAGTTAAAATCCCATTTAAACCATAGTGCACTGACTGCCATAAAAATCATTGCTACAATACTTTCACTTGAGGTTTTCACTTTTCGCGATATGTGGTGGCCATTTTCTTTCTTGTGAGAGGTTTGGCGGGAAATTACTATATATTTTGGCGCTTTTTATGCAATCAACATTTGTGTTTGAGACGCTGACTTGCGTGTGTTCAGCCAGTGCTCTATAAAATATTATTTAATTTAATTTATTGTAACATTTCGTGTCTGATTTGTATTGTTATTTATTATGTATGATTTGTTTGTGATGTGGTGAAATATAAATTGTTTATATTGTTCTGTGTTTTACTTTTTCGTGTCTTTAATGGTTATTGTGGTTTATTTTTAATGAATAATTTTATTTATGACACTTTTTCATCTGCTGATAATTTTGTTGCTAAACAAACGTCCAAGGTAATAATATACTTCCATTGTTATATTTTTATCTCGAATTATACAGGTTAAAATAAACATTAAAAAATCCACAACTTTCTTACCTCATAAAATTTTTGAATTATCCATAGACAGAAGTATTTTTTTTATGAATGGCTGTGTTGCAAATGGTCATAAGAAATATCAGCATGGTAGCCTTCAGGACCGGCAGAGTACTGGACCTTTTGCATTCGCCCATCAGGTAGTAGAACATGGTAGGCTCCGTTGGTCTTTTCTCCCTTTTTCTCCTCATGGTGGCCGAAATCATTTCCAGAGTGGTAGTCCTTCACTCGATATCCGAACTCGTAGTTTGCGGCGTAGTGGAGCTGGGGAAGAAAGGAGGTTTCATTCGATGTGTAAAGTTAAGTAAGTTTGGCTAAAGTTTTAAACAATGATCCTAGAAATCTGTAGAATGTACAGGTGTTTTTTAATACTTTTCCACAGACATTAAATTTTATTGAAAGTCTGTGTATTTTTATATCAACGATCCTATTGACGAATATGGTTTATTTTATTAATTATCGTCATATTGAAATTAATGAAATTGAATGTTTCTGAAATTAGTTCCAGTTATTTTATTAAAATGTTTATGATTTTTTTTTATATCAGCTGGATAAAGCTCTTCTGACGCGTAAATAAAATAGAAAAAACCAGTACCCACTTAATATTAATGTATGATACGTGGACCTAAAACATTTATTAGAATTTCTGAAGCAAGGGAATATTAATTTTATTGTATACGGAATTTTATATTTATTTATGCTATTTTAATTTTGCAAGGTTTGACCCTGTTGCGTCTGTGGTATAAATTAGAAATGGAATTAATATATGTATATTATTTAATGGGTAGATGTTATTTAAGTAGCAAGTAATAATAACATTAGGAGCATTTTAGGAGTATTCTATACTTTCTAGGAAATGGGGCCTTAAGATGCATCTTCTCAGCGTCATCCGAAAATGACGCTATCGAAAAAGTTATTTCTCCTAAACGGTATGGTTAAAAAATATTTATTGTTAGTTAAACTATACAGAATAACTTCATGTAAGGAGATTATTCTCGCGTATAAGAAATATCATGAAATTATTGTTCAAAGTTAAGCTGGTTTTGATTAAAATTAAGTAAAATTTGTTAATTATTTCTTTGAAACCACTGATGGTATTTGTATGGTTCACCAAAATACAAGGAAAATATTGCTTAGAAAAATCATTTATGGATATTTTTTCCGTCCATCGCGTCCATATGAAAACTATTATTTTCTCCTATTTTGCGCTATCCGGAGACCCAGCGACGTCGTAATGCAGTGCGCGCTGATATGAACGTTATTTTAATATAGTTTCTGTCGATATTTGTACCGACACAGGTCGACTCGAGGTGGCTGGCGGCTACCTGCCCCTTAAATTAATTTAATTTAAAGTTGTATAATTTTTGCTTATCGAAACTAGATCATTAATTAAGACTAAAAGCACTAAACGTTTTTGATCTCTTTGCATTATTTAACATAAATTTTCGACAGAATAATTAACAAATTGCTTATTTAAATTGTACACTTCCTGAATCATAAAAAAAAACGGGATATTTGGAAAATAAAGCACATATAAAAAGCTTATAATTTATTTTATTTTATCACAACACGAAAAATAAATACCTAAACCTATTTATAACCTATAACGATTGAAACAACTGTCAAAATATGAAAGTATGTATGAGAGTGAGAATGAAGAATATCATACCTGAAGGAAGGGAGGGTTTTAACCCTTCTAAGTCTCCGAATTTAGGTAGCAAAATGAGTAAAGTTAATCCCACCAAAAACATGTCATGTAAAGTAGGTTGCCAAGACTCACAAGCTCATAACGCTCTCACTGTTAAAAGCCTCTCAAGTGTGAAAATAATGGTATGAAATGGAGTATAACACATGTAAAAGTGTAAGGTGAAATTTAACAAACCGCCCGAATTCATACTGGAGACTCGGTTAGTGATCAGGAAAAATGTTCAAATCATATAGCAAAATAAAAAACAATAAAAATTGCTGCCGTACTGCCTATATGGTATTAAAACTAGTCTAGTTCGTATAGGAACAAACATTTTTTTACAACTTAAAAAAAAAAGGATCATTGCACCTTGTTCCTGATCTTTAACCAAGTCGCCAGTATAATTTCGGGTGGTTGATTTAATTTAACCTGTATACCAGATGTAAATGAACAGGTATCTAAAAAGAAACCACATATTATAACACAATTATCTTGGCTGTATTCTACCTAACATGATTATGAGCAACATAAATAAAATTGACGACAAAAATATAATTAATTATTATCTAATCAGTGGTAGTGCAATAATTTATTTAACTTATAAATATTCCGCTTCAAATGCTTAGGTTTCGTGTACCTATTTCTGTGTTTCCTATTTCTAGGGTAGTGGGGTCTTGGCCTTTCTTTTTCTTTAGTAACTTGGATGAGATCTAAGTGTTCGATATTTAGATTGTGGTGTCCTACAATCTTTTTTAATTGGGATTCCGTTAACATATACAGGGGTTCGGAAATTTTACCAAGCTGTTCTAATGCACTATTTCCAAACGGGGCTCCATAAGACGTTTGGGGAACTCCATAGGATGTTTGGGGAACTCCATAGGATGTTTGGGGAACTCCATAGGATGTTTGGGGAACACCATAAGATGCTTGGGGTACACCAAAAGATGTCCGTGGAAAAGAATTTTGAAGCCCAATATTGTTTAATCCATCAAAACCTTGTTGTATCTGAGGATTGCGTTTTAATTTTTTGTATCTATTAGAAAAACTACCTCTCAAATCTCCGTTTTGGTTATACTTTGCTCCCGGAGCATATGTTTTTAACGCCTGATGATTTTGATGATACGATGGTACAGTAGGTGTACCGTAATCGTCATCTGGGGAGCTAAAATCTGTAATACTTTCCTCATATTGGTCATCGTCATCATAATTATCGTCATAAGCTTCTAACTTATCATAAGAATCAAATTTGTGATTAGGGGGTCTTCTTTGAGGTCTCTCATAATCATAATCAGTATTGACATCTAAAGCTTCACCTACAGAAAATTCTGGAGTGGTTAGGAATGTATTATGGGGTCCAAGCTCTTTAATGGGTCGTTTACCTCTAATAATCCTAAATCTAAGGGCTTCAGCTGTCGCTGTATCGTTTGTGATTTTAATGTCTTTGTTTAGTAAATCTGGTTCAACAGTTAAAGGTTGAAATGTATCTGTCTTGTTAGATACAAAAAAAGCATCAGTATCTAAGTTAGAACGACGATCCCTATTTAGTTTTTCACAAGACCTGGAACAATTAGTACCGTTATTTGATATATTATCACCTGGAGATCGTTTACTTACATTGTGAGAATCGTCGCCGTAAGCTGAAACTCCTGTGCCATCACCTGTCAAATGATGGATACCCTTATGTTGAGCGTTATGATGTAGGTAAGCTTCATTCAGGTCTTCATGTTTTGGTTCTTCTTGGGCATAAGCTGTGGGGTGGGGGTAGGAAGCTAATGTACCGTAGGATGACGATAGTGCTTGATAACTAGGCGTATCGTTTTCTTCACTACTAACTTGATATTCTTGTTGTTTAATTTTACTGCTGTATGTAGGTTTGTAGCCAGCCGTAATAGTTTGGCTTGCTACTTCTACTTTGTAGTAATTATTACTTTTGGTTGTTGTAGTTTCGAGAGCATAATGTGAGTTTACGTGAGCCTGTTCTTCATTTTGTATTTGGTTGTTTTGGAGCTGCTGTTGTGCGCCGTAAGCCTTAAACCTGTTCTTTTGGTTGGGATCAGGAATGTCTTCTACGTCTTCTGTGATTGGTGTGTGATCTTTCTGAGCATTTTCAATGCTGTAAGCACTGGCGTAGTTTTGAGGTAGTTGAGCATATTTAGAGTGGTCATAATGCTGAGTCAGAGTTTGAATTGATGGTGTGTCTTTCATGTAGAAATATAGATCTATAGGTGTATTAATATCAGTTTCTTTTGGTGTCTCTTGTGAATGGTCCTTTGAACTTTGTAAAAGAGCAGTCAATTGAGACAGTTGATCATGGGGCGCCTTTTTTAACAATGAATTAAGAGCATCATAATCTTGAACTGAATGGTAGTTTTGCATTTGGCTATCTTGCTTAGGATATTCATACTGAGTTCCGCTTGGAATCACTTTTGTATATAGTTTTGTTGGTTCAGTCTCCTGAGCTTGCAGTTGATTTATACCAATATTTCCATGAGGTTTAATAGTCACTCCTTGGTCATAATTTGGTGCTTGAGATACAAAGACACTTTGGTATCTTTTGTTTGCCAGATATTGTGAATAATCTGACCCATAGGACCTGTGGCTTCTACTCTTATCAGTATTTATTACTGCATCTTCTCGTGTTATTTTTGTTGGCTCCGGACCTTGAACACCTTTATTATTTTTTATCTCCTCCCTAAAATGTGCATGCCTTTTCTTAGGTGGCTGTACACTAGTAATGTCTATGCCTGGATTATTTTCTCTCAATATTGCCTGTGCTTGTTCCAAAGCCATTTGATGATTTTCCTGAGATTCCTGGTAAGCTTTCATGTAGCTATCCATCTTTATAGGTGCTTTCGTCCATCTTTGAAGTTGAGCCCTGTGCTGTCTTATTTTCTCAGCGTTGAACATAGCTTGCTGATTTTGAGCGTGCAGTCTGACATTAGCGTTACCAGCTAAAGGATTGCCATACGGTAAACTTCCAGAGGCTTTGGTCGTTCTTAGTTGTTTATCAGATCTGGATTGTTCATTTAAAACTTCATGGACAGGTCTATCATTCGTTTTGGCTTTCATAAGACTAGTTGAAGATGTTGTATATAGGTTAAGTGTTATTAAAATGATTGCTAGGATCAAGTTCTGCCTTGTCGTGGATGCCATTGTGATCTGTAACCAAGAAAAGCAATAGATTAATATAAAATTTTATATTTGTTCTATTTAGAGCAAGACCGATGGGGGATTGTTTTTAAAACCACAAAAAATGTCTTCGGACATTATAATTCAATATATAACAAAATATAATTCAATATATAACATTATATCAAGATATAACAACATTTATGGAATGTGAACTTGGGAATACGTGTTATCAAAATGTTTAAATTAAATTAGAGCAATGTTAAAGAAATATTTTTTGAGAGAAAGAAAGTGAATAAATATATTGGCGGGTTTACAAAAAAAAAAGAAAAAAAAAACTTAAAGCTAACACAGTAGAAAAGATTTCTTAAGTAGGGCGAGCAATCTATAGATAAAAATAACAACACGACAAAAGGGTGTAGCTCAGCTATGTGCCATCCAAAACATGCTTTGGTTGGCGCTGGTTTTCAGCTACCTCCGTTACAATTGCATGATAAGGTATTTACGAGTCGTTAACAATTTTATTTACTGAATTGAAAAATCAATAACAATTGGCAGAAATGGCTTATAATTAAATTAAAGAAAATAAAAACAAAAATCAATAATGTGTAACAAGACAAAAAAAAAAAGATAATTAGTACATACAGATATAGAATTATTAGTTTATGTCTTAAGCATTGTAGGCTTTTAGTTTTGAGTAAATTAATGTGTATTATTTTGTTGTTGATTAAAAAAAAAAATGCTATGATATAAATAAATTTCTATGTTTGAATACTTGGCGATTTATCCATCGCAAGGAGATATAAATTGAAATAAGAAACACACTCAAATAAAATTATCTTGGAATCCATGTCATTTCCCTTTGTAACCGATTTCTCTTAACCAACCAAAACGTTAAATAACTGTTAACAAATTGGGGCTATTATGTCATGGATAGTGAATTGCTTGTTATACGTTTTGCGGTTAGACTATCGAAACCGTTAAAAAGGAAAGGGTAAGTTTTGCACGCAAATAACGATTTGTAAAAAATTGTTACGTCTGCAAAATATGCAAATAAATGCAAATTTGCAAATATTTATTTATGTAATAATACACTTATTACAGTACGGGTCTAATGTAATAAAATGAAATAATCTATCAATATCTATTACATAATCATAAAAAAAGTCGATTAGCTGTTTTATTATTAGAATATTTTTAGGGTACTGCACCTGAAAATTATAAAAAAAACGGAGCCCTTATAGGTTCACTTTATTGTCCGTCTGTCCGTCTGTCAAGACCACAGAACATTGAAACTGATACCCCTTACAGAAGTTTATGGCCCCATGGTGTTATGAAAAAAGCAGGCTCAAAACTCGACGCAAAAAAAAAAAAAAACAATTTTGATTGGGTTACACAATATCTAGGTTACCAAATATATATTTTGAAAGGACACTGATTTAAAGACGACATAATAAGCAATTTCAAATTTCCATAGAAAGCTTATTTTTCTCATATTTCATGTTTAAATCAGTGTTCTTATTTAATATACGTTTGGGAACCTAGATATTCTGTAATGCAATCGGAATAAATACACACTACCTTAAGAATATCTATGATTTTCAAATCGTTTGTATGTTTGGTTGTTTTTTTTTACGAAAATTACACTCGGCGTTTTCTCGTAGAAACATCGGGTGTCCTTTTCGTAAAAAAAAATTGTGTTCTTATAGATATACCTACGAGTAATTTGCAATATTCCGCTAAATACCATGCTAATCAAAATGCAGACTCAAGCACCGCCCGCCCTCCCGCATAAAACATGCACAAAAATGCAGTACGAGCATAAAATATAAAGCAAGAAAACTTATCGTCACGTGTCTGACAATGACTTTGTCCCTAGGGAACTGTCCGTCCCCACGGAACAAACTATAGCCTATGTCAAAGTGATGAGTCTAACCATTACAACAGTGGAAAAATTTTCAGAATCGGTTCAGTAGTTACAATGATATATACAAACAAAACCTCTTGTAGATAAGTATTTTTGTGTATACGTAACAGATCTTTCATTTACATGATAAGTAGTTAGATGCTCTACTTTCCCGTTTTCTGAGGATGAAGATGGATCTAATCATGCTATCTGGCCGCCATAATCATAAAATATGGCTAATGTAGAATTGAGTAACAGTTTTTTTCTTTCAAGTTCAATCACGTATGTATCGTCATAGAGATAAATGCTTATCTGTTAAATTGGTGAAACTTATTTCATCTGCAGTATTTTTTTGTCATTGACAATGTAATGATTTGTTTGGTCCCTGTAACTGTCAGAGTGCCATTGGCGTAGCCAGGGTTTTCTTATCAGGGGGTACGGAATTAAAATGGAATTTTCACAGGATTCGAAAATCACGTTCATAAGGTCAGTCACGCTTATGCTTTCTTGGTTGTACCTAAAATGTATTTGATCGATTTTTCTGGAGGGGCACCGGTTTTTTGGGGGGGGGGGGGCACCCTGGGGTATTATGTACTCGGTCTGCGTGCTTCGGAATGTGTTGATATTTGTGCCTGAAGTACGGCGATATGAATTACCGCTGTATATTGTCAATGACTCGTCTTCTCGACTGTACCGACTTGGCCGGCTCTGTGGCCGTGAGTTTACTTTCACTGACAGAATTGTGCTATATCTATCTACTGGGATGTATAGAATATTATATCTGTGTTGCGGGTAATGTATGTGTATTGGGTATTTTTGGCATCGTCTGGAAAAGATCATCAGTGTAATTTAGGTGAAAATTAAAAAATACATAGAAACATATCATCATGTTAATATCCCCGAGAGAGTGTCCACGGTGTTTCCGAGTGTGGACTATCAGCGGAACAGTTAACACTCACGTACAGCCTCTTTCCGCCGACGATTTTTAAGTCCCAAATTACTTTACTTCAGGCACAAATACACGCTTTTTAGGTCATGCCGGTTTTCCTTACAGTGTTTTACTTTACCGTTTAGCAAGTGGTATTCAACTAAATAAGATTCAAACCCGGGTCTCAAGATTGAGAGTCTAACTTTTGAGCTACCGCTTCTTATTTAAGAGCCCGGTCCGCGACGACGACAACTTTGATGCAAAGCATTAAGTATGTTAAACATTTTTCTTATATACACCACTTCATATTTTCCGTCTGAATGAAAGCCAAAAATTTAACGAGCCCGCACCGAATCGTTCTTCATAATATCTAAGTACCAAAATAACTCTCAAAGGAGAAACAATTCAATCGATAAAATTCAATCGATAAAATTCAAGCCCTTCATTAAGATGGCCAATATTAATTGTGTACAGTACTCCCAAAGTAATAATGCGCATACAAATCTTCGCCACTGTTCGGCAAAGTTCGTATTTCCTTACACTTTATATACAATCAATACGCTCGGCTATCTTATCTTATTGAATATTTCAGATATTTTATTTAACATAGAAGGTAAAACCAAAACAAGACAATGCACGAACCAGCTTTATAACACGAAATACCCGCAACAGCAATAAAACGAGTTCTCCAACGACCATCCGTTCTGAGGCTACAGTGTGCTTGGAGCTTACAAGAGTTGGGATTCCGTCAGAATACGGAAACGCCATTCCTCGAAACAGTTTGCGAGTCGTAAATATTGACGACAAAAATTAGAGGCCATTGCTCGGTTATGTTTCTTTGGTAATATTATTCAGTACGATCAGTAGATAAATGTGATCTAATCAGAAGATACCTGTCCATCTATCCCCGGTGTATTCGACATGCTGCTCGTGCAGAATTTTGCAGGAATTCGCTTAGATTAAATTATGTTAAGGTGTGTTAATTCGAAAACCATTTCGAGATTTAGGTCTAATAAGCCGTATTTTAGAACTTGCGGTCTAAAAAAACCTCATGATGATGAATATTTTTTACGAAAAATCGCCTTCGTGTGACGTCACTTGAGAAATGGCTGTTTAAAAAAGTGTCCCTTTGCTATCAAGGTAAATTTATAATTATTTGCTTCCGACTAATTTGACGATCGGTGTAATGTCTAAAATTCTCAAATGACGTCGTATCGGACAGTTCTTTAAAAATAAAAATAAAATAATGGTTAATTTCTATACCAAAATAATGAAAACTATGCCCGAAAATGACGTATATTATCTGCAAAAAAAAATCTTTTAAAAATTAAGTCATGGGAATTCCGGGAAAATTATTTGAAAGCGCGACTAAGACTATAGATCATATCGTAAATTGACAGAACCTCCATGTTGTAAGGTACATAGGTATGCTGACAACCTTACCTTACGTACGGTAATGTATTCAACTGTACGTAGCTACTCGTACTTATGTAAATGAAGCGCCTTAAGGCGCTACGAAAAAAAATCGACACTTTAAGAACTTGCATATCTACTTCAGTAAATAATTTGTGTATTATTTTGATAAAATATTACATTATTTTTGGATTCTTTTTCTAGGGACCTGTTAAAACAGAAACGCAATAGGAGAAATTCGGCTCGATAGAAATATATATTGAAATGTGGTCCTTTTCGACACCAATTCTCCTGGTCTGACAATTTAGAATGACATATGGACTGCAATTATATTTTATTAGATGGGTTTTAACGGTTTCTAGGACCTGGTTAAACGAAATTTTGATAGCATCTTTAGTACATTTTATATTAATAAAAAACCGACTTTTTGCTATTTTTCCACGAATCCGTCCCTCTCGCACTGAGGGTTTTTTCGCATATGGAGTAACAGGGACGCTAAAACTTTTACATATCGCCTTAAGCAGGTATACTAAATAAATGGATATCTTATACTGTAAATATAGACAAACAAACTGGTGAGCATATTGAATATTGGGTCTTTAGATATGAAATTGCCGTTTTCTATAGATAATTTGAATTTTTGCATTTTTTTAGGAATGTCAAATCCAAATTATGTAATTTCTTTTGTGTATGAATGAGACAACGTTAAGCTGACAGCACCATTAATTTAATTTTTGAAAAGTATCAGCTGTAAAAAAGTGTAACGAATCTTGTCATGGAAATGGATGGCATTTAGGACAAACCGTTTTTGAAGATTTAATTTTAGTTATCAAACTGATAATAAAAACAAAACTTAATACGTAGATGTAAAATCTTGAAATCAACTTTCAAACAAAAAACAAATAACGGAAATAGCTATTGTATTACAGGAACTATGAACTAATGAATTTGTAAGAAAATTTCGGCAATTTCATATGTAAAGAAGACTATCTTTCTTAAAGATTTATCTATCTATCAGCCTGTTTAGGCCACTGGTGGACATTTTCCAAGATTTCGCCACTCTTGGCGGTTCCTCTAAAGCGGAGGTCAAATGCAGTAAAACAAGATATTGAAAAAAAAGGATTGTTCATTATTTTAGACATTTACAATTAAAATAGTTTTTTTTTCTAAAAGTTCAATATGGATATCGAATAAAAGGTATTATTAAGTCTAAATTTAATGAATCCTAAAGCAACCAAATAATTTTACGTACTCCAAATTTGCGTAGAGTATACCTCTAAATAAATTTAAGGCAATACATGACAAATATTTGCAACCGTTTCTAGTCTTATTTTTCGTAAGGTTTAAAAATTTTACAAATACACGAGTTATTGGATCCCTTTTTGTTTTATTATTTGTAATTTTTATTGCATTTAAATATTTATCATAAGTTATACTAATAGCAATATCTTCCAAAAAACCTTATTTTGAAAATGAAATAGAAAGAAAATATAAAGAGTACAATGTAATACAACAAATTTGAAAAATAATACAAAATGTTATTGTTTTTGTTTACAAATTATTATTTTATTTATTTGAATTTTTTTACTTTTTGTCTACAAATAATTATACAACAAATGTTACTGCTGATTAAATGAATAATAAGGAAAGACCAATCAATGTTGGTAATGATAAATCAAATATTTAAGAAAAATGCTTTTTGGCGCTGATCAGATTCAATATTTAAAATTTGCATCAAAATAAATGGAGCATTTTGATAAATGATCCTCTTTGTACAAATGCTTGCGTGCGTGTGCACATAATTTAAAATCAAATTACATAACGTTAATCGAGTTATTTATTACTCAAACATAAATAACTTGTTTAATTTTACATAATCGATATGCAAAATATAATCTTGACCTAAAGAGAAAATTATGTCCGATGGAGGTAAAGTTTAATAAGAAAAATTTGGTCAAGTGCGAGGCAGACTCACGTACAAGCGTTCGTTGCCACCACACAATACGGGTACGGAACCTTAAAAAATATGGTAAATAAAAACTATATAGAGCAATTCCCTTTGAAAATCCATTATTGTCGATTTTTGTTTCAAAAATAGTCAGGTGCGAATGACTACATTACAAGCGTTTTTGAGTAAAACACTATACAAACCTTGGTCCGCAATGACTGCGCTGCTGGCCACGCTATGATGGCCTCGAGCTCAGCTCAGCTACACGGCCTTCAAGTACGGTCATCATTACAGCCCTTGCTGTCCGCGCAACAAAGGCCTCAACCTTCGGTCTTAGCCTTTATTCCAGCTTGTCCATCAAGGGCTGCAATGCTGACCGCGCTGTGTAGGCCTGGAGCTGCGCTTTCGATCATAATCAGCGCTGCCAGCAATGCAGTCATTACAGACCGCGGCAGTAATGTTACTAGTACATTAAACCTGACCCGAAATACGTGTAGGTATACAATTTACCTATATTTAAAAATAAAGACATTTCATTTCATTCCATTGAGCTACCGATCGGTGGTAGAGCTGATGCCGGGCTCGACTGTGGAGGTACCACCATCTTACTTGGAGACCCCCTCGAAGTTACTCGAGGGAGAGTAAGAGGCAAAAAACCAGGAGGCCCACCATGCCTGGGACCGATGGATGGCGGTATATCCATCCCTAATAGCCGGGCCTTATATGGAACAGACTGGTGACGGGCAGCGGCGTCACTGGTGCAAGGGTTCCGCCTGCCCAGCGTGTGTGAGTATGGGCAATTCTTCCAGGATGACCGCCGGGAGTGGCAAAGTCCTGGAAAGGCTTATGTCCAGCAGTGGACGAACTAGGCTGATGGATGGAGCTACCGCAGGTTTTTCCCATTATTTCTACCGCTAGTTATACTGATAAATACATTTTTTTTGTATTTTTAGGACAACAATCACGCAGAAACCTTTATACAAAGGCAAACACAAAATTTTAAGGGGTCTATGGAATGTTTTTATAATATTTTTGGCTGAATCCATCGATAGAAATTACCTAGATCTATGCCGCATTAGACCTAAAAATCGGAAAATTGGAATCATATCTTAAAAAAACACCTAAAAACGGTAAATTCAACAATTTTTTACCTAAAGTGTAGCCGAATGTGTTTTGATTGTTTTGAATAAAAACAATACTAATGGCACATTAAAATGTAATAATCTAGATGAATTTTAACCAATATTGTTTGAAAACCCTATAGTCTTGCCAAAATTTAGTTTTTCCTGATTTACCTGATTAAGAAACAGCATGAAAATATTGTTAAAGTCAAGATATTTATGTTTTTTTTTTGTCCATACATTTGTCCATACAATTGTCCATACATTTGTCCATACCCAGCGAGACGTAATGCAGTGCGTGCCGTTATGAACGTTATTTCATCTGTTACTTTATCTGTCGATATTTGTACCGACAAAGGTCAGCTCAAGGTCGTTGGCGACTTCCTGCCCCTTAACAGAAAATAAATCAACAAAATCAACGAACAATACTTTTCGTGATATTTGGTCACATATTATTGTGTTTAACCAACCGTAAATGTCGGCTAAAAAGTTTTTTTTTATTCTGTGGTATCAAGGTCATGACCGCTTCGCTTATGTCACTGCACTTACATACAGCCAATGGGTTCGTTGAAAATGGCGCGTAAAAAGATCCAATGAAAGTTGCATAGTTGGATCGTGTGAACTATTCGATTTTTATCAAAGCGTGGGAGTTTGTTTGGTAACTTATTACATGGACCAATTTAAAGATGAGTCTGGTTTAGCTGTTACTTTTAACCGTTTTAAGTTCAATGTATCGAATCATGGTTCAATCGAGCTATTTGTTTGTTGGATTCGCATAGATTAAATTATGTTAACGTGTGTTAATTCGAAAACCATTTCGAAATTTTGGTTTAATAAGCCGTATTTTAGAACTTGTGGTCTAACAACCTCATGATGATGAATATTTTTACGAAAAAGCTGCAACTTCCATTTGTTTCGTGTGGCGTCACTTGAGAAATGGCTGTTTGGAAATGTGTCCTTTGTTATCAAGATAAATTTATAAAATTTGCTTCCGACTGATCTGACAGATGGATGACAGATGAGTAGATAGACAGAGACAGAGCACTTTTATTATTAGCAATCATACATCACAATAATTCCAATGGCAAAGACTTTATTTGCTTTTGATCGAGGCGATTATATGTTGACTCATTGGCCTCTTTTTCTTTGACGCGTAATTCAATAAATAATAAATTGGCGTAATAAATTAGAGAGCTAATACTGAAATATTTTGTGAGCAAAAAAATATTGAATGTAAGTAGATTGACTTTATATTTCTATTACCATTTCATAGGAAAATAAAATCAAGTGGTTCCTTTAGCCGCGGTCTTTTGCAGAACGTACAAAACATTAAAAAAAAAATTGGTTGGAAAATTTTTTTTTTTTAGATAAAATTATATATCTTAATACATTGCTCATAATTACGTTGACTTAATAAAAGATCAACAGATCATATTATATTTTTCAATTCAAGGTGAGTCCTTATTAAATTTCTTCCAAAGAACCCACGAAAGTCTGTCGTTGTTGTCTAGGCTCAGGCTTAAGGGGCTCCACAATGCTAAACATCAGTTTTGCATTAGATTCAGTTCCGTCAATGTAGATGGCAAAAATTTGAAATTAAAATTTGAAAATATGGCGTGTTTTTTGACTCAAAACAATTATTAATTACGCTTTATAAATAAAAATACTTTCAATCTTCTTTTATATAATACTTTACTTTTTATAATACTTTTAAAAAAGCATGAATTTCACGAAAAAAGTGATTCAGTTTCCATATTTCAAAACCGATTGAAATTAAACCTACACACGTTACATAAAGAAATTATAATGTCCTAATGTAGCCACGATTTCAAAATAACTGAAGTTTTGCGTGCGCGGCATCTGATTAGAGCAGGATAGACAGTAAAAAAACAAAAGCGTTAGAGCAGGACTGAATTTTAGCATTGTGCAGCCCCTTAAGATTATCTTTCGTGCCATTGTTATTTTAAATTATGCGTGGGATTATAGTTTAATCGGTAAATTGTATCTCTCAGTTCTGTTATCAATCTGTTATCTACTGTCACAATAAATAAATTTTATGACTTTAATTATCAGTTTTTTTCAACCAAATTAACGTAACTACTTAATTATAATTCATAATTTATACTTTTTTTGTATTACCAATTAATTCATAATTTATACTTTTTTTGTATTACCAATTAATTCATAATTTATACTTTTTTTGTATTACCAATTAATGCATTTTTATTTTTGAAATTGTTAAAACAAATACAACTTTATGCAATATTTTGGCTCCTTCAGTGGGGTCGTCATCGAAAAATATCACATATGACATAGTAAAGGTAAAAATACATAATCTGAATTGGCGTGCACAGAACTTTTTGCTGGAAAAGCAAGCAATTGGCCAAGAACAACAATAAAAAAAAAATGAAAAAATATAAATACCAACTTGAAAAAAAAAATTGTATGACGCCAGGGTAGGCAATGTCTACCCTAGAGTGAAAATTTCCTATTCAAAATTTTTTTTTCAAAGTGATATTAAAATTTTTTCATATTTTTTTCATTGTTATTCTTGACCAATTGCTTGCTTTTCCAGCAAAAAGTTCTTTGCATGCCACTGCTGTATACAAAATATTACATTTCATAATTTATTATTTGTGTTTTAGTCCTGGGTAAGGAAGATCCTTAATTCGTAAATTCTAAATTTTTGGCTTGGTCCTTATCCAGAATATACTATAATATTAGGTCTTTACATATGAAATTGCCGTTTTCTATAGAGAATTTGAAGGAAACTCAATTTGCAGTACTAACATTTTTGCTTTTTTTTTATGAATAACAAACCCAAATTATGTAATTTCTTATGTGTATGAATGAGACAATATTAGGCTAACAGCAACATTAACTTAATTTTTGAAAAGTGTCAGCTGTGAAAAATTATTACGAATCTTATCATGGAAATGGATGGCATTTAGGACGAACGGTTTTTGAAGATTAAATTTTTATAATCAAACTGAAAATAAAAACAAATTTGAATACGTCGACGTAAAACCTTGAAATCAACATTCAAACAAAAAAACAAATAAGTGAAATAGCTTTTGAATTACAGGAATTATGAACTCAAGAATCTGTAAGAAAATTTCGGCTATTTCATATGTAAAGACCTATTATTTGGCTTGGTCCTTATCCAGAATACACTTTAAGAGGCTATGATTTTATTTTTGTCACTGTCACTCCAAGCGAAAAATCGCGCAGTGCGAGAGGGGCGGATTCAGGGCAAAAGTGAAAATTGTTAGTTTTATAATTTTTATAAAAAAACTAAAATAGCTAGCAAAATTTCAAATATCAAATCTCTAGATATTGTTAAAACACACCTAATAAAATATGTTTGAGTTCTGTATATGGTTCCTATTCGTCAAACGAGGAGAAAAAGTGTGTTTGAAGACCTCATTTCAACAATTATTTCTATCGAGGAATATTTATCCGAACATGTTTTCCAATTTCAAATCCCTAGATTATATAGTCAAATTGCATATACCAGAAATTGATTATAATTTTCCGTGTATTTCATTAAATACACAGAAAAGAAACACCCGTATTTTTTCGCATATCGCCTTTAAATTTTCAGAATTATGTACGGTTAAAGTAGATATCTATAATTTTACGATTATCTGTTGGTATTATCTTAACGCCTGCAAGTAACTGCATTCCTATTGCATAAGCGAATCCGAAGGTGTAGACATGTTTAGGTTTGGCTGAATGTAATTGGTCAATATTGCAATACCTAGTGAGTTGATAATAATCGAAGCTTTGGTACCAAATACCAAATATCCGAGGTTAAATAACATATACATTAACTTGTAGTTTGCCCCGAACTGCAAACTCACGATTCGATCTTGACCGATTTGGTTTATGTTCGAACTTAAAAAATTTTTTTGTCTCATTTACTCACCTACCAAATTTTATGACGTTCCGATCAACGATACTCGAGTTATCGTCGGACAAACATACATACATACAAACAAACGCCGGATTGTTCAAGTAGACTCTGAGAACTTCGTTTGCTTCGCTTACTAGTTCAATAAAGTAGTAAAAAAGTCGTGTCTGTAATTTTTTTTTAATTTTCATTGAAATTGTATTCTATAATTTATTACTGAAGCCAAAACTACTATTTTTAGAATTTTCGTCTCTTGAAATGTATGAATCGTTTTAACTCGAGAACCACTAAACGGAATTGGATGCGGTTTTCTTCATTATCATTGTAGTGACCCTGGTCAAAATATATCAAGGGGTGTTGATAAAACAACTCACAAGCCGAAACGTGACAGAGATTGAATAAACGCGGGCGGAGCCGCGGACAAAAGGCTTGTTTATTATTATAGGGCCAAGGGCGAAATTTCAAGCCAATTTAGTGGCTTTCATTAAAAAACTTATGTAAAGTAGGTAAGTAATTTTATAGGGTGGCTCTATATAACTCAGTGGTTCTTATACTTTTGGTAGTCACGAACCCCTTGCAAAATTTCAAAAACTGATGGACCCCTTCCTTACCTAATTACAGAGAAAGCATAATAAATAAAAAATAATTTTTAAAAAATGAAAAATAAATTAAGTAATAATGTTTTAAACTTACATTCCTATTGAATCGAGCACGAACAACCATGAAAAGCAATGTTTACTTCCACTTGTCACCGAAAAGTAACAAAGGTTTGATTGTAAAGTTTTTTATATGGTACAGTAGGGCCTCGCTAATCCGGACCCCCGCTTATCCGGTGATCCCTGTAATCCGGACGGGCGAGCGGGGCTTCTACGGGCAAATAAACTTCGTTTTTTTTTTAACTTCATATTAAATGTGCAAATTTCTTACACGTTTTAATGTAATTCTCTACATATGTAGTTTTGTATGTATGTATTGTCTGTTTTGTTTGTCTCACTAATCGTTTTTCGATAATTAATTAAATAAACTTAAGGTTAACCATGTATTGTAATACCAATAAAATATTGCAGACCACAATCCGGACGCTTCAGTAATCCGCCAAGGGCCTGTTTTTTCCGGATTAGCGAGGCCCTACTGCATATGTTATATAGCCTAATGTTTTGTTTATTTTAATGGTATCAATACATTATTTTCATTTTATTTTCATTTTAACTTGCGGAGTAAAGACACAGACATCATACCTCGTACCCCTAGCACTCACACTACGGACTCCTTGGGGGTCCATAGACCCCAGTTTAAGAAACCCTGATATAACTGTATAATTGGCAAAGTGATGCAATTTATTAAGATATTTCAAGCTGCAAACTTGTTCAACCAGTGTGGTTAAGTTGTGTTAAATACCTAAAGCAACCTTTTTTTTAAGTTAAGCCTTTTTTGCATGACATCAATCTCCGAAGGGGTTTCAGAAGTGAAAATACAAGTCACAGTTACCCACGTTTCACCAACGATAATAACGTCCCAGCGTAATGGTAGGGAAGCCCTAACGCCGTGCGTCCATCCATCCATCATTCTGTATTTGTTCACTGCTGGACATAGGCCTTTGCAAGAATTTGCCACTTTTGGTGGTCCTCCGTTGTGCTCATCTAGCCACATCCACAATCTTGCAACAAATAACCCGCAATATCGCCTTACATAGGCACCAATATAGACCTACAGCTCAATTAGTCCATGAGCCTACTACATTAGCTATCACTTTGAGATGGTCATCATAGATAGATAAAAACGTTATTCAATTGCCTCTTAAAAAAAAAAAAACAAAATGTAGACTTTTAGAGTTTAAAATATAACAAATATATTATAATCCTTAAAATAATAACAATCTTTGACACAGAGGCTGAAAGGGCGCTGGCTCAGCATACGCCACAGAAGAATCTGACACTGATATTCTGCCAGTACCATGCATTAAAAAGATCTATATCGGATGACCTTATAAAATTGTATAACCAGAAGACACTTTCTACAATTACTAATTTCCGTGACTCTTTGAACATTAGCCATTTCGGAATCGGCTAAGTAACATGTAATAAATTTGACAATAACAAAAATAAAATAGACACATATAATGAGAAAAGGGGGAGGGAGAAGATGCTTGTTTATCACAATTTTTAATTCATATATCACAATCATAGTTTTTTGACATCCTTACTGTGGTAAAAAGGAAAAACACCCAAATTATACCGATATTTTGGCTGCACTAAACGTGCCTTCCCGAGCAATTATTGATCAAATGTGCTTCTACTGGATTTGAATCCACGACCTCCGGATGAATGGTTGAGACTTTCAATGCACTAGACCAGAGACGGTCAGAAAATAAATAAAACCTTCTAAATAGTTGTGCACAAGAACGCTCACAGGATCCATTCAATCTTGACCTCGCTCTAAAGAAGACTAACTCCATTCACCCATCTTAAGGGGCTGTACAATGTTAAAATTCAGTCCTGCTCTAATGCTTTTGTTTTTTAACTGTCTATCCTGCTTTAATCTGATGCCCCGCACGCTAAACTTCAGTTATTTTCAAAACGTGGCTACATTACGACATTAACTATGATTTCTTTATGTAATAAAGATGTTTTTTCTAGTTAGTATCTGCGTTTTGTTCAATCGGTTTTGAAATATGGAAACTGAATCGCTTTTTTTATGAAATTCATGCATTTTAATTTTTTTTATAATTGAAAGAAGATCGAAAGTATGTTTATTTATATAGTGTGATTAGTAATTTTCCCGAGTCAAAAAACACGCCATATCTTTTTTAAATTTTTACCATCAAGGTACATTGACGGAACTGAATCCAATACAAAACTGATGTTTAGCATTGTGGAGCCCCTTAAGAACATCTCCATTCACTCATCTTAAGAACATCTCCATTCACTCATCTTGAGAACATCTCCATTCACTCATCTTAAGAACATCTCCATTCACTCATCTTAAGAACATCTCCATTCACTCATCTTAAGAACATCTCCATTCACTAATTTTAAGAACGTCTTCATTCACCCATCTTAAGAACATTACAAGTAACAAGTTACAAGTGAAAATAAGGCGTTACATTGCATTACGGAAGTATTTTTATGAGCCTGTTCCGTTCCGGACAACATAATGACCTGAGTGACACGGATCGTTACGTAATAGATTAAATATATGCCAGCGTGACGTAATAGAACGCGACGGTTTAGAATTTTGGCGCGCAAGCTTCCTTCCGAGTTCCAAATTTACCTAACAGTTTACAGATTTGCATGTTTAATTACGTTTTTAATGTGAGAATTTGTTAATTAGGAAATTAATATGATAATGGTTTTTAATTGCTTCTCAACGTTTTATAAGTTTTTCTTGCCATAAGATGAGAGTCAAGTGACGAAATATTTTCATTGATAACTTTGGGGTCAACGTTCAGTGAAAACTAGAGCAACCTCTTATGTAATATTTGACCAAAGATTTTCATAATGGCTAGATGCAGAAGGTTATGTGGGTGGGATTTTAAACGATAGATTATACCGATAAGTTAAGTATCTATTAAAATAACGAGGGTTTATAATTTTTTTTGGAAGTATTTATCCAAAGAAGTAGAGCGATTAAAGATGTATGTTTGATATAAAAACAAATTATAAAGGTACGTTTATTATCAGAATTGTGTAACTGTCTTCATCCATTTGAGTTATCTTCTTCTATTTACGCGTAGCTATAGAGCTTTTAAGAAACTGAGCAAGCTTTTTTGGTATACTTTGCAGTCAAAAAGCTTGGTCACATGAAAATTATGGTATGAAAATTTACTTTGATTGACCATGTCAATTTTGCCATTTTTGAATATATCATTAATTTGAAAATAAAGCTCCGTTTCTTTTGGTCTTTTCTACAGTGATTAAAAAAGGAGTTCCAACACCACCTTTTTATTTGAAAGCTGTAATAATGTCGGCATTAAATTAATTCCGTCAATGTTTGAAGCCAGTATTTCTTGAGTAACAACTTAAGGAATTACATTTTATTGGATCAAAGAACTGTGAATGAACTAGAACTCGTTTTTACTTTCAATCACATGTTCTCGTTTAACTGCTCTGTGAGCATACAAAGCACACTTACATATGTACTATTGAATAGTAAATACCGTAAAAAAACTACATTGGTTTGGTTGGATAGTATTTAATTAAAGTTACTCATCAAATGCAAAAGTAAAATTAATATGTACCACTTTAAACGAACTTTGGAATATAAAGAATATAAATCGAGAGTTTTTCTACTACAAAGTACTCATTATTATATACAAATGACTTCCGCTAAATCCTTAATAATATCTTTTGCAATTAAGATAAAGTAAATATTTCCTCACACATGCAATTTCAAAGATTTGCAAAACAGATTAAGCCAAAAGTGCTATAAAAAGTAAAATATCTTTTTGTTTCAAAATTTTATAACTTTGAGACTGAGATAATACGATAATGAGCTCTATTGTTTTTATTAAACATTAAAATATGTTTTTTGAACGTATTACATTGTATTACACAAAATTAAATATACAATACAATACTAATATACAAACCAATGAAACAAAACAATACTTACAAGTAATGAAATCCTCAGCGTATGTAGAAAACAAAAATAAACAGTTAGACGACCAAAGCTAGCTAAAAATGTCACACATCACTTAAAAACGGAACACCATTCCAATTCTTTTTCTAAATTGAGTGTTTTATCACGCCATCAAAATTGGCTTTTGTCATAAGATTATACAAAAATAAAACCTCCTTGCGCTTGTTTATAATAAGAACTGGCAGGCTAGACGACACTGTTTTTACTTTTAAACTATGCCCTCTCATGTAGAGGTGGGTGCGAGAAAGAACATAACAGCGATATGATACCACGCTCCTTTGGATATGTTTAATATAGAATGATTGTTTTGTTTGGTGGTTCGGAGATGTTCCTTTGAATAGAAGGCAATGGATGCATTGCTATTATTTTGTGTTTCAATTAGATATTTCTAAAATTATTATTACTTATCAAAACTTATAAATCACTTTCCTGTATGTAGCAAAGAGATATAAGTAACTTGTTTTTATTAAGATCACCTACTTACTTACTTTCAGTTAAAAAACTTACATGGTATATGCTCTAAGTCCATTACCAACATGGTACCATAAATCTTTTTAACAGAAAGTTTTCGCAAATCCTAAAAATTTACTGTCACTTAGTGTATGACAGAAACTAATAAATATGCCATAATATTGTGAAATAAGCCTTCTATATACAAGATGACTTTTTGATCGTCGTCCAAATTCCTACTGGTGGCTTGGTAAGTGATCAATATCATGGATCAATAACAATTTTGGTGAAATTCGTAAAATGAAATTTCGACTCCCCATAGTGATTCACCTGGGACTGGAACTGAATTTATATGGGAAGCCGAAATTTCATATTACGAATTTCACAAAAATTGTTACTGATCCAAGATACTGATCACTTAT
Organism: Ypsolopha sequella; assembly: GCA_934047225.1. Lineage (NCBI taxonomy): Eukaryota > Metazoa > Arthropoda > Insecta > Lepidoptera > Ypsolophidae > Ypsolopha > Ypsolopha sequella. The sequence goes on along the minus strand of OW204006.1, from coordinate 19,224,610 downwards.
CAAGCCTCCAGTTCGAATTTGGACGATGATCAAAAAGTCACCTTGTATATCTAAAACGACAATATGTTTTTCTTTTATTAGATTTAATAATTATAAACAACAAAGTGGGCCGACATTTTTTTTGAAAATACTCCGAACTGCTATTTTTTTTGTTTATATTATAATTATTAAATTAAATGAAAAGCCTAAAAAAGGTAAATATAAATATTTATTTCTTTTACTATATGTTTTTTATTATTACTAGCGAACGCCTCGCTACGTTACTCGTTTGGATCCCGTTTCTCCCGATCCCGTGGGAATATCCTAAAATCCCTTCTTCGCGCATATCTACGTCATACAAAGAACCAACAGTTTAAATTTCTTGTTCCTAGGTCCAGCCGTTTGGTCTAAAAGGGTTGACACTTAAAATCTATTGAACTCTAACCCCCGGTTTCTGAAAGGCCATTCAAAGTTAACAGTAGATTAAAAAAACTTTAACCGCAAATAACGGTGAAAATAAAGCATATATGAAGTCTGAATAGTGATGAATTAATAATTAACTTAGTTAATTTTTGATTTCAATGTAAAATTCCCACTTTTTCTGGCTTAATCCGCAGATAATTATTTTTTAATCTACTGTTAACATTGATTGGCCTTTCAGAAACCGGGGGTAAGTATCTAAAGGGTCTAATTAAGTTAGCCATGATAACTTCTTAATAGTAGTTTATGCTACAAGGGCGCAAAGGAATACATTACGAGGACGATTTAAAAAACGAGCGTAGCGAGTGTTTTAAACGTAACCGAGTAATTTATTGCTTTTACGCCCGTGTATCATACTACCTTTTTCAATGCATAGTGTGAGGAAATAAAACAAATATAATTTTGTGAACTTTAAATTGTAATTGGCTCAAAAGGATTGTATCCAGAGCCGTTAAACAGTGGAAAAAAAAGTATAACATCTATGGTACACAGCATGGTACACAGGAAAGGCTGCAGGTTAGCCAACCATTGCAAACAAATAAAAAAAATAATAATAATAAAGCCCTAGGGCAAAATAATCCACTTTCTGTTCGGTTTTGATGCATAAAAAGTGAGCCTTTACGAGCACATGCATTGAAAATAATTAAATATTTGTAATTTTCAGATTTTTTCCTAAATGTGTGCTTTAAGACCTACCTGTAAGCGAAATTTCAAATTTCTAAGTCAACTAGAAGTGCCCAATAGGTTTTCAAGTGCAATAACTTTTCTGCGTCAAGTTAGAAGTATGATTTTTTTACAGCACCATGGGGCCGTAGACTTCTATAAGATGTATCAGCTTTATTTTGATATCAAACACAGGGCCCGAGAAAAAGGGTCTTGACAGACAGACAGATTGACAGATAGACATACTAACAGACAGACAGACGGACAACAAAGTGATCCTATAAAGGTTGCCGTTTTTTCATTTTGAGATACAGAACACTAAAAATAATAAAAAATAATAAAAATACATCTAAGTATTTAATTTTCGAGCCCGGGGTTGACACAGAACCAAAATTCAAAAACTATAACAAAATTTTAATGTAAGGTGCTAAATGCTAAATGAAAAAAAATTTCATGTTTTTAAGATATACCCGGTAAATCTGTGACGTAGTTAGTATACAACTTAAACCACATGTTTTTATAATATTTGCATACTATAACATAACAAAAACAATAATTTATTGAGCAAAATAATATTTCTTTGCATGAAGTTTGAGCGACTGGCTCTTAGAATAGTTAGTACCTCGCGTGCATTACAAACTAGAAACGAACAATTACAAAAAAAAATCAAATATTTTGAAAATATCCCAATAAAAAAAAACTAACATTTTTTTTGTGTTGTGGTCTTTAGCCTGTCACAGCGCAATTTAGTGTGTCAGCCAAAATTCGTGGTGTCAGCCATTTGAATATTCCTATTTTGTTTACAAAATTCCTATATAGGGCCAAGATTTGAGAAATACTCTAAATACTGAATAATAGGTCTTTACATATGAAATTCCCGAAATTTTCTTACAGATTCATGAGTTCATAATTCCTGTAATTCAATAGCTATTTCAATTATTTGTTTTTTGTTTGAAAGTCGATTTCAAGGATTTGCAACTACGTATTAAATTTTGTTTTTATTTTCAGTTTGATTATAAAAATTAAATCTACAAAAACAGTTCGTCCTAAATGCCATCCATTATAAGATTTCGTAATGATTTGTTACAGCTGACACTTTTCAAAATTAGATTAATGTTGATGTTAGCTTAATGTTGTCTCATTCGTACACAAAAGAAATTACATAATTTGGATTTTTCATTCCCAAAAAAAATGCAAAAATGTTAGTACTGAAAATTGAGTTTCCTTCCAATTCTCTATAGTAAAAGGCAATTTCATATGTAAAGACTTAACATTATGAACAAAATGAATTAATGCGATGAACAAATATATATGAGAACTGATGGTTTCCACTTTAAATCAATTGATCATATAATCCAACCAGAATATTATGATTGTACTGTGGTGACTGAGAAACACGCAGCAACTAACATTATCTTTGCTTTTGTTTTTAATTATCTACTGTGATATTCCTTGCTTTTAGAGCTTGTTTTTAAAAGGCCTTTTTATTTTATTTATAATAAGCTTTTGAAAACTTATAATTTGATGCAATAAGTAATTTGTACATCGTATAATTTAATTATGACTCGGAGAGAGTTGAGCAGAATTGAAGTGCAACAGAAGGCTAAAATGTTTCCATAGTTAAAGAGTTGTGTAAATAAATAAAATGTGTAAATAAAAATATAAGTATTGCAGTGAGTGCGGGGTAATCGAAGACGTCTATCATATTTTAATGGAATGTGTACGAAATGAGGTCCAAAGAAGACAAATATTTTGTCTAATTTTGAATTAGGTGGCTGTAACAGCGCTTTGACTGCTCCAAATTCAGAGGAAGCTAAGATACTGCCAAATTTAGCAAAAATTTGTATTAAAATAAGAAATTACTGTAGTAGTTAGTAGTAAATACCTATCTTTAATTTGTACAATTAGGGTGACATGACCACATCGTGACCAAACAAGAAAAAAAAAATTATGATACCAACAAAAAAAAAAGAGAAAAAACAAACAGAAAAAAATAAAAGGAGAAGCTAGAAAGTGTTTTTGTTTTTAACCCATATATAAGATTTAATAATAAGTAATGTAAACCATAAGACGGACGAATCCTCCCCCCTTCCTTTTGACCTGATATAATTCTGGGGTCACGATCTATTTATAAATAGCAAAAAAGGACACGAAAATTAAAATTCGTGGCTCCTAGTGCGACCCCATTCTAGAAGGGGATTTAGAAAAAAAAAACCTCCAGTAAAGACAAAAAAAAAATGTTTTCGAAAGCTTTCATGTGTGTTCGTGCGTAAAGTCAATATTTTAAACTTTTTATTCATTGCAATTCTCAAAACAAAATGCGCTTCCCCGTACAGAATTTAAATACTGGTTACTGGATTTGGTACACTAATAATTTTCCGCGTTATTTCAAAAGTCATATACTAGGAGTTGTTCAGTATGAGCAGTCTCCTCTCCTAACCTTGTAAGTAACCACGGTCAACTCAGTGCCGACTGCTTCTCATATCATGATCTCATCTTCCTCTCTTACAAGGTGCGTATCCCTAAACCCAAAAAGCGTACTATTCTCCAGCGTAATTTTAAAAGAATGAATTTGCAGAAACTTTGCGAGGATGCTCTTCAAATTGACTGGAAAGAGCTTGATTTGATTCAGGATGTTAATATGAAAGTGGAGCGGTTTAATAACTTGCTCACTCAACTATTTGATAAACACGCTCCATATCATCCTGTGAGAGTGAAGCAACTTCCAGCTCCATGGCTTACCGACGAAATTAAGAATCTCATGGCAAAGAGGGATCATGCGAAATATCGCTACAAAAAAGACTCGACTGAACACAATCGTGACATGTATAAAGAACTGCGAAATCGCTGTAATAGAGTGTGTAGAGATGCTAAACGCCGACACATTCACAATAGTATTGAAAATTCTAGTGACAGTTCACATCTGTGGCATTTTCTTAAATCATTGGGCATTGGTAAATCACAGAATATTACTTCTACGGACATCGATCTAACTACTCTAAATAACCATTTCGCATCTCCACCTTTCGTGCTAGATGCAACAATTAAAAATAACACGTTATCATATCTTTCAAACATGCCTGTCCCAGATTTCTCCTCTTTTGATTTTAAGCATGTCAATGGCCGTGACGTTAAGCGATGCATACTATACATCACCAGTAAAGCAGTAGGATCTGATGATATTAGTATAAAAATGTTAAGTCCTATTCTTGATATTATCCTCCCTCACATCACCAATATTCTCAACTCCTCACTCACATCCAGCACTTTCCCCAGTTCTTGGAAAAGAGCTTTTGTCATTCCTCTCCCTAAGGTTAATAACCCCACCACTTTATCCCAGTACCGTCCTATATCCATCCTACCCCTACTTTCAAAAGTTCTTGAACGACTAGTTCATGAACAACTTTGTAGTTTCCTCTCCTGTAATAATCTCCTTAATCCCCTCCAATCCGGTTTTCGCAAAGGTCACAGTACTGTTAGTGCCCTTACTAAGATCACAGATGATATTAGAGAGAATATGGATAACCACAAGGTTACTGTTGTAACGTTGCTAGATTTCAGCAACGCTTTTAACACCGTTGACTTTGACATCTTGTTGGGTATCCTACGCTCGCTTAACGTATCTCCGGCAGCAACAGCTTGGTTTGAGTCATACCTTAAAGGTCGTCAGCAATGTGTTCGCACTGACACTGGTTGTTCTGATTGGTGTCCAGTCCTTGCTGGCGTCCCACAAGGCGGCGTTCTATCTCCTTTACTTTTCTCCCTTTTTATAAATATCCTGGCAAGTCATCTTTCTTCTCTCTATCACCTCTATGCAGATGATCTACAGCTTTATACTGGAACTAAACCCGATGAAATTATCGATGCCATCAATTTAATTAATTGCAACCTAAACATCATATCTGAATGGACTAAATGCTTTGGCTTGGTGCTTAATCCAAACAAATCTCAGGCTATTATCTTCGGTACATCTAGAATGTTGGCAAAATTGAATCTGAGTGCTGCTCCAAATATCGAGTATGACAATAATGTTATCCCATTTGTTAACAGAGTAAAAAATTTAGGCATCATCATGGATAACACATTGTCATGGATTCCTCAAATCGGAGCCATTAGTAAAAAAATGTTTGGGGCCTACCACTCGCTCAAACGACTGCAGTTCTTTCTTCCATTACAAACTAAAATTATGCTGGCACAGTCTCTTCTGCTCCCAATTCTTGATTACGCTGATGTAAGCTATCTTGACCTAACACAGGAGCTACTGAGCAAACTCGAGCGTCTCCAAAATTTGTGCATTCGCTTTATCTACGGATTGCGGAAGTATGATCATGTCTCAGAATTTCGTGCTCGTTTAAGGTGGCTCCCAATTCACCTTCGGAGGAATACTCACATATTAAGTCTCCTATATAACGTTTTAAATGATTCCTCTGCTCCTGAATATCTTCGCGACAAATTCAATTATGTCAATTCCTTACGCTGCAGGGAAAGTCACCTGCTTAGTATCCCTAAGCACACTTCTACTGCATATGGGAATTCTTTTGCGGTCAAGGCTGTGTGTCTTTGGAACGAGTTACCTACTGAGATTCGTATGTCGTCTTCTTTGGCGATATTTAAGAGGAAAGTCAGATCTCACTATGAAGTTTCATTAGGTTGGTAGTCTCATCACTTATTTACCCTTATTATATTGATATTTAAATGTATATACATATATATATTATATATTATAGATGTATTTATTAATATATTCTTGTGTATTTGTTTATGTAAGTCTATGATATCTATTAAAATTAAGTTTAATTTGTTAGGTTATTTGTATTAACACTTTATTGTTTTTCATTTAATTTACTCTATCTATTACGTCTATCCCCCTATTTTTACTTTTCTAGTGACTATTTCTTCACCACCCAAAGGTTGGCTGGAAGAAATCGCTTCAAGTGATAAGTCCGCCTTTGTACAAAATTATGTTTTCAATACTCTGTTTTCTTTTATATGTCTTTTGTGTACAATAAAGTGTCAATTCATTCATTCATTCATTCATTCATTCATTCATTCATTCAGCAGTCATCCATCCATCCATCAGCCTAGTTCGTCCACTGCTGGACATAAGCCTTTCCAGGAATTTGCCACTCCCGGCGGTCATCCTGGAAGAATTGCCCATACTCACACACGCTGGGGTGGCGGGTTGGTGAGCGCCGGAACCCTCGCACCAGTGACGCCGCTGCCCATCACCAGACTGTTCCATATAAGGCTCGGCTATTAGGGATGGATAAACCGCCTTCCATCGGTCCCAGGCATGGTGGGCCTCCTGGTTTTTTGCCTGTGAGCTGTCCTCTTACTCTCCCCGAATTACTTCGAGGGGGTCTCCATGTAAGATGTACCTCCACAGTCGAGCCCGGCATCAGCTCTACCACCTTGTAGTATGAGCAGTAAAATATTTTATTTTAGTTTTTGAGCACGTCATATACATACATTATATCAACTTGCATCACAATCTAAAACCTAGATTTAGCTAATTAAATATTAGGTCTTTACATATGAAATTGTTGTTTTCAATGGAGAATTTGAAGTAAAGTCTATTTTCAGTACTAACATTTTTGCAATTTTTTAGGAATGACTAATCCAAATTATACAATTTCTTATGTGTATGAATGAGACAACATTAAGCTAACAGCAACATTAATTAAATTTTTGAAAAGTGTCAGCCTTAAAAATCATTACGAATCTTATCATGGAATTGGATGGCATTTAGGACGAACAGTTTTGAAAATTAAATTTTTATAATCAAACTGAATATAAAAACAAAATTTAATACGTAGATGTAAGACCTTGAAATCAACTTTCAAACAAAATACAAATAATTGAAATAGCTATTGAATTACAGGAATTATGAACTCATGGATATGTACGAAAATTTCGGCAATTTCACAGGTAAAGACCTATTATTTTCAGTGTTTGTGGGTTGACCTTTCATCTTTGTGAAGCGTACTGCGTACAAATCGCACGGGTTCCGTAATTGCAGTTCTGAGTATGTCCTAATCCGTACCCTATTATAAGTGCGAAAGTGTGTTTGTTGGTTTTTCCTTCTTTCACGCAGCAATGGAGCAATGTTTATGTGAGTGACATAAGCTACTTTTTATCCCAGGAAAATGCAAACTAAATCAGCACGCGCAAGTCGCGGGTAAAAGCTTATTATAAAAAGGCAAAAGTTTGTTTGTATGTAGGGCGTAATCTCTGAAACTACCGAACGTTATGATCATTGTTTGACTGTAATGTTAGACCATTTTTGTGCCCTAGGGACGGGCATCTCCCTGGGGACATAGTTATTTAAGGCGATATGCGAAAAAAATACGGGTGTTTCTTTTCTGTATATTTCATGAAATACACGGAAAATTATAATCAGTTTCTGGTATATGCATTTTGACTATATAATCTAGGGATTTGAAATTGGAAAATATGTTTGGATAAATTTTCCTCGATAGAAATAATTGTTGAAATGAGGTCTTCAAACACACTTTTTCTCCTCGTTTGACGAATAGGAACCATATACAGAACTCAAACATATTTTATTAGGTGTGTTTTAACAATATCTAGACATTTGATATTTGAAATTTTGCTAGCTATTTTAGTTTTTTTAATAAAAATATAATACCAACTTTTTTCCCTTTTGCCCTGAATCCGCCCCTCTCGCACTCCGCGATTTTTCGCTTGGAGTGACAGTGACAAAAATAAATTTCGCATAGTCTCTTAAGGCTGCGCCGAGCGTAAAACGATTAGATACCTCGCTTGTTCTCTCGTGGTCGTATTTATTGAATTTAACAGAAAAAAACAGATTTAATTTACCAGACAAAATTTAAAAAATGTTAAACGGCCCAATTGTTGTTTATAACGTTTGTGATTGTCTTGAATTGTGGTTGAGACAAAATTCGACAGTTAAGTTATTGAAATTACTAAAACCCGAATACCTTTTTTATATTTTGGACCTACTTTAGATAGATTTGTTTCTTACACCATAAGTTATTTTTAATATTCGCTGCGGCGGAAGTGTAGATACATTCTCTGTGATAATAAATATATATTTAATTTATTTATCATTGAAATATTATTCAATAAATCAATTTAACAGTGACTGTCGTTTTAGATTATTTTGCTCGGCGTCCCTTTAAGGCACTTAGTATCGTCAAATGGATACTTTCCTCGTTTTATTATTACCGATAAGTTCGAAAAAATTGTACATGGAACATTTTTTTTTGTATCATATCACCATATTTAAACATTTTCTTTTTGTTGACGGAACCCTAGAAAGACAATGATAAGCACAATTTTTAGCACATCACCGAGCAAGAAATCCGATCATAATATTAGCATAATCTTTACATTTGGATAATTTCACTTTTATAATCTAACAATGAATATAAACATGTTACCCAAAATTTGTTCTTACGTAATATGACCCAGTTATTTGACTCACCCATTTTATTAGACATATCACATTATCATTATCAAGAATACATTTTATTTAATTTTTTAGGGTTCCAAACCCAAAGTTCCAAACAGGACCCTATTACTAAGACTCCGCTGTCCGTCTGTCACCAGGCTGTATCAATGAACCGTGATAGTTAGACAGTTGAAATTTTCACAGATGATGTATTTCTGTTGCCGCTATAACAACAAATACTAAAAAATAGAATAAAAATAATATTTAAGGGGGCTGCCATACAATAGACATGTTTTTTTATTGCCGTTTTTATAGATAATGGTACGGAACCCTTCGTGCGCGATTCCGACTCGCACTTGACTGGTTTTATTATTTTTTATTTAGGTGGGGTTCTGCTTGCTTGAGAGTCTTTTATTTAATTTTTCAATGCATGTGCTCGTAAAGGCCCACTTTTTATGCATCAAAACCGAACAAAAAGTCGATTATTTTGCCCTAGGGCTTTATTATTATTTTTTATTTTATTTATTTACAATGGTTGGCTAACTTGCAGCCTTTCCTGTGTACCATAGATGTTATACTTTTTTTTCCAGTGTTTAACGGCTCTGGATACAGTCCTTTTGAGCCAATTATAATTTAAAGTTCACAAGATTATATTTGTTTTCATTTCCTCACACTATGCATTGAAAAACGTAGTATGATACACGGGCGTAAAAGCAATAAATTACTCGGTTACGTTTAAAACACTCGCTACGCTCGTGTTTAAAATCGTCCTCGTAATTTATTCCTTTTCGCCCTAGTAGCATAAAATACTATTATTGTCCTTTTACTTAACATACATCTTACCCACATACAAGTTTACCGACTGTCATTTGTACAAAATATAAGCATTTTTTTGTAAAGTTTTTATATGTATTTAATTTAATAATTATAAACAGAACAAAAATAACGGTTTTCATTATTTTCGATATATATTTCGATCCACTTTGGGGCCGGCATCAGTCGAATGAGTGAAAGATATGAATACGGAATGACATGAAATAAAAAAAATAAATAAAAAAAAATATATATATATATATATATATATATAAATAACCTTTATATGTATTCGTACATAAAGTATTGAAAGTCAATATTTTCACCTTTTTATTACTCTGTCGTTTGGCCAACATTTTATTGCAATTATGTCTTGCTTCCACGCACCGGTACATTACGTTTCGAATCTTAATATGTAAATAACATAAATTAGATTTAAATTATATTGATCCTTATCTCATTTTACAACTGTAGAAAGGAATTACGGAACCCGTAAGATTTCGTTAAGAGCACTGTGCTCGCCAAAACACACAATCAGCGCAGTTGGCTGATAATATCATTATTTGTTGGTGTATGCGTAGCCATTAGCATTTTGAGGTAGCATTTTGAATTTTTCTAATTTATATCGTACATTATTCATGATTTGTACTTAAAAATAATGTTAGTATTTAGTATATAGGATGGGATTTGGTCGGCCGCCTGGATTCGTGCTGGGGGCTCGGTTGGTGATCATTGAACCTTGTTCCTGGTCTCTGGCTGGGTCTCCGGTATGGGTTCGGGCGGCTGATTGGATTTTACCTTGTATAATATATATTTTACCTATCATTTTAATCGTAAATATATTGCTACATAAATTAAATAAACCTTTAATTTAGTTCATGTACATTTATTATTTTATTACATATATTTTCTTTATTAGATTAAATTTGACGTGTACAAAGTGTATATATCTATACCTGCTTTGCAAAATAAACTATTTGAATTTTGAATTTGAATTTGAATTGAAAAAAATACCAAACTCAAATAAACACAAAAGTTACAAGTATATAAAAGTCTTGGATTGTAAAATACCAAACTCAAATAAACACAAAAGTTACAAGTATATAAAAGTCTTGGATTGTAAAATACCAAACTCAAATAAACACAAAAGTTACAAGTATATAAAAGTCTTGGATTGTAAAATCTATTATATATATACGCTACGCTTATACATATAATATACGCTTGTAACATTTGTGTTTATTTGAGTTTAAGAGTTTTTTTATGTTTAAATCATTTGTTTATTTATTAAGGAGCTCCAACTGCATACTCCGATTACAAACATCTACTTATTAAGTATACATTAGACCTGCAGAGTTACAATGTTAACAAACCAAAAAAAAACTAAAAATGTTAAATAAAAAAAGTTATACATATACAAAATTTCATAAATTACTACATTAAATTTTATAAATTATTATAAACAATCATGGATAATGTACGGGATAAATTACACAAATTCAAAATTTAGGCAAACATAAATAAATAATGGGAGTTCGGGCGAGCACAGTGCTCTTAAGGCGCCTGTTTCGGCGACATCCGAAAATTAGTCTTACTGATAACGATATTTCTCTTAAATGAAATGTTTAAAAATTATGAAAAAAATATACTGTTATTTAAAGTATAAGGAAAAAACTAATTTCTGAAAATTATTCTTGCATTAAAAGAACAGTATGAAAATATTGTTCAAAGTCAAGCCGTTTTTTGACAAAAATTAAGTAAAATTGGTTATATCTTTGAAACCACTATTGGTCCCCTTACCCCTGGATTTTTTTTAAAATTCATACAATAGGTATAAACTGAATTTGAAGTCTACAGCTTATTTTCTTCATATCTTGTTTCATAAGTATATTCTAGTGACATCTAAATACGTCTCTATACAGCTCAAAAAGCAAAATTTAATAAAACACCATCATAATAGCTGTCAGGATATCGTCAATATTGCCTCGTTTTTACGCAAAGTTTAACAAGTTTGTATATTTTTATCTATACTGGAAATAAAAAAGAGAGAAATACAGGCGTCGTTTATGTTAAGATGACTAAGTTTACATACTTTGCTATGTATAAACAGTTACCGTTTCATGGAAAACTGTTTTTACTTAAAACCATTTCACAAATTCAATTTACTTATTTTGAATATCTTGCCATCTTGCCTTCATGGATCTTGCACTAAAAAAAATATTGCTTAGAAAAACCATTTATGATTTTTTTTCCGTCCATCGCGTTCATATGAAAAGTATTATTTTTTCCTATTTTGCGCTATCCAGAAACCCTGCGACGACGTCGTAATGCAGTGCGCGCTGATATGAACGTTATTTCAATATAGTTTGTGCCGATATTTGCACCGAAACAAGGCGACTCAAGGTCGTTGGTGACTACCTGCCCCTTAAGTCATAAACAGCTGTATCTCTGGTGCCACTTAAGAAAAAAAAACATTCCTCACTTACCCTTGACGACTATTCTGGTATTATTTTCGCTCGAAATATCACTCGTTCGACTTTTGTTTTCAGTATGATAAATGCCATGCGATGTAAAATCGAGTAACTAAGTAAATCTCATAAAATAAAAACTGTATAAGGTTAAATAATATTAGTTGGCGAAACTCAAAACATAGGTAGTACTAGTCTATATGAACAACAACCTCCCATACAAATTGCCCCGATCAGCTGACTGGTCCAAAGGTGAAAACAAATTTTAAGAATTTCGCTTAGCTCCCATACAAACAGTTGTTCATATAGACTAGTACTACCTTATGTTTTGAGTTTCGCCAACTAATATTATTTAACCTTATAGAATGTTAGGAACTCTTCCGAACGATTTTCAATCAAAACAACAATACATATCCGTAGAAAATCCATTTTAAAAATCACCTGAAACCTAATATTTTTTTTATATATTTTTATATTTTTTAATAAATGTATATCTCTTTGCGATGGATAAATCGCCAAGTGTTCAAAAATAGAATAGTAGTTTATGCTACAAGGGCGAAAAGGAATAAATTACGAGGACGATTTAAAACACAAGCGTAGCGAGTGTTTTAAACGTAACCGAGTAATCTATTGCTCTTACGCCCGTGTATCATACTACGTTTTATAATCTTGTGAACTTTAAATTATAATTGGCTCAGAAGGACTGTATTCAGAGCCGTTAAACAGTGGAAAAAAAAGTACGACATTTTGGTACACAGGAAAGGCTGCAGGTTAGCCAACCATAGTAAATAAATTAAAAAAAATAATAATTAAAAAGCTCTAGCGCAAAATAATCGACTTTTTGTTCGGTTTTGATGCGTAAAAAGTGGGCCTTTACGAGCACTTGCATTGAAAATTTATTTCTGTCATAGTTAAAATTTTTCCGTACTATACGTTTCATAATATCCACCCAGCATAGAATAGCTAGTTTTCATAGATAAAATGTTTGACGACATAACATAAAAATATATAGTCACGACATGAATCCCTGCAGGGGTGTCAGAGGTCTTCCGAGTGTGAACTGTGAAAATATGTATGTACCCACATAAATTCGGAAAGAATTATTGGTGCATACTTGACCGTGGAGGATTCGTACCCTGGTCTCAAGGTTGAGAGACCAATTGAGCTACCGCTGCTGTCACTTACGAATATAGAAGGAAAAAAAAACATTATTTTTATTTGGTTTAGGTTTGGCACGAAATTGGCCTCTATTTTTCGCCGATATATGTGATTCGAAAACCGTTTCGAGGAATAGCTCTCCTTAACGGGACACCTGACGCTAGAACATCAACAACACCAGGTTTTCAAGGGTTCATTGGAAGAAACTAGGTCTCTCCTCATATTGGAGAAAATATATTTGATTTATCGATCTTTCCCTAAATAAAAAAAAAAATGTTTTCCGTCCCGTTTTTTTTTGTTTTTTAAACGTTCGTTTCAAAAACGCGTGATTTTTTTTTAATAGAGTAGGCAATAAAAATATGAAGGGATGTTACCTAAATCCAATATTTTTTCCCTACAAAATATTTCAGTATTAGCTAAAACACACCAATTTGTTGTTTCGCTGCGCGATCACTAGTATTACGCGTCCAAGAAAAAGAGGCCAAAGAGCCAACATATAATCGCCTCTATGAAAAGCACATAAGGTCTTTGCCATTAGACTTATTGTGCTGGACGGGTAATAAAAAAAGTTGCTAGGGTATGCCATCCTCTTAACTGTTTCTAGTAAGCATGCATAGCTTATAAAATAAAATAAAGTGATGTCTTTCATTTGACCTTGAGTGACGTCATCACCGCACATTTCAATACGAAAAATTATATTTCTGGAACACATCCTAAAGTTCAAATAGGATTCGAACATTCAACCTAATATGATTAAGTCACTTCCTGTAAATACTAAAATACTTATAAAATCGGTTTACTTACATACCTAAATTGATCTTATTTATTTCAAAAACCAGACAAAATAGCACATTGAAGTTTAAAAAACAACCGAATTGAAATTGCATATTTGCTATTAGTTTGTATTAATATTCGTTATCATTCGTAAATAAAAAATAATATTAAATTGCTTGTTTTCGTTTTAATTACCGTTTAAAATATTACAAATCAGTAAAAAACGATGTAGTAAATTTTATTACAAAACGTTTGAATAAGATTTGTGATTTCGCTGCACCAATCACTCGGCTCGTTGGTCTAGGGGTATGATTTTCGCTTAGGGTGCGAGAGGTCCCGGGTTCAAATCCCGGACGAGCCCAAACACTTTTTGCATATTTTTTTGTAGTTATGAACTTTATTGTTTTTCTAAACTGTTGAATTTTATTATCTGCGCCATTTGGCAGTTTCAAATACCACGCGCACTATGTGTCTAGCTAGAGGAATACTTGAAATAAAATTCTGAATAGTATTACATAATGTATCATTCTCTTAATCCTTATTTCCTTAGTATAATCATAGCACTCATAAATTGCTTCCAAAAATTAAGAAATTTATATGTAAGATATTTGTTAAATCATCTTGCTTGAGCAATTCATCAGCTATTGATCTTGATGATTTTGCAGTTCCGTGACCTGGATACCATACAGACGTCACGGTAACACAAACTTTCTACGAAGTGTAATAAGCCATAAATCTGTATAATCTGGTAATCTGGCAACTTAATGTTGTAAGAGCAAATAAAGATAACATGGCATTTTCGGATGATATTTCTGTGGCTCTAATAAATAAAATTTCAATAATGTAGAAGCAATTTTCATATAATGACCACGGAAGTCTGGTAGGTGCAGTGGAAATATAAAATATCTCCCGATAATTTGCAAAATAATTATTTGGTGCTAACGCCTGATTTAAGTTTTTTAGCAAAGCAGCGCATCTGCTCAAAAAAGTTTACAACAGGCGCAGTAACAAAATATTTGGGTAGATAAAAAAAAAAAAAACAAATACATTTTCAAAACATTGAATTTGTAATAACATAAACAAGTGTGGTTCATCTATACAAAAATTATATCTACAGGGTCCTTAACATTTATCTAAAATAGAAACTAGCTGTCGTCTTGGCTGAATCATCAAATACTTGACATGAAGTAATCATTATCAGGACACGGATCATTTTTATCAACAGGTTTATATTTATAAATTTTGCCTTTTGTACCAACTATAATTTGGTTTTTGTTATCAAAAGCCATACCAGTTATTTTGAAGCCTAGCTGAGCAATTTTAATGGGCAATATACTTTTTGTTGTCAGCCTAAAAAGTGATCCTTTTACAGCAACTATAGGTTCATCATTATTATTGATATGTAAAATATATTTCAGTTCTCTTGTAAAACCTTTGTACTGAACTGGCTCATAGAACTCAATGGCAAAGAAGTATAACTTGCCATCTATATATTCATAGAAAGCGTTTCCTTGACTATCCAAAACAAAACTATATGCTTTAGGAATTTTATCGAACCGTTTAACAGCATTCGAACTATTCATGAATCTATAGATTTCATGATAAGATCCGACTGTAATATACATTTGATTGTTAGCTTTATCAATGAATATACTTCTCACGTCATCATCGCCCATAGGTCTCTCTGCAGATATTACAGATTTTTTATAATCATACGTCACGATCCCTTGGTTAAGTCCTATGTATATAAGGTTATTGTAAGTATCTACGCCAATACACTGACCTATAAGTTCATCTGTAACAGGTAGTTCTTTTACACCAAGAGCGCCATGTTTGAGAGTATGTATTCCTTTTGTGTAATTTTTCTTGTGTAGAATGAAGAATATGTTTTCGGTTTTTGGGTCCACAGCGATTCCTGTCGGGTATCCATCTATATTGGCTAGAAGTTGCCGCTTGTAATACTCTTTTCCTATCAAAGTCTTTTCACATTTTTCCGCTTTGTGTAATTGGAAGAGGAGTAACAGAACTGGCAATATTGTCACAACATGGCATCCTTTTAGGCAGCACATTCTGGCTGCATGACAAATCTTTATATCTGAAATAAATATCAATATAGTTTTTACAAACCTATGTATATTTGTTATCGAAAATAATATTATCCTTTTCGATTTAGCTAAAGTTTATGAATTTTGTTACGTCGTATAAGCCAAAACGTACATTGATTTTATTAACTTTTTAATTCAATTCATTCACTATTATTATCACTTTCCACTTGACACTTGAAACGTTTTATTAAAACGCATTAAAAAGCCAGAAAATTTATATTTACCCGAAAATTTTGCCACACCTCCTCAACTCGATCTGAACAACGAAATAACCTAGGCAAGAAAGAGTGCATCGTTTTTAAAACATCTGTTAGCCATTGTAAAATATTATGAGTTTTATGAGTTCACTGTTTGTAAACCGGGCCATTGCTCTATATCTATAATAGATCATCTTTTGTGTCATTCTATGAATCTACGGTGTGTTTTATGAATGGGAACATATCGATTACAAAAAGAATAGGACTAAATAATTGTCCTTGAAGGACACCATTTGAAATTAAGTAGAATCATATTCGACCCTTTAAGCACTTTACCTTTCAGTTGTAAATTAATAAAATAATGTCCCGGGTTCGAATCCCGGTTTAGAGGCTCTCAGATCTAGAATTACTTTTCTTCTCTATTTTTATACTGCAATTATATCGAGGGCGTCAAGCTAAAAGGGCGTATCTACAAAAATATAAAGTATAAATATTTTTATTTAATATATACATTTAATAGTACCTATAACCAGTGGAGGAACGGTTACTTTTTCTGTACATCTTAGAGCTAATAAATATGGAGATTCACCCAAAAAAGTTGGAATTTTTGGAATTCAGTAAATTTTTTCAGTTTGATGCTCTCTATATAATATTAGTAATTATTAAAATATACGGTTTCAAATTTTTTATTCCATAATAAATAAACATACAAGATTTTAGGCAAATACCTCAGAATATTTTGATCTCGGGACTTTATTTCTTATTTGTTTTTAACACGCTTTTATTAGCTTTACTTGTGTGTTACCAGGGACTAGAGAATACTATGTTCAACATGTTCTAACAAAGTAACTCGCAAACTATGTAAACAAATCTAGGAAGTTGATTTTAACCACGGACCTACTTCCAATTGTCGTATCAATTTCAAATTTCACATGTGTATATACTTCGGATGACGACACAATAATTTGCACTTTGTTCCTGGGGACGGGCAGATCCCTAGGGACATAGCCATTAATTATCCTCACTCGCGCGGGTAACAAGCGATTTAAAAAAATCTTTCACTGTTGTCATGGTTGGACTCTTTACTTAGACATAGGCTGTAGTTTGTTCCGTAGGGACTGGCACTTCCCTAGGGCCATAGCCATTTATTAAATTCTCGCGGGTAATCTTTGAAAATTCTGAAACGATTTAAAAAATTCTTTCAGTGTTGTAATAGTTAGACTCTTTAATATAAGCTTCAGTTTGTTCCCTAGGGACTTGATCATCAATAACTACGGAACTAAATTTGACAATTCTTTCACTGTTGTAAAACTAAGACTCTTTACTTGGACATAAGAAACATTGAACATAATAATTTGTTCCCTGGGTACGGATAGTTCCCTAGCGACATATTCATTTATATCTACTGAACTTATTTTGAGT
The DNA here is from genome assembly GCA_934047225.1 of Ypsolopha sequella. Classification (NCBI taxonomy): domain Eukaryota; kingdom Metazoa; phylum Arthropoda; class Insecta; order Lepidoptera; family Ypsolophidae; genus Ypsolopha; species Ypsolopha sequella. The sequence goes on along the minus strand of OW204006.1, from coordinate 19,207,116 downwards.
ATTTTTTTACTACTGTAAGTATTAGACTATTTATTTTGTTCCCTGGGCAGTTAGGGACATAAGTCATTAATAACTACTGAACTTATTTTGAATAATTTAATTCTTTAACTGCTGTAATGGGTAGATTATATACTATTGTTGTAATTGGACTCTTTATTTTGTTCCCTGGGGACGGTAATTTCCCAAGGGACGTAGCCATTAATTACATTCGCGCAGGTAATCTCTGGAACTAAAGAACTGATTTAAAGAAATATTTTCTTTAGAATCTTCACTTGGACATGCATTAGTATTATGTTATATTTTAAGACCAAAAAGTAAATGTATATCATAGTTAAAAAAATTAAAAAACTTGCTTTTGCCACTAAAGAGTAGTACAAAGTAACATAATTTATACTTGTCACCAAAAAGCGTGGGGCCCCCCATCGCAATTAATTTAGAGCAAACGCTTGTAAAAGTACTTTAAATAATAAGCGCCCCCACTTTTTGGCATAGTCGATGCACAAACACTGACAAGTGTTAAACACATTATTTTAAACTTTTTAGCACCGACAAAGTGCTATTTAGTGATAAAATCGTGTTTTCTGGTTTTCGAACTATACATATTTAACTGTTTAAAAGAAAGGTTATCTTTTCGATGCGTATGTTTGTTTGTAATATTATAAGTTTGTTCGCTTATATCTAGGAAAATATAAATAAATTTTTTATGAATCCTTCTCATTTTTAAGTTCGGATATTAATAATTATTTATTGAAAAAACATATTCTAAACGTGACTATACATCAACACCGGACCAAATACACTGGGCAGCAAAGAAAGCGGGTCGGTAACAAAAACCTCAATAACTTCCAAAGTATTGGAGTTAGCTTTATAAAATAAAGACTTTATTATAGACAATTTTATATTGCTTAAATAAAAGTCAAAGAAGTTCAAGTTTATGAAGTTTATTTTAAATAAAAGTAGGTTAAGTAAAAACATAAAAAATTTCCATTTTTGCAATGCATTTTTCAATTTTTGCAATTTTCACACATTTTAGTATTTCGTATTGCCACCACGAGCTATTAATACGGCTGTTATACGGTTTGGCATGCTTTCCCCTAGATTTCTGAACCGATGCTGAGGAATATTCTCCCATTCCTCTCTCATTGCTTCTTTTAGTTCACGAAGTGTGATTGGAGGCACAGCACAGCTCGTGGTGGCAATACGAAATACTAAAATAATCCCGGACAGCGACCTGGACCGGGTTTTTTATCTTTAATTTTTGTAATTTTAGGTAATATTAATTTAGATTAGTTTAATTTAATTTATAGATTTATTTTATTTATAGGATAGTTTTAACCAGTTTTTTTTTTGTATAATTAATTTTAGGAATATTTAGTTTTAAATTAAGTAACTTTTTTTTGTTATTTAAGTTTTAATTAATAAAAATGAGTGATTATAAATAAAAAAAAAAAAATTATTTAGTTAAAAAAAAAAAAAAAAAATGTGTGAAAATTGCATATTTGATACCGTAGCACATTTTTCAAAAAATTGCAATTTTAATGTTTTTACTTAACCTACTTTTATTTAAAATGAACTTCATAAACTTGAACTTCTTTGACTTTTATGTAAGCAATATAAAATTGTCTATAATTTTATAAAGCTAATTCCAATACTTTGAAAGTAATTGAGGTTTTTGTTACCGACCCGCTTTCTTTGCGGCCCAGTGTATTATAAAAACTAATACAATAATCTGTGACTGTACTGCAAATTTCCTTAACCTTTCTTACTTTTATCGCTCTAGTGTCCATCTGTCCGTCTGTCACAGAAATTACACTAGAGTGAAATCGTCTTTCCTCCTAAACTACGTAACGTAGGAGTTTGAAATATGGCATAATGTTTAATTCTTCATGACGCGCTCATACATATCGCAAGAAGTACAAAATAAGTAATAAAAAAAAATATATATATAATATATCTATTCCTCCTTGTTGTGCTGATTCAGTACCATAATTGAGCGAACCCGACCCGCTTTTAGTCTAAATGGATTTTAACACAGATTTTGTCAGATATCTGTTGCATAACTATTCTTTTGGTTAGCTTGATATATTTTTTTAAAGGCATAAATGCTTTATTGTAATTTTTTTTTGTGAGATTTGGCTCGGGTGTTTTTTTAGGACTTCGCTCGGCCTAAATTGGTTGATACTTGGAGGAAGGTCTTAAGTATCTTGAGTGCTCAGATATACTTAGATTTATTAAAAGAAGCGGAAGATTTGAGGAGGAAACGCTCCTTTGTCAATAGGATACCAAAGCCCCAAGCAATGGGAATTTGATAGAATAGTTTTCAAATAGAGAGCCGACTATCCGCCTGTGCCCAGCTGGCGTCCCACTTCTTCATCATCATCATCATAATCATTATCATAAGACTTCGCTCTAATGGACAATCAATATGAAATAAGATATCGTATAAAAATAAGACATCATGCTGTAGTTAAATAAAGATATACATGTCCGGAGATGACGCTGAAGCTAGACAATACCAGAGGAACATAATACACCAAAATGATATGATTTTCAAAACTGTCGCGGTCATTGACGAACGGTGTTTATGAGTTAACAACAATATTTGTTTTTATGACTGAACTCCTCATATACTTCAGTCGCCATTAGTTGGTGGGGGCTGCTTTTTGTTCTGTGTACATACGTACATACTCTTACTCGAAGTAAATCGGGGGAGAGTAAGAGGAGAGCTCACAGGCAAAAAACCAGGAGGCCCACCATGCCTGGGACCGATGGATGGCGGTATATCCATCCCTAATAGCCGGGCCTTATATGGAACAGACTGGTGACGGGCAGCGGCGTCTCTGGTGCGAGGGTTCCGGCACCGCGCTCACCAACCCGCCTGCCCAGCGTGTGTGAGTATGGGCAATTCTTCCAGGATGACCGCCGGGAGTGGCAAAGTCCTGGAAAGGCTTATGTCCAGCAGTGGACGAACTAGGCTGATGTATGTATGTAGATACTTTATTGCACAAAATAAATTTACAATGCACAAAGGCAAACTTAATGCTAATTAGCATTCTCTGCCAGTTAACCTTTGGTGATGTGGAAAGTTTTTGAGGGTAGTGCCAGATAAGTTGTCGACCAAGAAATCATATTTTCATAGATACTATATATATTTAAATCTAATTAGAGTTAAATAATTATTGTAAATACATATATAATCTTCCCATAAATACAATAATATACATATATTAAACATAACAATACATAGGTAATTACGAGATGGTCAATGACTCAGGGGGATATGTGAAAATAACAATTTTTATGATTGATTCTGTAGCTGTAGATAGTGTTGATAGACTTTGGTTTTAAGGTAGAGATAGAGGGAGACTGACGGATATTAAGAGGAAGACTATTCCACAGGCGGACTGCTGACACTGTAAAAGAATTTGTATACATATTGGTGCTGTGTTCGGGAAATCGGAGGAGCATAGCTCTGCTTGGTCGCTGAAGCCGGCCAAGGGATTCAATAGGAGCAAACCGGTCTCGAAGATAGGGAGGAGAAAATGGGCTATTGAGAGCATTATAGAGAAGTGAGACGATGTGTGAGTTTCTTCGGTAGCGGATATTGAGCCAGTTTAACCGGAGACGAAATTGAGAGACATGATCGTATTTGCGCAATCCGAAGATGTATCTGATACTGAGATTTAGGAGACGATCTAACTTGTTTAAAAGTTCTTCTGTAAAATCAGGATAACTGATGGATGGATGGATGGCATACATACATATAGTCACGCCTGTTTCAAATACGGATAGGCAGAGACTACAGATTTCTATCTGCTACGATCCCTCTTTCGCCTCTTCCACATCCATCGATCTATAGTCATATTGCTCTTCTATTCCGGGTACTTTTGACATTGCCCTTCTTCAATATGTCACCAATTCGCATAGATTAAAATATGTTAAAGTGTGTTAATTCGAAAACCATTTCGAGATTTAGGTTTAATAAGCCGTATTTTAGAACTTTTGTTCTGAAAAACCTTATGATGATGAATATTTTTACGAAAAAGCTTGCAACTTTCATTTGACCTTCGTGTGACGTCACTTGACTGAAGGCTGTATAGAAATGTGTCGCTTGCCATCAAGTTAAAAAATATTACTGTCAGAGTCACAGAACAGAACATGAAGTCCATGTCTGGGTCACAGTATAAATATAACTGAACGCAGTAAGTGTTGCTGTCTTGTTACGAAATCCCAGATTGATCGGTTAATTTTATTTGTTATGTAGTAACGCATTATTAAAATAAATATAATTTTTGATGACAACAATTTCTGTGATGGATTAATATTGACAATCATACACGAGAGATACCAAATATAATTATGTATGTATGTATGTATGTATGAATTGTTGTGTGTTTGTCCGAGAGTATCGTTGATCGAAACGACATGAAATTTGAATTTTTAAGTTCGAGCCAAATCGGTCAAGATCGAATCGCGAGTTCATATTTCGTGGCGAACGACTAGTTTATTTGCGTTTTAAAATTTAATAACCGAGATGGTAGGGCGTTAAATTTCAGCCAAATATACGTCACGCGATTAATAGGCACCAGTTTAGGGTTTTTTTTGCAGGCGTTGGTAACACTCAACATAGTTCCGTTGTTGTTGTTGTTTGATTTTTTATTGCCAGATGTAGCAATATAGTACTCTGTGGATGACAGATTTTTTTTTTACAAGCAAGGCAAAAGTCCGCATTCAGTATCAGGCCTAAAATGAGTCATGTGACGTAACATCCGGAAATTCTTTAAAAAATCATAAATAAATAATGACTAATTTAAATACCATAATATTGAAAACTTTGATCTAAAAGCGCGTAAATTCTCTAAAAAAAAATTAAAAAAAAAATACTTTTTTTAATTAAGCTACGCGAATTTGGTTACCATGCATCCTTCTAGGGCGGCTTGGTCAAGCTCTACCTTTGACTTGCGCACCATAAATTTGTTTTGTCACTCTACTTTCATTCATCTTCTCTACATGCCCAAACCACTGAAGCATTCCTTTTTCTATTCTGATCACTACATCTTCTTTATTATTTCTGGAAATACACAAAAAATGGTTATTCATTTCCGGTATATGCATTTTGACTATAGCATCTAGGGTTTTGAGTTTGGAAAACATGCTTGGATAAATTTTCCTCGATAGAAATACTTATTGGAATGAGGACTTCAAGCACAATTTTTCTCCTCGTTTGACGAATAGAGACCATGTACATTTTAACAATATCTAGATTTTGATTTTGGAAATTTTGCCACCCATTTTAATCTTTTTTATAAAAGTAAAAACACATTTATCTTTTCCCCTTTCGCCCTGAAACCGCCCCTTTCACACTACCAACCGACTACAGAGATGATAGAGCCAACAAAAACCTAACATTTGCTTTTGCAAAGAGCTTTGCTTTTAAATATGTGACGAATATTTAAAAGCAAAGCTCTTGCTGGTATAGCTGTCTTCACTGAGTTTTGTTCATTGCCAGTTCCTTCAGTTCTTGGTATGACACAACTCCAGTTTATTCTTTTAATTGGCCTCTCCTTTTTTTCATCAATATTAACGATTTGAAAACTCTTTCGAGGAATAGCTTTGCTTAACCGTTTCTGGTATACAGATGTGAAAATATGCATGCATATCCTTTATTAAATGAAAACAAGTGATGTCTTTCATTCGAACTTCAGCGACGTCATCATCACACATTTCAATACATTGTATATATTTCTTGAACACATCTTTAAAGGTAAAAATTAACTGTCACCCGTTCCACAACCATCCGAGTGAATAAAATAAACTTTTAACAAAAAAATAGTAACCGACTTCAATAGTAACAGCAGTAATTCACTAAAAAGTTAATAATAATTCTATAAAGACCGATGGTACCGAAGCAACATTTTTGCCGACTTCTTTCTTCCTGAAACAATATGTTATCTAGAAGTCGGCGTATTTCCTACGATACAGCAACATAAATACCAATATAAGAACGCCGACTTCTAGATAACATATTGTTTCAGGAAGAAAGAAGTCGGCAAAAGTGTTGCTTCGGTACCATCGGTCTTTATAGAATTATTATTAACTTTTTAGTGAATGACTGCTGTTACTATTGAAGTCGGTTACTATTTTTTTGTTCAAAGTTTATTTTATTTCACATTTTTTAGTGTTGCTGGGTTAAATTGTGAGGTATGGGTAGTTCTTGCAAACGAAGTTCAAGTGAATATAAGTAGCCATGTTTGAGTAGCTTCCTGCTATCAGCACCCTAGCACAACATGATTACCGCAATCTCGAGTTATGTGCTGTCATCCGTTGAAGAGTTCTACGGTGATGAAGCTAAGATCGAAATTCAGGTGGGTACACTGGCAATTTTCAGCAATGCCCTGCAATGAGCACCCTAACACAAACTGGTTGCCGCAATCTAAAGTTATGTGCTGTCATCCGTTGAGGAGTTCTATGGTGATGAAGCCAGGATCGAAGGTCAGGTGGGTATTCTGATAATCTCTAAGTAATACCCTTGAATCAGCACCCTAACGCAGTGATTGCCGCAATCTCGAGTTATGTGCTCTGATCCGTTGAAGAGTTCTATGGTGAATATGTTGATGAAGCCAGGATCGAAGGTCAGGTAGAAGAATGTCGATTTTCAAGTAATACCTTGTAATCAGCACCCAGATACATAGCGATTGCCTCAATTTCGAGAGATATGCTGTCATTTTCTGAGGAGTTCCACTGCCTATCTCTGAAGACCTTCATCAAATCATGACCAAACCTAAAATGGGACCTACCTGGAAGTAAACTCTTTCAAACAAAAAAAGGATTGTTCAAATCGGTTGGGAAATGACGGAGTTATGGAGCAACAACGCCAAAAAAAAAAAAAAACATACAGTCGAATTGAGAACCGCCTCCTTTTTGAAGTCGGTTAAAAATGAAGAGCTCAGCCCCCCTATTGTGTATCTTTAGTTGCCAACTGCACGAGGTGCCTATCATCAAAAACATAGCTAAAAACTGAAATTTCAAAATTGCCTTTAGTGGGTATTGAACTATTAACAATCTGTGTCGTCACTTCAAGTGCGAAAATATCCTTAGGACATCGGAATTCGATAGTATATCTATGTTTTTGATGATAGACACCCAGTCCAGAAGGCAACTAGAGATACACAATAGGCCCGCTGAACAGCTCTGAACAATTTTTGAAGTCGTTCCTAATCATTGTCTGAAATGTAAAATTCACTTTTGACAGTTCAATTTTACACGCCGTAAATTCAGGGGTAAAATTTTCACTTTGACATTTGTCATTACATTACGCGCCAATTTTTGTTTTCTTGCTTATAGAATACTTGGGAATGACTTGAAATGTCCAATAAAAAGTGAGAATAAATATGTAGCCGGTAACTATCTATTTATTCCAAAAAGCAAACAAAAATAGCACATTGAAATTTAAATAATTTGGCCAAAAATTTTTGAAAAATTTCGTCAAGTGCAAGTCAGACTCGCGCATAGAGAGTTCCGTACCACCAAACCAAATTATTATTGGCAGCTCAAGAATGTTAGGTAAGGTAGACAATGACCGTGTCTCCAACGTTATTTTCAGTAATACTGTCACACCGTTTACTGATACTGTATAAAGCTTGGAAGTGACGTTTGACAACTGAAGCGTTTCCAAAACTTTATGCCAATCAAAACCAAAATTAATCTTTTCTCTTCTTCCCATTTGTTCTATGGTTAGAATAAATAAAATAAAATCTTCGGCTAGGATAGCGATTCTACATACTTCTGTTACAGAACATTTCACCACTTTACTCTCTTTTTCAAAATTAGAAAAGAAATACACTGTAAATAAAAAAAAGAATAAGTATCAACTACGAAAATGCCTCAGTAAGTTTAATAAAAAAAAACCTTTCTAAATCACTTACTCTTCTGCGAAAACCCCACCGAGCTAATTAATACTTTAACTCAAAAGTTAACAGAGTCTCAAGTTATTTTGACTTAGCCAAATACAAAAATAAAAAAACAAAAACAAAAATATGTTTTTTTATTTAATTCAGTCGGTTGTTTAGCATTCGTTGTTCGAGTACTTATAAATAATTCCATTGGTCGCCAAATAAATATCATTCTTGTCGAAGGCTATGCCAGAAGGCATAAACTCAAGCTCCATTAGTTTCAATGGAATCACACTACTCGGTCTGAGTTGGTATAAACCGTCGTTAGCAGCCAAAATCACTCTGTCCTGATCATCCACGGCGATAGCTCTTGCTGCATTTTTCGCAATACCAACAAATTCTATCGGCTCTTGGAATCCTTTCAGCAAAACTTTGACGTATTTTGAATCGCATTCGTAATATACATTTTCTTCTTTATCAGTAGCCAAGATAAATGCGCAGGGGATATTAGATAGATGTTTTTTTTCATTCTTTCTTACATCAATCACATAGACGTCATTATCAGGGTAGAATACTGCGTACAGTTCATCTCTATCGTTATGTTTGAATAGTTGTACGATATCTTCGTCTTTCAGACTTAAAAAGTTGGCTTTGTTAGTTTCGTTAAGCAGATTTAAGCCTGTATCACTGGCTATGTATACTTTGTTATTTTTCGCATCAACGGCTGCCGCTTGACCGTGAACATTATCGATTTTGATTGGCTCTCCGTTTCTGAGGACATATTGGTCCATTTTAGTTTGAACGTCATCGTTTTGTAAACTATCTAAGTCTATCAACGTAAAGAATAGTTCGTCATTATTTGGATTTCGGACTAGATTGGTTGGAAGTCCTTTAATTGTTAATATGGATGTTCTTTTATAGTAATTATTGTTGAAATTGTAGAAACATTCTTCAGAGACCGAATTTTGAGGAAGAGCGGATGTTGTTGTAACAAACAACAGCAATAAAGGCAGCATTGTTATCTGAAAAGAGAAAAAAGATAAAGATTTTAACTATGAAAAACGAGAAACTACCTAGTTTATACCGAGATTGTAAGGGTTTTGTCATTGCACCCTTTTCTACCAATCCGGAATTAGTTATGAAAGAAAGTTGTTTTCTATAAAGTCGATACTTGGCGATTCTAGCTCAATAAGATTTCAGGATTGGAAGCACACTCAGTTCCTAAAAAAATTCATGTTCTTCGTCATTTTGTGGATCAAGTGATTAATCAGGGCATTGTTTACAAACAAGCGGGTCTATTATGTATCTCTAGTTGCCATCTGGACTGGGTGCATAACATGAAAAACATAGATCTACTATCGAATTCCGATTGTCTAAGGATATGTTCGCACTTGAAGTGACGATACAGTTCGTATAATAAATAGTAAATAGTTCAATCCACTAAAGGCAATTTTGAAATTTCTGTTTTTATTTATGTTTTTGATGATACGCACCCAATTCAGTTGGCAACCAAAATATACAGAATAAAAGGGCTCGTCGTGACTTCGTGAGAGCCGTGTATGAGTGGTCCGGAAGCCCTGTACAATGTACACGCTGCCTGGACACAACTACATACAACACCTTTATGGTTCCTATAAACCTCTTTATGGTTTCCGTTAGCTGTATAAGTTTAATAATATTGTATATTTTTCTTGTATTTACTCAATAAACGCATAAAAAAAAAACAGTGCAGTTAAGATAAGACTGAATATTTAAATTCTGTTAAGTATCCTATTTTAATTAAAATATAATTTTTATGTTATTCCGAATTGAGGAAATGTTAATTATGGCTGTATTAGCTGGAATAAAATAATTTTATTATTATATATTATTAATAATACGTACTTTTACTTCGCTTATAGGTAAAAAACTAGTGGCTAGTAAACTTGGCGTAGGCAAAAGAGGTACTGAAAAAAAATGTCATAAAAAAAATCGGTCAAGTGCAAGCCAGAATGGTTGGTTGAATATAAAGATGTTACAGGATGTATAGTGCTCAAAAAAATCTGCCGATTATGGCGTACAAAAGATGTTAAATTACTTACAATTATAATAATACAAAATACTAATAGAATTAAATGAAGTCAACTACAATTTATTTATGAATGATATTTACAGGTACAGTTTTGTGTCAATTATATTGTCATATCAATATCAGACTCTAATACCTAGGGTTTCGTAACGTGGATGAAAAATTTAATGTTGTAATTTTTTCTTGTGAATTTCTCAACCGCTATATTTTCCTGTAATCTTTACGTATGCACGTATTACCATTTTTTTTTCATATTTTCAGTCCACCAGTTTTGGAGATATCGTTACGTACATATTTTTTGTGGTTTTTCAAAGATTTTTCGAAACAGGTGCAAGGACGTCTTTATAATCAGCTCGTTAATACCTACAGTTTGATACCCATATTGCATTTTTGTAAAATATTTTTATAATTTTTTTTTTTGATACTTGTAAACACAAGAAAAATCATTATTAGAGTATTTTCGAGATATATTTCGGTCCACTTTGGGGCCGGAATTAGTCGAATATTATAATATAATTATTAATTTTACTTTTTTTATATTTCTCATTTGTGTTTAAGTAATATACTAATAACTAAATAGTTTACCTGTAATTGGCTAGTTATCTGTATATATAAAATTCAAAGTCCTGACTGACTTACTGACTGATATATCAATACACAGCCTAAACCACTGGTCTTATAGACTTCAAATGTTGCACATATATACCTTATATAGTGTAGGCATCCATTAAGAAAGGATTTTTCAAAATCCACCCCCTAAGGGGTTGTAACGGGTGTCCAAAGTTTGTATGCAAACAAGATTAGTTAGACCATTTTATTCGAGACTTCACAGGAGTACTCCTATCTATAAATGAGTAAACATATGTTTCAGGTTTTTTCAGAATTCAACCCCCAAAAGGGGGGAATGGGGTGACAAAGTCTGAAAACCAACATGTGTATCGTTTGTATGGTTTACCGGGTCGCTGATTACGAAAACAACAACGATTTCTAAATCCAACGTAGTGGACGTGAAATACCATCATCCCCTGTTGGGGTGCGATGGGGGTAAACAAGATAAAAGATATTTATTCACCATATAACAAAGCACGTTATAAAAGGTTTGTCAATTATTATTACTATAAATATCACATGAAATGCAAAATATGTACAATTGTACATACACAATCGGTATACATATGACATAAATTCATTATTAAAAATGTGTGGCTAAACATTTTTTGACAACTGATATGGATTTTGACACTTTTTCGGAAAAACTTTGATCGGTGAGTCCCCGTATTTGGCACTCTGGCGAGGCCAAAGGCCGAGCCAAGTCCCACGAGGCCGAAAAACGAGCATGCGAGTTTTTCGTCCGAGCTCTACACCTTGACTCCCAGAGGGAGTGAGAGCACTTTGTTTGTTTCTGAAAAAATTGTAATTTGTTTCCTGTAGGCCACGCGGGCGAGGCCGCGGGCAGAAGCTAGTGATCTATAATCTACAAGACTATAGCTTTTTGTGTTTTTTCAAGGATTTCACGAATAGTAAGTATAGTTTACTGTAAAGGGATGTATTTTGTATTATAATATTTATAATAATATAATATTTTGAATTCAGTCAATGGAATAGAACAACTTTTACTATGGCGTCAACTCTGAAATCTCAAAAAAAAATCTGCCTTTCCATACATTTCGGCCGAGCGGCATTACATTTTCCTATGAAGCGAGCTTTGACTATAAAGCAATGCTTTTTTCGATATACAGGATTTGTTCCATAGTAAAAGTTGTTCTAAACCATTGACTGAATAAGCTCTTCAAATATGGTTACACCTTTCTGTTACACTATGTATATTGCCCTATTAATCACTTGGTCCACGACATATACAAGGTGACTTTTTGATCATCGTCCAAATTCATACTGGAGGCTTGATAAGTGATCAGTATCTTGGATGAGTAACAATTTTTGTGAAATTCGTATAATAAAATTTCGGCTTCCCATATAAATTCAGTTCCAGTCCCGAGTGAATCACAATGGGGAGTCGAAATTTCATTTTGCTAATTTCACCAAAATACATTTCGGCCGAGCGGCATTACATTTTCCTATGAAGCGAGCTTTGACTATAAAGCAATGCTTTTTTCGATATACAGGATTTGTTCCATAGTAAAAGTTGTTCTAAACCATTGACTGAATAAGCTCTTCAAATATGGTTACACCTTTCTGTTACACTATGTATATTGCCCTATTAATCACTTGGTCCACGACATATACAAGGTGACTTTTTGATCATCGTCCAAATTCATACTGGAGGCTTGATAAGTGATCAGTATCTTGGATGAGTAACAATTTTTGTGAAATTCGTATAATAAAATTTCGGCTTCCCATATAAATTCAGTTCCAGTCCCGAGTGAATCACTATGGGGAGTCGAAATTTCATTTTGCTAATTTCACCAAAATTGTTATTGATGCATGATACTGATCACTTACCAAGCCACCAGTATGAATTTGGACGATGATCAAAAAGTCACCTTGTATATTGATGGGTACTGTGATGCGCTCCGTGTACCCGGGATCTTATGGGGATATTTCTTATAATTATACTATTTTATATTTTGTTTATCTTCTTTATATTTTCTTTTTATATCTCCATATAGCCCATTTATCATGCGTATATTAAGGGAGGGGAGCTCCAAATTTGGTAGAGCACTCGCTTCTTATACTTCTTCAATAATTTACGGATGGAGAAGCACATCCGCACTAATCGGACTCTCTGAGGAATCTTTCTATATGGAGAACTACGTCCGCACTAATCGGACTCTCTGAGGTATCTTGCTCGTGTTTTGTCTGAAAGATCTTTTATACTCGATCTGTATTTATTTTTGGAAAACACGAAATAATTCTGTCAATGCGACGTATGTCGATCCATAAAGGTTATCGATTGCCAACTAAACACGAACAAATAGTCCTTTAACCTACCTATAAAACCTAGCCTTACCTAAACCTAACATATTGCCTAGCTATATGTTACAGTACGTATTTATCCCAGACCCATTTATCCGTCACAAAACACAAAGTTCAATATTTTATTATTCTGTCCATCTGTCTATTTATCTGGTCCCTCCACTTGTTTAGTTGGAAACGAAAACTTGAAAACAATTAGAAACTTGTCACAATCACATATTTGCCTGTGATTGTGACAAATATGTGATTGTGACTGTTTTCTAATTGTTTTCGCCTGAAGATGTCGATTAAATCGATGAAACCGGTAGCGTAATCGTGCTTAAATATATCAGTGGAACATACTCGTAGTACACGTATTTTTCGATTTTATATCAGTGTCTGTGGAATGTTATTATAATATTTTAGGCTGAGTCCATTAACATTATCTAGATCTACTAGATGAGTAATATCTTAACAACAGAAATATAAATATATTTATTTATGTAATGTAGGTACATCAGATACAATTATTACAGGTCAGTTTTAATGTAATATAATTAAATAAATAATCATAATTATTTACAAGACTGATGCCGAACAATAGTTCGAAATATATCTCTCCAAATGTGTTTTTTAAATATATATAAATATAAATGTGTAAATAATAATAAATATATTTAAATATTATAATCTTAATAACGACAAATAAGTCTTTACTCTTTAATTTTTATTGAATTAAATAATCTATGTTTATAGGTTTACTTCAAAACATGCCTTTATTCTTATTTATTTATTTAATTCATGGATATTTATAATATTTTATAGATATAAATTAAAATTACCTATCAATATACAATTATAAATAAAATAAAACTATACTTTGTTTAGAGGAAATAGTTTTATATAATAAATAATAATATGGGGAAATACACTAGGAAATAATAAAGGTTAGGTTTACTTAAATTTAATAAAAAAATACACTTAAAAAAACAAAAAATGCAGGAATAAGAAATAAATAATATTATATAATTTGATTTGATATTTATGAGTACCAACATTATTTAATCGATGTAATAATATTACATTATAACACCGCCATTCGTCTGTCAAACCGTGGTCTGTCTTCATTTTTTTATGCCACGCCCCTTTACTCTTCTCGCTTCTGATTGCTCTCACGCATCTACATACAAATTTCATCATGACGAGTATCATGACAGTATCATGACCTTTTCGTGAAATTGTTCCAAATATTCAGTAAAATTTTTAAAGATCACTAAGCAAAAAATCGATTTATAGTTGATTTATAGTAAGATCTTGCTGTAAATACGATGAATGTTACAATAACACCGACCCTTTTGTTGATAAATAACAAATAACATATTTGTTAGGGTTCCGTAGTACCTAAAAGGTATAAAAGGAACCTTTATGGTGAGACTCCGTTGTCCGTCCGTATGTCACAGCCTCATAACTTTAGCACCGTTACCCCCTCCGAAACTGGTGAACCGAAAAATGTAAAAAAAACCATGGTAATAAGTGATTTCGTAAAGATTACAGTAAAAATATAGCGGTTGAGGAATTCACGAAAACAAAGTGACAAAATAAAATTTTCTGTTCCCAAATCTGTCGAATTACGGAACTCTAGGTACGCGAGTCTGACTGGCACTTGACTGCCTTTTTTATATTATTGTTCTGGCTTAAGGCGAATGGATACGCCAACTGCAATTTGGACCTGTCTTTGAAGGCCTACTCCTCCCACGCGGGTGGTCCAAAAACTTTCATAAAAATATATGATCAGGCAAATAGAGTCAAAAAAAAATTTTAGGCTATCAAAGTTGCCATTTTCAGACCATTTTTGTTACGGGGTCTATCTCAAAAGCCAAAGCAGTTAGGAATTTGAAATTTCTGTATATTATGTACTATGCTGTGTTTAAACAAAAAATACTAAAAACGTTGATTTATAATGTAGTTTTAGGGTTACGTCCCCGAATACTCAACCAACTTAAGTTTGCAGTTTTTATGTCAGAATTAGAGAAATTAGAGAATTAGACCTAACACTAAATAATTATCGAGTTTGAAATAATTGGTCCTCTAATACGGAACCCTAAAAGAGCGAGGCCCGACTTGCACTTCGCCCGTATTTTTAGGGTTCCGTACCCAAAGGGTAACCAACGGGACCCTATTACTAAGACTCCGCTGTCCGTCTGTCTGTCCGTCTGTCTGTCCGTCTGTCCGTCTGTCAACAGGCTGTATCTCATGAACCGTGATAGTAAGACAGTTGAAATTTTCACAGATGATGTATTTCTGATGCCGCTATAACAACAAATACTAAAAAACAGAATAAAACAAATATTTAAGGGGGCTCCCATACAACAGACATGTTTTTTTGCCGTTTTTATAGTTAATGGTACGGAACCCTTCGTGCGCGAGTCCGACTCGCACTTGGCCGGTTTTTTCTTATAGGCTCTAGAAACTATGTGCAAAACTTCAGACCGCTAACCAAAAGTGAATCGTATAATTGCGTACCGCACTTACTTAATAAATTAAGAGGCCGGCGCAGCAATCCTATTTCATACAAACGAAATACCAAAACCATTTGTAAATCATAGATATTCTTAGAATAGTGTGTGTTTATTCCGATTGGATTACAGAATATCTAGGTTCCCAAATATATATTTTGAAAGGACACTGATTTAAAGACTACATATAAGCAATTTAAAATTTCCCAAGCTTATTTTCTCATATTTCATGTTTAAATCAGTGTTCTTATTTAATATATATCTAGGAACCTAGATATTCTGTAATGCAATCGGAATAAATACACACTACCTTAAGAATCATCCATCCATCAGCCCGTATTCGTCCACTGCTGGACATAGGCCTCCCCAACAGGGTTGGATTTCGCAGTATAATTATACTATTTGTACCATATTTTCATGACATGTAGTATGTAGTATCGTAATGGAACTATACTACGTAAAAATACCATAATCTTATATTCAGGCTGACCGACTTGTTTTATTGGTTGAGATGTTTTGCTTTTTAACATTTACCCTACCATATATGGAATTTCTGTGCGTTATGAATATTTTTTTTAAATTTCACGAACATATAGGCTTTTTTTATTAAATTATGAATATTTTTAGTAAAATTTTTAAAAATTTCATTTACAAATTGTCTATTTTATTTCAATTCAAAACAAAAATTGATACGTAGTAAATTTTAGCCAAGTAGTATATTTTTAAATCCCATAGACAATAATTTTCCGAGGGTCTGAATCCAACCCTGCTCCCCAATATTACGCCACTCTTGGCGGTCCTCACAGTCATCCTCATCCAGCCGCCACCCGCAACCTCCTTCAGATCGTCAGTCCAGCGGGCAATAGTAATATCTATGATTTACTATTGGTTTTGGTATTTTGTTTGTATGAACTAGGATTGCTCCTTAGGCCTCTTAAAACAAAAATATAAATAACTTAATACAAATCAAAGGAATCCGAACATTGTAAATACTCGTCAAAAACTTGAAATTTTGTTTCGCTTTTTTCTTTAAAACTTTATCAGTTAACAAGAAAGTTTTTTTTTCGTAGAAAACTATTTAGGAAACCCTTTTGTCGCACTAAATATGCAAAAAATTCATTCTTACCTAGAACCTTGGGCATATATAACGACATATACGGTGAAGAAGGTGATATATTCCATCTCTTACTTTCCAGCTATAAAAAGCTTTTAAATTTGGTAAGCCAATCTTACAAATGAAATATTATTTTTATTATTACTTATATTATGCGTTTTTTGTTCACGGACCCTTAGGAAATCAAGCAAAACAAGCACAAAAGAGGTCTTTAACCCCCTTAATAAAAAAGCAGCAATAAATTTTGGACCATTTATTTTAGTTCTACAAATTACAAAAAATATATTTTTTCATATAAAATACGTTAATGAGAAGGTTGGTGCTGCTTTTTTGCAACTAAATTAGTGATATTTGGGTTTATATTACTACTGAGATTATAATCTAGTAATAGCCTAATCTATTACTAGATTAGGCTGCGGACCCCAATACATATGCTCGCGGACCCCCAGGGGTCCGCGGACCACAGTTTAAGAAACGCTAACTTATAACATTAAATTTTTAGGCTTTTTGTAATATTGTAAATTTTATTATTCATGTAAGTAAATTTATTTGATAACAACAATTAACTTAAATAACATTAAAATTAAAATAAAAAGGACTAAAATAAATACATCTAAACTAAACTAAAACATCCTTAAAAATAAACTAAAACACCTTAAAAAATTAAACTATATTATAAATAAAAAACTTCGTCCAAATCGCTGCTCTGCGGCAAGGTGCCCAGTATGCTGGCGACATTCATCAACAATATGATCTGTATTTTACTATCAGTGGGAACTTTATTGGTTTTAAATTGCTATAATTTGTTTTAAAAATGTGTGTTTCCCTAAGAACAATAAATAAATAAATCCATTACTAATAAAAAAAAAAAAATATATTGCAACTCACTATTTCCTTCCAACCGTAGCGGCTACTGGGCAGTCCAAACAAGTATGTCACCATACACTCTTACTAGGGCAAAAACAAATGTTTATCTCGAACTATTTTATGAGCTGACCTTTTGGCGACCTCTTATGCCCTATCAATTTAGGACACAACTTGATTCTAGAATGCAAGAATAATTTTTCTTTTTTCTTTCTATGTGTTGTGTTGAATCTATTATGATTTACGTTATTGTGTTGGGTTTACAGAAATATAACAACTTATATGTGCTAACAAAGGAAGGAAGTCCGATTGAACTTGTTTCCATTGTTGCGGGCGGCATTGCACATATGCTTACGCCTGTCACCCAGAGGGTTAGGCAGGGACACAAATCTCAACCCGTTATGATCCTGCCACAAAATTAAATTTACAGAGGTTGCTTGGTAATTCGACCTATTCCTTGAAAGGGGTTATACTAGAGATCATTTCCAACAAATTAAGTCCATCAACTAGCAGTGGCGTGCACAGAACTTTTTGCTGGAAAAGCAAGCAATTGGTCAAAAACAACAACTAAAAAAAATATGAAAAAATTAAATATCACTTTGAAAAAAAATGTTTGTATTGGAAATTTTCACTCTAGGGTAGACATTGTGATATCTAAATTTTTTCATATTTTTTTAATTGTTGTTCTTGACCAATTGCTTGCTTTTCCAGCAAAAAGTTCTGTGCACGCCACTGTCAACTAGGTGTCGAAAATGAATGGTCTCCGAGTTACAAAGGTTTTTATATTATTTTTCAAACTTTCAGACTAATAACCAAAAATAAATAATTTAAAAATAACTATTCCTCTCTCAGCACTTATTTATTATATTTCTGATCAACGATAGATGAGTGATCATTTATAAAAAAAATACCCTGAATTCCCATAATCTCGGAATTAAAAGGGCTTAAGTGGAAAGAAAACCTTTTTTATTTTGTAATTTTTTAAAAATATCGACGTGTTTTACTTGAAAAAAAATCATCATTTTCGACCCCTAGTTGATAGGCATTATTTGTTAGAAATGATCCCTAGTATAACCCCTTTAAAGGAATAGGTCGAATTACCAAGCATCCTGCATACACACGCACAAACAAATATAATGTTTACGCCAATGATTGTTTTAAGTGCTGTTTTAGCTGACTAATCGAATGGGCGGAGGTAGGCATGTATTTATATACGTAACCTATTACTATGTAGTATATAGGATGGGATTTGGTCGGCCGCCTGGATTCGTGCTGGGGGCTCGGTTGGTGATCATTGAACCTTGTTCCTGGTCCCTGGCCGGGTCTCCGGTATGGGTTCGGGCGGTTGATTGGATTTCACCTTGTATAATAATATTTTACCTATAATTTTAATTGTATATATATTGCTACATAAATTAAATAAACATTTAATCTAAGTAGTTCATGTACATTTATTATTTTATTACATATATTTTTATAAGATTAAAATTTGACTTGTGAAACGTGTATTATATATACCTACTTTGTAAAATAAACTTTTTGAATTTTGAATTTGAATTTATCTTTAATTTAAAAACAATTATTTTTGGGTAATTTGACTTAATTAATTATTTACAGTAATAAGTTTAAATAATTAGCAAATAAATAGTAAGAATAATAAAAAAAATGCATTCTCGTCCTCAGGAAGATAGGTATAAAATGTATGCTGTTTTCCGGTATGGCGACATGTTTTTTTCCAAACTACCCACACTGATTTACCGCGTCTGTGGTCTAGTGGTACGGATGTGGCTACCGCTGATGCGGAGGTCGTGCGTTCAAATCCCGTAGGAGCACATTTGTGCTAGGTCTGCGTACTTCGGAAGGCACGTTAAGGGGCTCCACAATGCTAAACATCAGTTTGGCGTTGGATTCAGTTCCGTCAATAAAGACAATAAAAATAAAAAAAATATGGCGTGTTTTTTGACTCAAGACAATTATTAATTACACTTTATGAATAAACATAATTTCAATCTTCTTTTGATTATAATACTTTCAAAAAAGCATGAACTTCACGAAAAAAGCGATTCAGTTTCCATATTTCAAAACCGATTGAAACGAAACCAACACACGCAGATACTAACTAGAAAAAAACATCTTTATTACGTAAATAATTTATAGTTAATGTCCTAATGGAGCCGCGATTTCAAAATAACTGAAATTTTGCGTGCGCGGCATCTGATTAGAGCAGGATATACAGTTAAAAATAAAAGCGTTAGAGCAGGGCTGCATTTTAGCATTGCGCAGGCCCTTACAGCGATACGTTAAAGTTTTAGCGTCCCTGTTACTCCATATGCGAAAAAACGGATTCGTGGAAAAGTAGCAAAAAGTCGGTTTTTTATTAATATAAAATGTACCAAGCTATTTTGTCAAAAAAATTTTCAACTAGACTTTACAAATACACAATATCCACAATCCACATTTTGTATGTAATTTCACAATGAAATTAGTTAGGATTTCAGAATTACAGGAATTACAATTTAGAGGTCTTTTCGGAATTAAATTCTATCCAGAAAATTTCATCCAATCGCGTTTTCCGTCAGTGAGAATCTTTATCAAATGTTCAATAAACATTTACCCAAAAATAAAATACGTAGATGACGTTATAGTGGAGTAAATGGATTCGAAAAAATCCCTTTTTTTTTTTGGTATCGCCTTCAATAATTGTGCCCGAAGTACGCCGATAAGGCTCAGTTTACCACCCATCATGCTGCGGCATAATCATCTTTGGTAAAATTTTTGGCTTGCATTTCATTGTCCGAAAAACCTCTGACATATTCCTGGGAATTCACGACGCGCCGCCGACGTGACGGTGCATTACGAATTTGTGTTGACACAAGGCGCGTTAAATGACGGACGACAATGGAAACGACCAATATGAGTGTCGGAAGAAAGCGTTCATGCCTTGATGCATATAGCGTGATCATAATAATAACCTATATTTATGATTTAGAATACAACATGCATTGTTATATAACATATTTCTTTTAACTACCACATTTTTGTTATCATTCTTAATCTAATAAATACTATTACGTGAATTTTCCCATGGAAAATAAAGTTTTTTTTTGTGTCTTGACGATGTCTGCTATTTTAAGCGCCAATTTTTGGCCAGTGTCAATAAAGTTAATATGTATAAAAAAAACCGGCCAAGTGCGAGTCAGACTCGCGTACCTAGGGTTCCGTATTGTGGATGATAAATTTAATTTTGTAATTTTTTTTCGTGATTTTTTCAACCGCTTCTTTACGTAAACACATATTACCATGATTTTTTTCATATTTTTTGGTCCACCAGTTTTGGAGATAAGGGGGTTTTTTAAAGATTTCTCGAAACCAGTGCACGTAAGTATAGTGAAAGTGTGTATTTTTAAAATCAGCTTTTTAATACCTACAATTTGATATCCATATTGTATTTTTATAAAATATAATTTTTAATTATTTTACTTCTTTTTTTATATTTCTCATTAGCACTGATTTTTTTTAATCGCTACAGTTTTCCTGTAATTGGCCAGTTATGATCTATAACATATATTTTTGTCATATTTTTCGGTTTAGCAGTTTCGGAGATAAGGGGGGGGGAACATGCATATTTTTGGGGTTTTTTAAAGATTCCTCGAAACTAGTGTCAGTAACTATATTAAAAGTATATATTTTTATAATAAGCTTTTTAATACCTACAATTTGATACCCATATTGTATTTTTATAAAATATTTATTTTTATTTATTTTACTTCTTTTTTTATATTTCGCATTTGTGCTCAATTTTTTTAAAATTAATATTGTTTTCCTGTAATTGGCCAGTTATGATCTATAATCGACATTTTTTTCATATTTTTCGGTCTACCGGGTTTGCAGATAAGGGGGGGGGGGGGACATACATATTTTTGTGGATCTTAGTAAAAGCATATATTTGTACAATCAACTTTTTAGTATCTACGATTTGATACCCATATAATATGTAACCAAATTAATGCTATTTTTGTGCCAAATTTTATGTTTTTATCTTTAACGGTGCTTAAGTTATGGAAATTTATACTTTAAAACAAGACTTAAGTTATAGGCCACGGATCACGGACCCGGCATCAGTTAATCATAGGTCGGACCCGAAATATATCTTAAACCGTGTAATTTTATAATTATAAAGTATTTTATTTAATTATTGATTCGTATAAATAAAAATATATATAAAAAGCTTTTCAAAAGTGAGTATAATTTATAAATAAGAGGAGAAACTGGCTCCTGAATCTCAGTTTTAACTTTTTGGGAGCCGGTGGCTCCGTCGGAATAATTAGCAACTCGATTCGTGCTGGTTGAAATTTCGAACAAAACCATATTAAAATAAAGTCCTTATCAGCTCGCACTGCAACATGGCTGTTACGTCAGTCGCTGCGGCTGACAAGTGCGAAAATAGTGTGTTTTTAATTTATTTTATCCAAAATAAAATTAATTTCCAAGAACTGAGAAAACCAAATCATATTATATTATTTTCTCTAGAAGTTTATACATTTTCACACTGTTTCGATAAAAACTGCAACAGTTATGGAGTTACAAGTGAACAAAAAATCGAGAAACAAGGGTAAACTTAGAATTTTCTTGCTTCACTTCTGTATGTTATAATGAAATTCAGGAAAAACCACATCACTATTTGCATCATGCAGATTACTATGCATTTTTCTTCTGTTGAAAAATGCTATAGTTACCGTATAAAATGGTTAAAAAGTTACTTAGTTCAAAGTCGTTGGCGTTGGTAGACACCTTAAACCAATTGTAACTTTGTGTTGGAAAATAAATACTTTTTATGCTATGTTATGTTAATTAGGACCATATTTCATTGAAGAAAAAAATCTACTTTATTATTATCGCAAAAATAAAAATAGAGGACTGAATATAATAAATGTAATGCAATGAATAAAACAACTCAATACATTCTTAGTGTAGTTGAAGGAAAACCAATTAATAACATGACGTGATTTGTTATTTCCCTAGACATTGTTTCGCTTACACTCGGGCTCTTAAATCAGTTCCTTTCAGTTCGATATAATAGTCTACTTCTATTGCTATTTGTATTTGTCTCATTCATATAGTAAATTAAATATTGTAAATTCCAACATTGGAAACAAAGTGATAAATTTTCTTATAGAATCTCCGTCCGTATAGTAGATTACACAACAAGTGAGAAAAAATAACAATTCCCTTCGAGGCACAAAGTTGGATCCCGAGAGCAGCGAAAGAATCTGAGCGGGGCGAGGGATACAATAGCCGAGATGGAATTTTTTTTCACGATACTTTTTACAATTAACTACGCGAAGATAAACAGTAGTATAGTAATAATTTGAAGCACAATTATTATGCTTACAAGTGATCGGTAAATAAGAATACAGTGTGTCCCTCGTACAAGTGCACATCCGAAAGTGGGTGAAACTAGATCTAAATATATCGACAAAAACAAAGAAAAAAATATTTTTTTGAATTCACTCCACCTGGGTATCTTTGTATGGGACGCGAGCGCAGTGCCTTTGGTTAACTGCTTGTAGAAAATATTGTATTTATGATAGAACGTTGTATTTTTTTTTGTTAGAAAGATAATAGAATAGGCAATGATAAATAGGATTAAAAGATAGGCAATGATAAATAGGATTAAAGTACATTATTTTGAAAAAAAATTACTATTACTGAAAAAAAAGACGGAAAAATGAAAGAAATAATTTTTAGGATATTATTTTTATGATAATGGTAGTTGATTATGTTTTGTTTTTGATTTGGTATGCATAAGGATTATAACAGTTTTATTTCATTACATTACTCGCGATAGATCAAAAGTTATGGTGAATTTTATACATAGTCTCCATGGTAGGCAAAAAAAAATTTTAAACGTAAATTTATAAAACAAAGATTTTCTAAAAAAAAAAAAAACATTTTTTTGTCGATAAAGTAAGGTCTAGTTTCACCCCTTTTCGGATGTGCACTTGTACGAGGGACACACTGTATATCATACATAACATTGCTTCAATCAGGCGTGAATATAAAAGTAGTGGTTGTGTTTTTATTTGATTATTGGATCAAAGTACCAAAAAAGGATGTGGGCTTTTGAGTTATTTTAAGAAGAAAGAAACAAGAACTGTCACATATCTGTACCCATATATGTTTATGACACATATCTGTTTACTAAGTTTCGGAGGTAGGCATGTATTTATATATGTAACCTTATTAGTATATAGTATATAGTGTGGGATTTGGTCGGACGCCTAGATTCGTGCTGGGGGCTCGGTTGGTGATCATTGAACCTTGTTCCTGGTCCCTGGCCGGGTCTCCGGTGTGGGTTCGGGCGGTTGATTGGATTTCACCTTGTATAATATATATTTTATCTATAATTTTAATCGTATATATATTGCTACATAAATTAAATAAACCTTTAATCTAGTTCATGTACATTTATTATTTTATTTCATATATTTTTTTTATAAGATTAAATTTTGACTTGTGAAACGTGTATTTTATATACCTACTTTGCAAAATAAACTATTTGAATTGAATTTGACCCCTATTATAAATGCGAAAGTGCGTTTGTTGGTTTGTCCTTTTTTCACGGAGCAACCGACCGACGTGATTTTTTGCGTAGGGATAGTTTATGTGCCGGAGAGTGATATAGGCTACTTTTTATTCCGTGAAAATGCAAACGAAATCAGCGCGGGCAAAACCGCGGGCAAAAGCTGGTACCTTGTATAGATGAAGAAGAAAATCAATTCTGGTATTAGCTTCGACCTGGACTAAAGAACTTATATTTTTAGGACAATATATTACCATAGACTAAGTATTACTACGTATATAGACTAGCAGTTCCCATACATCAGTTCGTAGCCACAAAAAAGTATGGAATACTACTAAATAAAGATAGGCCCGCTGGACTTGTATTTGTGGAGCCAACCGCGTTGTGGTTATACCGCATCTTCACTAAATTAATCAAAGATGATGCTACGTAGTCAGTAAACTAATGAAATACGCTAAGTTTAATTTGCTTATGTAGCTTTTATACTTTTGGATTTTATTAATATCAGTAAATAGTTAGGCATTATGTATATTCACTTTAGTGTTTTGTTTCTTTTATTTTATAGGTTCGGTATCCCACTTCCAGTTTACATAAAATAAAACTTTCTTTACCACCCAAAGGTTTGTTGGAAGAAATCGCTTTAAGTGCTAAGTCCGCCATAGTAAAACAATGTGTGTTCAAAAATAACTTTTTTATTTTTACCGTGTACAATAAAGTGTGTATTCATTAATTCATTAAATACCTAATAGATCATGAACATCTATAGTCAAATACACACAAAATTTACAGGTAGCAGAACGGTTTTTGACGTCTGATCTTGCTTGACTGCGCTAGTAATTTTTTCTCTATCGCACTTAGTAATTTTGTACGCGAATGAACACATGCGGTAGTCCCCCACTACTTTCGCCGAGCGGTCAAAAATCGTACCGCGACCTGCCCCCCTATTCTGTATCTTTAGTTGCCAACTAAACGAGGTGCCTATCATCGAAAACATAGATAAAAACTGAAATTTCAAAATTGCCTTTAGTGGGTATTGAACTGTTAACAATCTGTGTCGTCACTTCAAGACTTCAAGTGCGAAAATATCCTTAGGACATCGGAATTATATAGTATATCTATGTTTTTGATGATAGACACCCAGTCCAGAAGGCAACTAGAGATACATAATATCCCCGCTGTACAAGCGTTTGAAAAAAGTAAATAATGGATTTGACACTCTCGGACTTTTAAACGCTTGTAGCTTTTGTGTGTATTTGATTTTGGTAAATGTTTTAGGTTCAAGTCATAGATCATAATTAGACATCGGATTATATGCACTAACAAAGTGCCAAAATATGCATGCAATTATGCACTAAAAAGGCCGAAATATGCACTAAAACTGTTGATATGCCCAAAATATGCACAATGCTAAATCAAAAAACCATTTTTATTTTTATAAAACGTGTAACAGAAAGGTGTAACCATATTTGAAGAGCTTATTCAGTCAATGGTATAAAACAACTTTTATTACGGAACAAACCCTGTATCTCGAAAAAAATATTAACTTTTTCATAGAAAACTGCAATGCCGCTCGGCTGAAATGTATGGAAGGGCAGTTTTTTTTTTTGAGATTTCTGGTTTGGCTCCATAGTAAAAGTTGTTCTATACCATTGACTGAATAAGCTCTTCAAATATGGTTACACTTTCTGTTACACCTTGTATATTTTAATTAAAGACGGTACAAAAACAGTGAAATATACTTAAAATTATGAATAGTTGGTATTTTTCCAAATTTTAGAGCGCAAATTTGTGACGTTTGTCACCCAGTAGCAATTTGTACGCCGAAAACGACCTCTCTACATGAACTGACGTCATTGGACAAAACGCACGCACTGGTAAGTCAGTTTACTCAGGCGCTCGCAGCCTGCACGTCTTCGTACATAGATCCCCATATGTACCTCCCGCTACTAAACGAAATATGCACGATTGGGAAAAAAGGCTAAAATATGCATTAACGCCGCATTTACATATTCAAATATGCAAATGCATAAAATCCGATGTCTAATCATAATGTACGATCCTACTCGAGCAAAAGTAGAGAGAGAGGCAGAGGCGAGGTGCCGCGCCGCGCCGTGGCCGCGGCCCCTCGTCGTGCGGCTGACGCGGCGGCGCGCGTCACGTGACGACGCAGTGTTGCCACCTTGGTGGTTTTCCCACCAGAACTGGTGCTTTTGCAAGGCTTCTAGTTTCTTTCATTATAAAGAGGTTTTTTTTTTTGTGGTTTTTATCGGTTTTTCAATATGGAATCAGGTAACACACTTTATAGAGGGAAAGCCCCTACCGTTCCGGAATTTCATAATGTTATATGCTTACTCTATGACTGGGGAATCCTTAGGCGTAGTCGTTAGTTATTGTTTTCTTTTTATCTGTCATTCTATGTCCGAAATTTGGTTCGTGTTGTCGAAAAGTTTGTTAGAGTCGTGATTTGCAACAGTGTGTGAACTATTGAAGCTGTAAATAATATCCATAATATCCAATAATGGAAGTTTCAGATACAATAATGCTTATGTTTTGTAAATTGTAAGTTAGTAAAAACTCTTTATTGCACTCTGGTAAAAAAAATACACAAAATTTCAAAAATACTTAGGTAAAATTCTATAATTAATGAGAACGAACGCCCGATACAACTATTTTTTAGCATCTCATACATATTCGTTAGTTTTTAATTTAAATAAGGGTTTCTTTAGTTTGAGATTTAAATGCAATACATTTTGTAGAATTTTTTGGTTTCTTTTAATCCAAATTTTCTGAAATCTGGCGACATTTTACTTCTGACAAAATCCAAGGTGGCAACACCGACGCGACGCCTTGCTGCGAGCGGCGGCGCGTGTGCGTCGTGGCCTCACCACGGAAGGCACGGGCTTCGCGGGCCCGACTCGCTCTTTCTATATCAAGGAGCGTCTTACTAGAACAAATAGGCAGTTATTTGAACACTTGGCGATTTATCCATCGCAAGGAGATATAAATTAACTTTATATCATTGCAGTATAGAAACGCAGAAAGAAAAGTAAATCTGGATGTGTAGGGTTGCCAACCGTACTTTAAAATAAAGTATTATACGTTATTTTGGGTCCCTGTACTTTATACTTTTGAATACCAATAAACTACCTGAAAATACTTTATTTCAATCTTTACATAAAATTAGACGTAAACTGAAAACAAAAACAGAGCTGTAAAGAAATCCAAGGGAAAATGTATGACTTCCTTCATTGTGGATGATATTTTTTATGTTGTGCGTTTGTGTTTATGCAAATAGCACAAAAAATACAGTTTCACAAAAGGATTTGAGGATGTTAGTATGTAGTCTGGCCTTCCTAGTTCCTACCGCCCGCAGCTACCGTGACATTTTTTTCAAAAAATCTTTAATCTCCCTTAAGGGCCTTACTATTGCCAAATGGGTACTTTCTAAAGCCTACTCCTCGTTTATGGCCAAACTAAAAATAATGAAAAAATGTATTATGAATAATCAACTCTTAGACAACATATGCAACATTTTTCTTTTTCATACCACCAAATCTTCTACATGAATTTTTTTTTTACTGAATGATGTTTTTTGACCTCAAATTCCCTACTGCTCCTGAGTGGCTTAGCCGATTGAATTCATCTATGCTTTGATAAATAGATAAACTTTATAGCTATAAAAATAACATAAGATTATTCAATCGAGTAATCACGTCCAAGTGAAAAGTATAATTTTCTCCTATTTCGCCCTATCAAGGACGCATCAAGCGTCGTAACAGCCACTTTGCATTGCGCGCTGATATGAACGTTATTTCAATGTCGTTTCCGTTGATATTCGTAGTGACAAATATCGAGCTGCTAATTTGGCGATGGTAATCGCCTTAAATAAAGAATACTTTTTTCTAAAGGACCGTACTTTTTATTTACCTTCCCTGAAATTAGATATACTTTATTTCTTCTAAAAAAAGTTGGCAACCCTAGTGAGGAGCTCTGAACCGGTTGTAATGTTAATAAATAGGCAGTTGTTCAAGAAGGCACGGGAAGCCATCAAACGGATGAACTGGAAGTTTGCCTGGACAAGGGATGGCAAGGTCCTTATGCGAGAAGCGCAAGACAAAGTGCGTCATCGAATACCATCGAGAAAAGGTTTTTGGTGGTGATACTGTTAACCAGGACACTATGTTGGTTATTAAGGGCCTTACTATTGCCAAATGGGTACTTTCTAAAGCCTACCCCTCGTTTACGGCCAAACCAAAAATAATGAAAAAATGTATTATGAATAATCAGCTCTTAGACAACATATGCAACATTTTTCTTTTTCATACCACCAAAACTTCTACATGAAAAAAATTATTAACTAAATGGTGTTTTTTGGCTTGAATTTCCTACTGCTCCTAAGTGGCTTGGCCGATTGAATTCATCTATGCTTTGATAAATAGTTTAACTTGATAGCTATAAACATAACATAGGATTATTTAATCGAATAATCACGTCCATGTGAAAAGTATAATTTTCTCCCATTTCGCTCTTTCAAGGACGCAGCGAGCGTCGTAACAGCCACTAAGCATTGCGCGCTGATTTGAACGTTATTTCAATGTCGTTTCCGTTGATATTCGTACTGACAAATATCGAGCTGCTAATTTGGCGACGGTAATCGCCTTAAGTGGATGGCATACCCTAGCAAATTTTTTTATTACCCGTCCAGCACAACAAGTCTAATGGCAAAGACTTTATTTGCTTTTCATAGAGGCGATTATATGTTGGCTCTTTGGCCTCTTTTGCTTGGACGCGTAATACTAGTGATCACGCAGCGAAACAACAAATTGGTGTGTTTTTAGCTAATACTGAAATATTTTGTAGGGAAAAAAATATTGAATTTAGGTGATATTTTTATTACCTATTTTATGAAAGAAAAATAAAGTAGATTTTTTAACCGCGTTCTTGAAGCGAACGTTTGAAAACCAAAAAAATAGAGCGTGCAAAACATTTTTTTTTGACAAAAGTATAAATCTTAGTACATTGTTTATACGTAAGATCCCTAGAGAAAAGATTAATAAATCAAATATATTTTTTTCAATACAAGGAGAGTCCGAATTTCTTCAAACGAATCTTAGATAGCCTGGGGTTGGTCATGCTCTAGGCTCAGGTACAGTCTTAAGTAAAGATTTTTGGAACCCATTATATCTAATAGCAGTTTATGCTACAAGGGCGAAAAGGAATAAATTACGAGGACGATTTAAAACACGAGCGTAGCGAGTTTAAACGTAACCGAGTAATTTATTGCTCTTACGCCATACTTCATAGTGCGAGGAAATAAAACAAATATAATTTTGTGAACTTTAAATTATGATTGGTTAAAAAGGACTGTATCCAGAGCCGTTAAATAGTGGAAAAAAAAGTATAATTTTTGTGGAACACAGGAAAAGTTGCAGGTTAGCCAACATCTCGTAAATAAATAAAAAAAAATCTTAATTGTTTGATGTCACAACATGTAATGATTCATTGTTTTTATGCTATTACTTAATGATTGTTTCTTTACACGCAAATATACAAGGTGACTTTTTGATCATCGTCCAAATTCATACTGGTGGCTTGGTAAGTGATCAGTATCATGCATCAATAACAATTTTACTGAAATTCGTAAATTCGTAAATTCGTGCTATTAATATAATTTATTGTTTAATATTTGTAACTGTTTAACATTTTAACTTTACCACAAATTTTAAAGCTAAGTTTATTTTTGCCACTTCTATGTTATGTAAGACAAACTTCCTACAAGTTACTTTTCATACTGTTTTACTAAGAATTTGTAAATAATACGCCAGTTTAGTTACAAAAATTATGGCTGTTTTACATTGTAAGTTATGTACAAAAGTAAAGCTGTGTCATGTATAAAAGTAACAAAAAGTAAAGCTGTGTCATGTATAAAAGTAACAAAAAGAAATTACTTTACTAGGGATTTACAAGTTCATCTTATATCATAGGTTATCCGAGTGCTATGTGTCACAACTAACAACATGATAAGAAATAGTACTTCGACTGCAAGAAAATCATTATTATCAGTAGTGGTTGTCTCGCAATTACGGTAAGCACATTGATTTTTTTTTAGCAAATTTTATTTTCTTATAAATTAAATGGTATTATAGCAGCATTTCCCAAAGTGTGGGTGGTGACCCAATGGTAGGTCGAGAAGAAATTTTAATTCAGTCCAACATACAATGTGAATCCGCCGAAAGATGAATATCCTTCACCTGTTTCTTATGTCACAAAGTCTTATTGGGCCCTCAATCTCTGTGTTTTTTCAAGTGGATCGCGTTTCATTTAAGGCGATTACCATCGCCAAATTAGCAGCTCGATATTTGTCACTACAAATATCAACGGAAACGACACTGAAATAACGTTCATATCAGCGCGCAATGCATAGTGGCTGTTACGACGCTCGCTGCGTCCTTGATAGGGTGAAATAGGAGAAAATTATACTTTTCACTTGGACGTGATTACTCGATTGAATAATCTTATGTTATGTTTATAGCTATAAAGTTATATTATATATATTTATCAAAGCATAGATGAATTCAATCGGCCAAGCCACTCAGGAGCAGTAGGGAATTTGAGGTCGCAAAGCGTTTTTCTTCTTTAGAAATTGAAAAGCATTTTGATATGTGCCATTTGACGTCAATAGTTCAGTATTAATGAGGTTTATAAAGCAAGAGTTTGAAATTATATACATAATCAGTCATAATCTTCTCAAAACCAACTTAAAATGCTATTTTAACTTTGTTTGGACAAGATCATGACTAATTGTGCATTAAATTTCAAACTCATGCTTTATAAACCTCACTAATACTGAACTATTAGCGTCAACTGCCACATACCAAAATGTTTTTAAATGTTTAACTTCCAAACAAGAAATACAAAGTTAAGTTATGCACTTTGCATAATTCAGGTTATATTTATTTTATTTCCTCATACTATGCATTGAAAAACTTAGTAACACGGGCGTAAGAGCAATAAATTACTCGGTTACGTTTAAACACTCGATACGCTCGTGTTTTCAATCGTCCTCGTAACTTATTCCTTTTCGCCCTTGCAGCATAAACTACTATTATTTTTAGGTTTTATTTAAATTGGGATATTATATCACATCCTTTCTCAGTATATCGAGATCGCGGTAGAGGTGTGCCTACAACGATTGGATACACTAACTAGGAATTACTAAGTTTTTTTTGCTAACACATTTATGTATCCACCATGAAAGCAGATTGAGGTTCCACTTAGATTGAGCATTTATAATTATAAGTTCTACCGAGACAGTCCCTGCGGTCCGTAATAGAATTACAATGGATCATAAGCCATTCACTTCATACTTTCGTAATCGATTTTAGCGATATAATTCTATTTCGGAACGCAGGGCGCAACTGGGACCCACAGCTTAAGGCCCTGCCATTCCAAAATGAGCATTTTGTTAAATTAATATTGTCAGTTCAATTCAGATACAAGTTAAATATATGTTACAATAGAGGATATACTCTAAACACAAGTTGATCTAAAAACGTAATTGAGTTAACTTCACTCGATAGAAAAAAATCACAAAGTAAGCTCGTCAAGTTGCGAATAAATGTGTTTATAGCAAAGGTGTTCAACGGAGAGAGTTAAAACTTTTTCTGAATTTTCTTTACAGATAACTAAAGACACTTATAGACCCATTTTTATTTTTTTCTCTATACTTTTTCAGAAATTCCAGAAAAACCCCGCAAATTCACTGATTATGCTTATTATATTATCACTCGCAGCGCAAGAAGCGAGCGTTCTAATGTAGACTTTCTGACAATATCATTGAGTTCAAAATTACTTAATAAGATTATTGTAATAGGGCCTTGTATATGTAATAGGGCCTTAACGTGCCATGCGAATCACGGATGGACGGAGGAATAGATAAAGTATTTTTTTTTTTTTTGCTTGACCGATTGTTTTTAGTTTTGTTCAATCGAGAGGAAACTTTTCTTTTACAATAAAACTTTTGTTTGTAAGTGTACAAAATCTGTTATTTTGCTAGTCTGGTTTCTTGAGAATCTGGTATATTGATAATCTGGTATTTTGCGAATCTGGTATTATGCTCCGGAAGTAGGGCTGCCTTCATCTAAATTGCCGACAGAGGACAAAAACTTCAGAAACCCCGGACATTAAGGTAAAATTGCGGTTTTTCCCGGGACACGCCTAAAACAAATATTCTTAAAAAAAAGAAGTTTTTATTTAACATTTTATTCATCAAATATTTTTCATTCAACATTAATAATTATTCATTAAACAATAAATATGTTATATTGCCGCGCTGGAGTTGGCTTCGATGCGGTTTACGAACGAATGAATTATTTGCTTAGATTTGTTTTTATTTATTGATTATCCTTCAATTAATTGTGGTTACGCTTGACACATATAGTGTCCGGGTTTTACCCGGATCTTTTTCCAAATCCTCCCCGGACGGCCTCCGGACGCCCTCCAAACTAGGACAAATCCGGGGAAACCCGGACGGATGGCAGCCCTATCCGGAAGGATCACAGTTGCACAAAATACAAGGATATGGTCATAGACAATAATCGCCCTAGAATAACAACTTCAAAGTTCAATTATATATCGCTGACTTTTGACTCACTGCTGTCTGATAGGCATTTTGTTTGTTAACCGTTACTTGTTCGCTGTTTACTTGAGATAATAACTTTAAAGTGATAACAATAATTAATAAAAAGATCTTGTAGTTTTCCGTTTCTTTACCATTAGTATGATTCATCATGCTGTATGTATAGGGTTGTCATTCGTCCTGGTATATCAGGACTATCACCATTATTGAGTCCTCAGTCCCGACGCGACGTCCCTTCAAACAAATTGAATTGAATTGAATTTGAATTTTTAAAAGAAAATTTTCGAGATATATTTCGACCCACTTGGGATCGTCGTCAGTCGAATATGGAAAAATATCATAAATAAAATAGAGTTAACAATAAATTGACAAACTTAACCTATTTTCTTAACCTATTTAATTTACCTAACTTTTTGCTCTCATCTGGTGAAGGTAGAGAAGGGTCTGTCTGTCGGTCAGGTCAGGTACAGACAACACTGACCGACAGACAGACCCTTCTCTACCTTCACCAGATGAGAGCAAAAAGGTAGGTAAATTAAATAGGTTAAGAAAATAGGTTAAGTTTGTCAATTTATTGTTAACTCTATTTTATTTATGATATTTTTCCATATTCGACTGACGACGATCCCAAGTGGGTCGAAATATATCTCGAAAATTTTCTTTTTTATTCAATTTCTACTTTGATATTCATAAGAATCTGTATATATATATAATAAAATAGTGAAATGAAAGAAATTCTTTGCTGCCACAAACTGTAGACTCGATATAGTCGACAGTGATGTCGATTCGATGTGAGGATGGCATACCCTAGCAACTTTTTTTATTACCCGTCCAACACAATAAGTCTAATGGCAAAGACCTTATTTGCTTTTCATAGAGGCGATTATATGTTGGCTCTTTGGCCTCTTGTTCTTGGAAGCGTAATACTAGTGATCACGCAGCGAAACAACAAATTGGTGTGTTTTTAGCTAATACTAAAATATTTTGTAGGGAAAAAATATTGGACTTAGGTGATATACCTTCATATTTCTATTGCCTCTTTTATAAAAAAAAAAAGTTGATCATTTAACCGCGTTTTTGAAACAAACGTTTAAAAACAAAAAAAAGAGGATGGAAAACATTTTTTTAGATAAAAGTATAAATCTTAAAACATTGTTTATAGTTGGAATCCCTAGATAAAAGATCGATAAATCAAATACGTTTTACAACCTGGTGTTGTTGATGTTCTAGCGTCAGGTGTCCCGTTAAATTAAGTTAAGTCCTGTCAAATTAGTGAAATCGTGCTACACCGAATCGACACAAATGTCAGATTAACTGTAACAGGTATAATAAATGACATGCATAGTTTTGTTTTTATTTTTGAGGAATTCTATATTACTGAAAAAAATCAAGTAATCAGAAAATTACAATACTCGTAATATATTCGCTACAAATAATACGTAAATGGGTATTGAAGAAGTTGTGGAAACCGGAAGTTTTTCTAACTAATTTTACTATGGCGACAACCCTCGAACCGCGAAAAAAAATCGGCTGTTCCATAGAAAAGTTACCTAACCAAAATGTATGAAATTACTGATTTTTTTTCCCGATTTCTCAATTTATTTTCATGAAAAGTTGTTCGTATGTATGAGTATATCGCCAGTTTCCGGCTTCCGCAACTTCATCTTAACACCCTGTATATCTAAATAAGCGAATAAATATTTGTCTATTAAAATTGCGTATTTATTTTCTCCCCATTAAAGAGCGTCCCGATGAGACCCTAGCAAAATATGGCAGCTCTATCTATGTATTATTGCCATCTCCACTCACAAAAAAAAACTCATTGCTAAAATTTTAAATTTTATATTCATTTCAGACACAATGAAGATCAAAATTCTCTTCTCAGTCTTGTTCCTGGCTAGTCTAGCTGCAGCAGCACCATTTACAGAAGAGGAAGATGATGATAAACTTGTCATCGATGAAGAATTCTTCCCTGGATCTTTCGTCATTTACACAGCTGAACATGATATCGTCAACATCCATGTGCCTTTAAATAATCTCAATTTTAATGACGATTCTAGTGAAGAGAGCAATGAAAGTAGCGGAGAAAGCAATGAAAGTAAGGGCCAAGCTACATTATTCTTTGTACAAGCCGATATTAAAGAAAATGGTGAAAAAGACTTCAAAGGATTATATATGTTTAGTAAAGGAAAAGCCACAAAAGTACTTGATACCGGTGTAGATGCTTCCGCAGAAATGGGTGATACTACGCGAGTTTACATTGGTGCAAAAGATGGTATTTATGTTTACGAACTCAATAAGGAAGTAAGAAAATACGGTAGCTTTGCTGAAAGCGTCATTGGAGTGGCGAAAGAAAATGGAACTGGTACCCTGTGGGTTTTGACGGAAAACAAAGATCTCTACAAAGTTACTAACGACGGTGACAAGCAGAACAAAGCGGATGACGTTAAGAATGTCCAACAAATTGTTTTAGATTGGTCAAACAACTTGTTCTATATTGGCCAGGACAAAAAGGCTTTCGTTGTTACTCAGGGTGATGTAAAAAAGATCGAAGGACTTCCAGAAACAGATTCTGTTCCAAAGTTATTGAGGCCGCCATTTATATTGTCTGAAGGTGTTCCGGTCGTTATTGACGACAAGGTTTACATGGTCTACCCTAATGCTACAAGTGAATTTGCTGATATGGAATTAAAGGTAAAGATATCGGCTGCCGCCCCTGAAGCTGCTTTAGTGCAATATGCAGCTCACAATAAGAAAATATATGAATATAATCTTCTTGAAATTATTCTGGGAGAGCTTTTGCAGGAATTGAAGAATTTCTTAGATAACGTAAAGGGTACCATACAATCTATAGGTTCTAAGTCCAAGAGTGAGCAACTATTTCGTTAAATTTCGTTGAATTTATTGTGTTAATTAAAATTAAATATTGCTGTTTTGTTCCCTACTTTTAATTATTTTATGTGTAGATTTATGATCCTAGCTCAATCCTAGTCCAAAATCAAACCAATAATTATGATACACATTTGTTATAAAAAATCATTTTTATCGAATTATGAGTTTGAAATTTTTTATTTGAAAAATTTACTACGCATAGCTGGTAAGTAATTTTAAATAATATGTAATTAAGTGTAGTTTCTAAAATGTTTTGGCATAGATTAAATTATGTTAAGGTGTGTTAATTCAAAGACCATTTCGAGATTTAGGTTTAATAAGCCGTATTTTCGAAGTTTTGGTCTAAAAAACTTCATGATGATGAATATTTTTACGAAAAAGCTGCAACTTCCATTTGCCCTCGTCTGAAGTCACTTGAGTAATGGCTGTTTAGAAATGTGTCCTTTTGCTATCAAGATAACTTTATAATAATTTGCTTCAGACTAATTTGACAGCTAGATGACAGATGAGGAGACAGACAGAGACAGATCACTTTTTTTATAAGCAATCATGTGTGATGTGTCACAATAAGTATAGTGTCTAAAATTCTCAAGTGACAAGGTCATCGGATAATTCTTTGAAAGATCATAAAAAAATAATGGTTAATTTATATACCAAAATAATGAAAACTATGTCGTAAAATGGCGTATATTGTAGCCGATTCTGAAGGCTTTAGTTTTAGTTTTAGTGCTGTCAAACATAAAATTAATCCAAAGTAATTTAGATTCTGTTCCTAACTTTTAAGGACTATTTTGCAATTAATGAAATTTAGTTTTGACAGTACTAAAACTAAAATTAAAGCCTTTAGAATCGGCTATATTATCTGTGTAAAAATAAAAAAAAATCTTTTAAAAATTAAGCTATATGAATTGCCATGTTTTACTATAGAAAAAAGTATATTGGTATTCTACTGTAATAGGAGCTCATCTTAAAATATTTTAATACTTAGTTACTCGAATGAAAACACTTGTTAAATTAAGTGACAGTGAGGGGTTTTCAAAGTAAAATTAAAAAAGAAAAAGTAGTACCGAACGACTCAATAGATGGCGCAGCCTGTACTAATAGTGTCAAAAAAATGTCTTCCTGGCAACATTGGATTCTTTTGATTTTGACACTTCGTCTTTGCTTCGTTCTTTTTTGTGGTCAATCCATGCCTCACATGTATTATTGCTAAGATCTATTGTTATTTCCGTAATTAATTCTTAGGGAAACTGTCCTATATTTTTACAATTAGCTACAACGATGGGCTGACCATGTTAAAAGTTGAATGAAATACCAAGCTATTTTGTTAACGTAAATAATATAGATAGAAAAAAACACAATATAAACACAACGAAATAGGAATGTCTTAATGAAGGTTGTTGTTGGATTTCACAATTGACTACACAATTTTTATCTTGCTACCCACATATTAAAAAAATAATCTAAGCTTTTTGACACTTGAAAGCTGGGTAACGCCATCTATGTTTGCCTCTGAAAGCTTGATCAAGGTCAGTCTGGAAAACCGCTCATTGAATTTAAAAGAAGGTGTTCAACTGTAAAAGGAGCTCATTTTGAAAATATTTTATTATATAGCAGGGCTATTCAGGATTGCGAAACAAAAATAAGAATCTTAGAATATGGAATCGTGTAGCTGTGGCACTGGAATGACACATCTAAGGTGTCAAATTTCACGAATTTCACAAAAGTATCGATAACTCGAAAACTATCGACTTTTTACCGAGGTCTTATTTTGATATTCTCGACAGTCATGAGCTGGCCTATTAGCCCTTCAAGGGATAACGTTGACTTTTGGGACACTCAGTATATTTATATATTTTATTTGGCGTACACAACAGGCTACAATCAGAGATAATAATATGACAAAGTATTTAGGGTAAAAGTCCTGGGAAAAAACCGGAACTTTCATCGACATAATACATTTTTCAATGCAAGTGCTCGTAAATCGTAAAGGTCCACTTTTTATGCATCAAAATCGAACAGAAAGTCGATTATTTTGCCCTAGGGCTTTATTATTTTTTTTTAATTTATATACGATAAGTTGGCTAACCTGCAGCCTTTCCTGTTTACCATAAATGTTATACTTTTTTTTCCACTGTTTAACGGCTCTGGATACAGTCCTTTTGAGCCAATCATAATTTAAAGTTCACAAGATTATATTTGTTTTATTCCCTCACACTATGCATTGAAAAACGTAGTATGATACACGGGCGTAAGAGCAATAAATTACTCGGTTACGTTTAAAACACTCGCTACGCTCGTGTTTTAAATCGTCCTCGTAATTTATTCCTTTTCGCGTCACTGGTGCGAGGGTTTCGGCACCGCGCTTACCAACCCTTGATTGATGTATTTCCAAGATTATGATTGTGTTCGTTTTTACAAAATCCATACAGAGACAAGAAATAAAATAAATATATGCTTGGATCATCCAAGTTGGATGGTTCGTGCCCGCTCGACTGACGACTTGAAGGACGTTGCGGGTGGCGGCTGGATGAGGATGACGCCAAAAGTGGCGTAATATTGGGGAGGCCTATGTCCAGCAGTGGATGAATACGGGCTGATGGATGAATGGGTGGTTCCGCAAGGTCCGTTAAGAGGCTATGCGAATTTTATTTTTGTCACTGTCACTCCAAGCGAAAAATCGCGCAGTGCTAGAGGGGCGGATTCAGGGCGAAAGCAAAAAACGTTAGTTTTATTATTTTTTATAAAAAAACTAAAATAGCTATTAAAATTTCAAATATAAAATCTCTAGATATTGTTAAAACACACATAATAAAATATGTTTGTGTTCCCTATATGGTTCCTATTCGTCAAACGAGGAGAAAAAGTGTGTTTGAAGACCTATTTCAACAATTATTTCTATCGAGAAAAATTTATCCCAACATGTTTTCCAATTTTAAATTCCTAGATGATATAGTCAAGATGGATATACCAGAAACTGATTATAATTTTCCGTGTATTTCATGAAATTACACAGAAAGGAAACACTTGTATTTTTTTCACTGTTTCACTGTTTTTTTCATGTACACTCATGGACAAGAGGAATATTAGAGGAACGAACAAAAAAAAATTGATTTTACTCATATTTTTCATGGTTTTTCTTTCTAGTCAGTGTATTTTAATTTTTTACATTTAGCTTTCCAAAAGTAATATTTTTTTTTACAATAAATTGCTTACAATTAATTGAGTAGTAATGGGCAACATTTCTTCAATATTTTCGTAAGTTTCAATTCTCTCAATTAACTAGATTGATGGACGTGGAAGAGGTAAAAGAGGGGTGTCAGGACCGTAGCATATGGAAATCTGTAGTGTCTGCTTACCCCTCTAGGAGGCAGGCGTGAGTAGATCTATGTATGTTAATTATTATTATCTTTACCAAAAGATATTCACATTAAACTAATATTTTTCAAGTTAAATTATTACTAACGGTTTTGCCAAGCGGCAATTAAGGGGCTGCACTATGCTAAAATTCGGTCCCGCTCTAACGCGTTTGTTTTTTAACTCTCTATCCTGCTCTAATCAGATGCCGCGCACGCAAAACTTCAGTTATTTTGAAATCGTGGCTCCATTAGGACATACAGAAATGAAGTAGTAAGGCTTTTTTGTAGATAATAATGAGATCTTTTATTGTGTGAAATATTCATTTCAAACGCCTATTCCGTGTCTGAGCGAATTGAATATACAGAATGAAATTAGGTACCTACAGATATATATTTATTTGAGTAAAGATATAAAATTTCGATAATCTAAAAAGGCTTAATTCGTCAGAAAAACATGATTAAGTACATATATATTTCCCAGAATTTTCTAGTAGCCAGTTCGGCCTACAAATCGAGCTAAATATACGCAATTTTACCAAATCCACGCTTATTTAAGCCTTAAGAGCAGTTTCGCAGCCGGATTGTGAAAAACCCTCCTTTTTCTATTTAATCGAAATAGAACATTTAAATAAAAAAATCGCTTGAGGCGATATGCGAAAAAAATACGGGTGTTTCTTTTATGTATATTTCATGAACTACACGGAAAATTTTAATAAACTTCTGGTATATGCATTTTGACTATATAAACTGGGGTTTTGAAATTGGAAAACATTAAATTTTGCTTTATATAAATAATTGTTGAAATAAGGTCTCCAAACACACTTTTTCTCCTCGTTTGACGAATAGGAAACATATACAGAACTCAAACATATTTTATAAGGTGTGTTTCAACAATTTCTAGAGATTTTATATATGAAATTGTGCTAGCTATTTTGGTTTTCTTAATAAAAATATAAAACCAACTTTTTTCCCTTTTGCCCTGAATCCGCCCCTCTCGCACTGCGCGAGTTTTCGCTAGGAGTGACGGTGACAAAAATAAAATTCGCATAGCCTCTTAATAGTTATTCAACACAACCTTATTTATTACTATATGTAACTTTCTAAGTTCAAAATTTTTTAAATTCTAATTTTACAGAAATCAATGGAAACTTTGCGATGGCAGCATACACAATACATAGGTAATAAGGTTTTGTTGAATAACTATGAAGTGAAATCTGAATTAAGCGTTTTGTTTCGATTAATTAGAAAAAGGCGGGTTTTTCACAATCCGGCTGCGAAACCGCTCTGAGTTGCCGATAGTTAATTTCTTTAGAAAAAAATGTGTGAAGACAGAGGTACGGGGAAGGTTGGCTCCACCATTCCATCAATCACAGAGCACATGTCAACAATCGCAATCTCCCCCTTTTGTGATGTTATGGCTATATGTATTTTTGTATTCTATTGTATTTTTATGTATTTCAATTTATCTTATTAATATTTTATTTTCCAATAATTAGTTTTAGTTTCTGTGTTATTTTTATTTACCAATGTATTTTGCATGCCTTAGTACATAACTTTTGTATGGCTTTATTGCAAATAAATGATCTTATCTTATCTTATCTTATCTTATATTATTGTTGAATATCACTCATGCTCATGTGAGTTTTAAAGAAAACCGTGATATTGTTGTAACTTTGTTGAAGCTTTTGATTATGTGACATTTAACGTTGTCTTGCTCCGAGCTTAAAAAGCTAATGAAGTCCAATAATAAATATTTTAATCTAACTAATAATTTTGCAATTTTTCAGCATCAAAAAACTTACGGTTAGTCCAAGTATTGTGTAGACGGAAATGCATGGTGTATGGCAAGGGTCAACATTGGATCCTTAAAACCTCAACAATAAAAATGATGACTCAGCCTTTGTACAAATTTGTACAAATCCTTTTTGTACACATTTTGTAATTATTTGCATGCATGTGTTAAAAATGAAACAAACGTCCATAACTTAAATAAAAACCTTTATTTGTGTAAATCAGAATACCCTTAAAAAGACACTGTATAAGGTTAAAAAATATTTTGTCATGATAATAAATCACACATTTGAACAATTTAAGGCAACAATTTCACAAGTTTCAAAAATGTCAAACATCAGCCATGACTGCTTGAGATTTTTGTTAAATAAAAAAAAAAAAACATTTCAATTTAATAAATCATATTATTGTACGGCAAGATATGATTTCGCTTATTAAAATATAACTTTTAAACAAAGTAAAAAATATCATTAAATAAAACATTATGAATCGTAACAATATTGGTCCACAGAAATTTCAAACGATATTAAATATTTTGATATTTAATTTTTACTTTAAAAATACATGTTAAGTGGCAAAGAGAGAAATATGGCCAACGTGATAACGGGCAATATTATTATCACGATTTCCAATTTTATATCGAAACATAAAACTTTTGTAACTTAAAATTATTGTCTTTTTTATGGCGTTTTTTTAGTATAAATCGTTTGCAAATTCGAGTACGTTTCTTTTGTGAATATTAAAAATAGTTACAATAGGCCTCATAAACAAGAAAAAAAAAACTTAAAACTAAATTACAATTAAAAACTTAAAATAAAGGCAGTATTAAAGATAGGTATTTTTATTTTTATTAAAGAGAAAAATACCAACAAAATTCTTTGTTACGATGTTATTGTATTAAAATTATAATCACAGAATCTTTCTCCTTAAAAATAAAAATAGCCTTATGAAATTTTACAGCCGCAAGAATAATAAATAAAATATTTAATAATTTTTGTACTTTTAAATGTTAAATTATTCTTATGTCAATAAAAATCATAAGGTCCAGGATAACAATAATATTAAAGAAAACTTAATCATAAATTAAAAATTAATCTAACGGTTTTACTTTAATATTTGGATATTAATTACAGTAAAGAACATTAGAATTTTGCCAAAACCACCAAAGTATTAATCAATTATTGCTTTAAGGTTGAAGCTAAATTAACCTTTATTTGTTTCTTTCATCTCTTATCAATGGTCCCAAAAAGGTTGTTCAAGCTTCCACATAATTTGTCAAAAAATTATCCTTAAGGACACTTTCACAATATGTGCAATTTTTCGCTGAATTTCGACATATTTTCGTAACATTTCACG
Source organism: Ypsolopha sequella (assembly GCA_934047225.1). Classification (NCBI taxonomy): domain Eukaryota; kingdom Metazoa; phylum Arthropoda; class Insecta; order Lepidoptera; family Ypsolophidae; genus Ypsolopha; species Ypsolopha sequella. The sequence continues at coordinate 19,165,130 of OW204006.1, read as the reverse complement.
ACAAATACTTCAAATTTTGCAATTTTTTTTGTGTACCTATAAATATTAAGCTTCAACTTCAGGGCTAGAGTTCCTTTTTCCGAAAAAACACTACTTTTTTATACCGTTAGATCAAATTCGTCAGAGAAAAACAGAGTGAGTATCGGTACAAATATTCCAATAACTGGAAGACTATGACCAAAAAAAAAAAAAAACCCAGTACAGGTTTTTTTTTTATGTGTAGCCTGAAAAAAAATTTAAACTGACCAATTTCGGTCACCTGTCGCGTTCATTTTGTCAACTTTTGTAACAGCCCAAAAACTATAATAATATCCAAAATATTGAGTAAAAGCAAAATGAAAACTGCAAGGTAATCACGATGTGAAGTCAGGTGGTCTAAAGGATCTATTTATCAGATTTGAAACTAAATCATGAGTAATAACTATGGGATTACGGTTTAGTCCAAAAATACAACTATAATCGTTAAGGGGGGGTTATTCTGACTTTATCCCTTTTCAAATTTATTTTAAACCATGAAATAGTAATAAGAAATTTAGAAAAAAAGATTATAGATACGAGATACAAGTATCACTCTATGATCTTGATACTTATTTCGGTTGTTTGATATTTATAATTATGCTGCTTTCTTGTGAAATAATCTAAGTGATGGTGAAAACCGTGGATTGCACTTTTGTTTTAAAGTTTAAGATTAGAGAAGAGTAGAGAATCATTGGCATGAATAATAAGTAATTAGAATTAGAAATCAAATTAGCCCTCGTTAAAAAAGTACCAGAAGTGATATTCTGAACGCCCCCTATACGAGATATACAAGATGCTAATTAGTATTCATTGTTTGTAGCTGAGAGATGTTTTTTGGGTCTTGCAAATTTTACTCAAGATTTAATTACAAATCCAAAGAATAGACCTTTAAATGACATCACGGAACAGTATCGGCATTCCTGTCAACTGCAGTTTTCTCTTCGTAACTGACTCTCACTTGCTGTGAACCAGGTTAAGGAATTCCTCCCTCGTCTTCGGGTCATCACGGAAAACTCCGAGCATTGTCGAGGTGACTGTCTTACTGTTGATCTTCTGCACTCCTCTCATCACCATGCACATATGCCTGAAGGAAAGGGAAGGAAGGTTAGCTTAACCTGAATTAAATGTTTCAATAAATATATCGTCACGACATGAATCTTCTAGGGGTGTCAAAGGTATTTCCAAGTATGGACTGTAAATTGCAAGTAAAACACTCGTGTGCACCAACGTTTCACCAACGATTATTAAGCCCCAATGTGATGCGTGGTGAGCGCTATTGACTTTCTTCGGGCACAGATATGGATATGGTATATCGTGAAAATTGACACTTTTTGAAAATGTTTTGCTGTTTAAAAGAAGTCCCAAGTTAAATAAATGAGTATAAACATGGGTTTTAAAAATACCTAAATTACTATGTATTGAATTTTTTATAGCTTTTTTAGTTAATTTAGTATTAATTTAAAACAAATTTTTTATAAATTTTCACTGATTTTGTCCCTCTCGCACTGCGGTTATTTCCGCCTGGAGTAACGGTGACCTTGCACGGACGATATGTCACACTAACGTGCTTCTCGAAGCTCGCAGATCGAACACAAAAATGCCTCCACGGGATTTCATGAAGTTGTTTGAACAAACAAAGGAACAAAGGTGGTCAAACTATAGGTATATATAAGTATACAAATGCACATTGGAGTATATGCTCAATCGAAAGGATTCTGATCTGAAGATGGGGCGTCAGGGTCCCAATAGCAAGCGCTGCTTTTGAGAAGATAGAAGAAGAAAAGAAGAAGCTACTTACACTCCTTCAATGACAACAGCAACCCCAGCAGGCCTGACAGCCTGGGTGACAGCGAGGGCGATCTGCTTGGTCAGACGCTCCTGCACTTGCAGACGACGAGAGTAGATCTCGACGATCCTGGAAGAGACCATTGCCATTAGAATTATGAATTACATAGTAGTTTAGTAGGCCTAAAGAATATCGGCCCTAAGATTGTGCCTTGCGGCATGATGGTAAATTTCCGATAAAATTCAAAATTTTCATTATTAATATTTTATACATATGTATATTCGAAGTCATTATTTATTCTATACGGCAGGGGTGGGCAAACTTTTACCATGGGCGTGCAGCGGTCTGTCTACAGAATAAAAAAAAAATAGGTGGCAAGCGAAGCACTAGAGCAGCAGATAGAAAAAAATTTTGAAGTATCGCGAATTATATCGAAAATTATTATTAAATTTTTCTAATTTAATACTTGCGAAAAGCAAATATTCATTTATATCTTTAAATAACTAATCACAAAGCCTTACCTAGCTAACTTGCTGAGTCCTAAGATCTTGCCTTGCGGTAGATAGCCGATGGAGACTTTCCCGTAGAAGGGCACAAGATGGTGCTCACACATGGAGAACATCTCAATGTCTTTCACCACTACCATCTCATCTGTGTCTTCGTCGAAGATGGCATTGTTTAGGACCTCTGAAATAGGAAGATATGGCCACATGAGATTGGAAAACCTTGGAGGCTTAAATAATACATACATAGCGTCAAGACATGAATCCTCGAGTGGGTGTCAGAGGTGTTCACAGTTCACACTTTTTGCACACGTAAAGAATAATAAAGGAATTATTTTAAACAAAAAAGTTGGTTATTTTTCAAGATGGTTTTTAGTAAATTCTTGCATCTTTGATTAAATTTGGTTAAATATATAATATACAGGTAGATAATAAACCCTTAGCTATATCAAAGGAAACTACTCTATGTTCTTTTATCCTGTTTAATGATAAAAAAAGATATCGACCGTCAAAGTCAAGCGCGGGCGGGAGGATGGATTGCAGAGACGGACGCCAAGGGAGTCGGGAATGTCTTTCATTGACGCCTGGGTGTTGGAGGCAGTATACTGAATAAACGGCCAGAGGTTCGTTGTGAGGAAGACCCTACGGTCTATTGTCAGTCACATGTCACGTTGAGTAGGTTAGTCATTTATTCGAAATTTGAAACAATTCCAAATAAGAAAAAAGTTATTGTTCAACGTTTCTGTGTTCTATTATTGATTCTGATTCCTGTATATTCTACAAATGCTCTACCATTAATCGTTACTATCACATCGAGGCTACAACTTCATATAACTTCCTAGGGAGCTTTCTCTGTTTTTATTGAAATTGGCGGATACAGGAGTGGCCATGGGGGCCATGCCCTCCCAAAACCACCCGAGAATTCCATACAATCAACTCTATTTCTTCATTAGATTCAGGTGCACTTTTACACACCATGGGTTTATCCGCAAGTACCAATATATTTTTTGCAACAAGATTCTTAAAAACAGCTACACACCCCGTTTATAAATTTGGGGTTGAATTTCGATGAAAAACGTTGTTCTTTATTGTAAAAACGCCGGAGATGGCACCTTAGATTAATGATCAAGTTATGTGTCTGCAGAGTTTCAAATTCCCAAATCAACAGGATGCGACATATTCACGTATTAAAATGTCAAATTTCACATTTTCACAAAGATTAGGACCTAGGATGAAGGGCGTTCGTCCAGATGCAAATATTCTGCTTACCCTCTAAGCTCTGGTCGTATCCCTTGGTGAAGAAAAGCATGGCCTTGGCGGCACGCTCTGGGGTCTTCAGCAGACCCTGTCTGTCGGGGTCCTCACCAAGTCCTGGAATTGTACAAAATATAGTTTTAGTATAACGATATGAATTTTTTATTACTGATTTTGTACCACCAATGGTTTTATACCACCAATGGTTTTGTACTACTAATGGTTTTGGAACCCGCTCCGAATCGTACTTCATACATATCTAAAAACCATAATAACTCGCGAAAGTGGAACAATTCAATCAAATAAATTTTAGGCTGTCATTTAGACGGTCAATATGAAGTAGTGTATGTCCCTGATTTTTTCACAAACATCGCGTTAACGACCAGAAACATATTTAAAATAATGGGTTTTCGCCCTAAAATCAAGTACTTTTACAAGTGAAGTGACTTATGAACATTTAACAAGCAAAGTAAGCACATACACCACTTGGAAGTATCATCAATATTCTAATTAACTAAAACAGAATAAAAAATAACAAGTAATCGAGGCACAATTAAGGTATTCGGAAATAATTATTATTTCCAACGCAAAGGGCGAGACTCGCTCAGCACAGTTCGAACGGCGTGGGGCAAAGCGTGAGGGCCAAGAACATAATATATTATACAGGGCCAAATAACGCAAAATCACTTTTGCCGGGCCAAATAACACAAAAAATTCCAATGCACACGTGTCCGACAGGGATCCTTTTGGTGGCCGGTCGTTTTTCATCTCTTATCCTCCTCTCAAAGTATATACAGAATGCTCTGAAATTCAACCAATTCCTTGAAAGGGGTTATATTAGAGATCATTTCCAACAAATAATGCCTATCAACTAGGGGTCATAAATGTTTTTTTTTTTCAAGTAAAACATGTCTATATTTCAAAAATTACAGAATAAAAATAGTTTTCTTTCCACTTAAGACCTTTTACTTCTGAGATTATGGGAATTCTGGGCATGTGTATTTTTTATAAATGATCACTCATTTATCGTTAATCAGAAATATAACAAATAAGGGCCGGGAGAGGAATCATTATTTTGGAATAATTTGTTTTTCGTTACCAGTCTGAAAGTTTGAAAAATATCTTAAATACTTTTGTAATTCGGAGACCATTCATTTTCGACCCCTAGTTGATAGAGCTTAATCTGTTGGAAATGATCTCTAGTATAACTCCTTTCAAGGAAGAGGTCGAATTTCAGAGCAGCCTGTACTTTAATAAGAGTGGAACGGTGTGGATGTCTGTTTGTCGGTGTGTGCGGGTGGATCCGTTTCGGACTAAAATAGTCATTTAATTCTTTGACATCGGAAAAATGTTTGTTTCTGAAAATAAGGTGAATTATTTTGTGTACCTGTAAGAAGAAGTCTGTAGGAGTTGGCCATGTCAGGGAGGAGTGCTTCCCTGGTGGGTGGTCTGTGATCCAGCTCGAGGTCATGGTGGAACGTGCAGTTCTCGTGTCCTGCAGCAGAGAGAGAGGGAAAATGAAGTTTGGAGGACAATGCTAAATACAACGAACAAAAAAAGGGGGTGTGAAACACAACAGAAGTGAAAACTTCATCAAGGCGAGGTTAATAATGCGATATACAACTATTTTTCGTTCTATATTCATTACAGCAGAGAAGCGTTGGCTATATCTCTCTCGCTCCCTTACTCGAATCGAGCCGACTTTACCCGAACGAGCGTTACATAGCCGAGCGTGACGCCTCAGTCTTATTCAGTGCCCACAAAAGAAGTGCTCAGCGCGTCTAAAAAAGTTTTCACTTCAAAAAAAACATACAGTCTTTTGGTTGGGGAAATTTGGTTGGGGAAATGTTACCAGTACAAATAATTTTAGTTCCATTTCACAACTTTCTTGCCAAGCTGCGAAAGTCTGATTCGCGCTGAAAAACGACCCAATGAAATGACGACATGTTCAATGGCGTTCGCTTACTCTATGAGTCGGCCAATCACGGCTGGCCCAGTGTCGCATGACACACAGGACGAACCAATCACAAGTCTTTTGCCCTTTTGAATGTCTGGTACCATTTTCGATTGACAACTTGTTAGATATGCGTCTTCTATGTTTTATCCTTCACCGGTTACAGATCGTTTAAAACTTGCTTGGGCCATTTGTAAAAGAAAATTTAATTGGCATTTTTTTGTATATCTTCTTCAAACTTGATATATAGTGTGGCCAGAGTATTTATATAGACACATTTTGGCTTAAACACACCAATACAGGGTGTTAAAATGAAGTTGCGTAAGCCGAAAACTGGTGATAGTACCTGACCAAACGAATATTTTCGTGAAAAAAAAATTGAGAAAAAACAAATCTGTTGATCTAGATCTAACTTTTCTATGGAACAGCTGATTTTTTTCGCGATTCGAGTGTTGTCTGTGGTTGGCTCCATAGTAAAAGTTGTTCGTATTGTGGTCGAGGTCTATCGCCACTTAATTCGCCAGTTCCCGGCTTCCGCGACTTAATCTTAATATTCCAATTATTTGAAATTTAATTCCCAAATGATTTTCAAAATTTTGGAATTTACATGTCATTTTGAATCATTTCAACATGCCAATTCAATAATATTAAAATAAGTAATAAATTAAATGAAAAATTAAATTTATATAAAAAAATAAAAATAAAAAGAATAGAAAAAAACATTCACTGTACCATGGGTGCCGGTAAACTGATTACAATATTAATGATGTACAATTTTCGTACAGGTATGTAAATTTCGTAAAATAAAATAAAAGATCATTTGAAAGCCGACCAGTTTCAGCAGATTTAGACTGCCTTCATCTGGGCGAGTAAAGACGTTACGCCTCTCACTGCGGGCTAACGTAACGTCGTCGTCGCGTAAACGTCTTTACTCGCCCAGCTGAAGGCAGTCTAAATCTGCTGAAACTGGTCGGCTTTCCCGATCATAACACGTATTGAGGTGAGCCGTTTTTATATAAATTATGAATTATCCTCAAGTCTCATTTAATTCTATAATCATTTGAAAGGTTGACATGAGTTTCATTACTGCTGGACAATGTTGGAATAGTGGGCCCAAACTGATGCTTGGCCCAAACTAAGAATTTTCTAATGACTTAAAAAAGAGTTTGGTGTTTAGATTTTATAGCTTAAGGGCCTTACTATTGCCAAATGGGTACTTTCTAAAGCCTACTCCTCGTTTATGGCCAAACCAAAAATAATGAAAAAATGTAATATGAATAATCAACTCTTAGACAACATATGCAACAGTTTTCTTTTTCATACCACCAAAACTTCTACATGATTTTTTTTTTTACTGAATGGTGTTTTTTTGACCTCAAATTCCCTACTGCTCCTGAGTGGCTTGGCCGATTGAATTCATCTATGCTTTGATAAATAGATAAACTTGATAGCTATAAACATAACATAAGATTATTCAATCGAGTAATCACGTCCAAGTGAAAAGTATAATTTTCCCCTATTTCGCTCTATCAAGGACGCAGCGAGCGTCGTAACAGCCACTATGCATTGTGCGCTGATATGAACGTTATTTCAATGTCGTTTCCGTTGATATTTGTAGTGACAAATATCGAGCTGCTAATTTTGCGATAGTAATCGCCTTAATTAATAAATTATGAGATTATTTAGTGCATTTGATTTTAAACTGTGAATTAGTGCTGGATGCAATAGTTATGAGAAAGAGAGCTGATGATCTTTGAAATAGTGTAACTTTAGACAAGCCCATAGATGTAATTTTAATTATGTAAGAAACAAAACCTACGACAGGGTGAGAGGGAGCACTGGAGCAGGTTCTTTATGGCGAATGGATACGCCAACTGCAATTTGGACCTGTCTTTGAAGGCCTACTCCTCCCACACGGGTGGTCCACAAACTTTCATAAAAATATATGACAGGTATTATAGAGTCAAAAATAAATTTTAAGTTTCATAAACTGTTTTTCTATTGTAAGTTTTGACAAAAAAATCGAAAGTCATCGAAAGTTTCACATGATTAACACAAGAATTCTCTCACTCCTTCCAAACGCCTAAAGCGATTTTAATTATTATTTCACCAAACTATAGGAAATTTTTAGATCTAAAAAATTTTTTTTCCGTTCGTTACATGTGAAAAGTATTATTTTCTCCTATTTTGCGCTAACTGGAGACGCAGTGGTTGTCGTAACAGCCACTTTTCAAGCCACGCTGAAATGAACATTATTTCAAAGTCGTTTCCGTTGATATTTGTACCGACACACATCGAGTTGCTTTTTTAGCGTGGTCATACGCCTTAAGAGGGTGTAGGGTAGGGATTCTAGGGATCTTAAAGCTACATGTTTCTTGAAAAGAATGTGTCTTTAAGCAACATAATTTTTTTTGAGAGTTTTAGTTTTAATTCTTCTGAACACATAACTGTAAGAAGACATCCAGATTTAAACAAAAAATGTCGCAAGGCTAACTGCTCTCACTCAGCCAGTCTCAGGCTTTCTTTTACAGATAACTAAGAATAACAGCTGTGAGGAAACTGGGCTTGCCCAAAGCATAGATAATAGTAGTTTATGCTACAAGGGCGCAAAGGAATAAATTACGAGGACGATTTAAAACACGAGCGTAGCGAGTGTTTTAAACGTAACCGAGTAATTTATTGCTCTTACGCCCGTGTATCATACTACGTTTTTCAATGCATAGTGTGAGGAAATAAAACAAATATAATTTTGTGAACTTTAAATTGTAATTGGCTCAAAATGACTGTATCCAGAGCCGTTAAACAGTGGAAAAAAAAGTATGACATTTATGGTACACAGTAAAGGCTGCAGGTTAGCCAACCACTGTAAATAAATTAAAAAAAAAATAATAATAAAGCCCTAGGGCAAAATAATCGACTTTCTGTTCGGTTTTGATGCATAAAAAGTGGGCCTTTACGAGCACATGCATTGAAAATAATTATTTATCTATGCCCAAAGTTAGTCCATACATTGACAAACGCAGAGTTCAATACACTGTCTTTTTTATAGATAAATTATATTACTCCATACTCATTTTCATTTAAAAATATCTATTAAAAATACAAACCAGGCGTTGTAGAGGTTCTGGGAGTCATCGGCGTTCCCGGGACTTCAATTTCACTCTCGACGTCGTTCATTTGAAAACTTTTCAGCGCTTCCGGGGTCTTTTTATATTTACTCACAAAGGAACCCTTTTGTACGGGTTCCAACCCATTTTCTTTGTCTTCCGTGATCGAGTTTCGAGACAACATTGACCGGGAGCTCACTTTTCGAATTAGGGAAGACGGTGGTACTATGGGTTGTTCGACTTCTTTTCCATTCACGGCGGCCATTTTGTTTTATTTTTTTAACAAAAAAATGTTTAATAAATTACCTAGAACAAATGACGTCTGTTGATGTTTTGGTTTGCGTTTTTTGTTATACAATAAACGGCGATTGGTTTGATCGGGCTGCGGCACGAATTTAAACGAAAGATTTAGAAATTTATCGTATTTGAACTGTGGTAAGGTTATCAAAAACAACTCAGTTATGGCCATACAAATTACATGTTACATAGTTTCATTATTTATGAATTAAACAACAAGATAAGGGTAATTGAGTTTTATTCCCTTCACCACGGGCACAAAGAAAAACATGACGACATGAATCCTCGAAGGGGTGTCAGAGGTGTTCCGAATGTAAACTGTTACTTGTAACAGTCCGCTTTTGCATCGCTGGTACGTCCCAAATACGATGGGTGGTAAACAGCCCCCCTTATCTCTAAACTGGTGGACCGAAAAATATGAAAAACAAAAAGACAAAATTCCTAAAACTACCCTAGGTACGCAAATCTGACTCGCACTTAACTATTTTTTTGAAGTTGGCAAACCTAGTTGTGGGCCCTACCGAAATAAACCTTCCTTTATTTTTTAGTCACATCAATACAAATTTATTTTGTGTATTTATACTATATTTGTGACTGAAATAAGCTTGTTTCTTTTATTTTTTATATATAATTATGTAGGTTAATATAATATGTCACAGTCAAAAGTCAAAACTACTTTTGACTGCGAGAATGAGTCAGTCAAAACTTGTTTTGACTAAGGACGTAGTGTTGACTGATATTCGCAGGCAAAATTAGTTTTTCGGATGTCCTGCAGCGCAGAAGAGAGCCGGTAGGTTAGGTTAGAAGGTTAGGTATGGCAAGTCGCCGAACGAAATGACTTCAGACCAACTTAGTCAAAATCAGTTTTGACTGATTTTCGCAGTCAACACTACTTTTGACCGGCTATGAGTTTTGACTGCAACATATATAAATTAGACACTGAACTGATGTTGTTGATTACTCCAACTGATGCCGGGCCCAATGGGGCCCGAAAGATATTGTGATATCTTATAATAAATGTGTCTCATTTATATATATTAATCTATATAATTATACAGGGTGCTTGGTAATTCGACCTATTCCTGGAAAGGGGTTATACTAGAGATCATTTCCAACGAATTAAGTCCTATCAACTAGGTGTCGAAAATGAATGGTCTCCGAGTTACGAAGGTTTTTATATTATTTTTCAAACTTTCAGACTAATAACTAAAAATAAATAATTTAAAAATAACTATTCCTCTCTCAGCACTTATTTATTATATTTCTGTTCAATGATAGATGAGTGATCATTTATAAAAAAAATACGTGACCTGAATTCCCATAATCTCAGAATTAAAAGGTCTTAAGTGGAAAGAAAACCTTTTTTGAAATATCGACGTGTTTTACTTGAAAAAAAAAATATAATTTTCGACCCCTAGTTGATAGGCATTATTTGTTAGAAATGATCCCTAGTATAACCATTTTAAAGGAATAGGTCGAATTACCACGCAACCTGTATATATAAAATAAAAGAAAAAAACTGACTGAAATAAGGTTAGAACAGTGGGATAGAGACAAGACGTATAGAGGGCAAATAAAATGCCTTGTGTAGAAAATGTTATAAAGCTCGCAAAAAACCGGATTTAAAACCGGATTTTTTTCACATATACGTGCTTAAGGTTATTGTTGCTACCTTGATAATGATACAGTTACCTAGTTACCGAGTATGTAGAGTATTTTATGTGGGCTCTATATTTGTGGAATAAGGTCTATATTTGTTTAACACATGTGATAGAGGTCACGTGTGCAAGGCTGCTTGGTATCCGGAATTAACTGGTATGGTCATTTAACGTTATGTATGTTCTTTTATTATATCAACTAAGTATTTTCATAACATAACATTAGATCAGTTTTTTATTAATAATGTTTTTGATGCTTAGCGTAGTTCAACAATTCCCAAGGATTTAATTTTAATTTTTTTTCAGAGAATTTACTTTATTTTAGGACATGGTTTTCAGTATTTTGGTATATAAATTAACCATTCTTTTTTTATGAATTTTTAAAGAATTGTCTGATATGACGTCACTTGAGAATTTTAGACATTACACTGATTGTGTGTATGATTGCTTATGAAAAAAAAGTGGTCGTGTCTGTCTGGCTACTCATTTGTCATCCAGCTGTCAAATTAGTCGGAAGTAAATTATTATAAATTTATCTTGATAGCAAAGCACACATTTTTAAATTTCTCAAGTGACGTCACACGAAGGCAAATGTAAGTTGCAGCTTTTTCGTAAAAATGTCCTAAAATGGCGAACAATCTCTGAAAAAAATAAAAAAAATAAAAAAAATTTAAAAGTTAAGCTGTGGGAAATATGCATAAACTCTTGTATGTTATAGTATTCCACAAATATTTATTTTCAAATAACTTAAGCTAACGGTTTCGTATAACTATACCATACTTATATCCGATATAAAGACTATGAGGCGGTAAAAGTCAAAATTAATATATACCAAAATAAATACATAAATACATACACATATAATAAAATCATCATCGAAAGTTGATTGACAACTATATTCTTACGGTTCAAACCGCTTAAAAAGAGACCCAGTTCCGAATTCGAATTAATTTGAAAATTCGAATTCTGATCGCATTCCGTCCGATCGATTGGAATATGAAAAAAGTCCAACATTCGTGTAGATACATTTTAGTTGCCATGATGTAAATCTATAGCTATACAACGTGTAACAGAAATGTGTAACCATATTTGAAGAGCATATTCAGTCAATGGTATAGAACAACTTTTACTATGGAGCCAACCCTGAAATCTCAAAAAAGAAATCTGCCCTTCCATACATTTCGGCCGAGCGGCATTGCATTTTTCTATGATACAGTAAAATTTTTTTTTCGAGATACATGGTTTGTTCCATAGTAAAAGTTGTTCTATATCATTGACTGAATAAGCTCTTCAAATATGGTTACCCCTTTCTGTCTACACCACTGAATTATATCGATTTAGGATTTCTTGTACCAATATTTAGAACTAGATTTAATACGCATGCTGAGTTTAAGAGGCTATTTCACTAAAATCTTAAATTTTCAAGTTGTTTACCTGCTTATCAGAAGAAGTCACAAGTTTGATAAATTGGCATATAAATTTTGAAACCTTTTTCTGGTTTCCTGTAGTAGAGAAACGCGATTAAAGAAATTTCGCTCGATAGAAATTATTCGCTTAGATTAAATTATGTTAAGGTGTGTTAATTCGAAAACCATTTCGAGATTTTGGTTTAAGGGCCTTACTATTGCCAAATGGGTACTTTCTACTACTCAACTACTACGCCTACTCCTCGTTTATAACCAAACCAAAGATAATGAAAAAATGTATTATGAATAATCAACTCTTAGACAACATATGCAACATTTTTCTTTTTCATACCACCAAAACTTCTACATGAATTTTTTTTTTACTGAATGGTGTTTTTTGACCTCAAATTCCCTACTGCTCCTGAGTGGCTTGGCCGATTGAATTCATCTATGCTTTGATAAATAGATAAACTTGATAGCTATAAACATAACATAAGATTATTCAATCGAGTAATCACGTCCAAGTGAAAAGTATAATTTTCTCCTATTTCGCCCTCTCAAGGACGCAGCGAGCGTCGTAACAGCCACTATGCATTGCGCACTGATATGAACGTTATTTCAATGTCGTTTCCGTCGATATTTGTAGTGACAAATATCGAGCTGCTAATTTGGCGATGGTAATCGCCTTAATAAGCCGTATTTAAGAAATTGCAGTCTAAAAAACCTTTTGATGAAGAATATTCTAAGAAAACGCTGCGACTTCCATTTGACTTTGTGTGACGTCACTTGAGAAAAGGCTGTTTAGAAATGTGTCATTTGCTATCAAGATAAATTTATAATAATTAGCTTCCAACTGATTTGACATTATTAGGTACGGAACCACAGATAATATGAGAACGTAACTAAGAATTAAATTTCTGTATAATACAATATTAATTACAAAAAGTGTGTAAAGTGTACGCCGTACACAAAGCCTACGGGTTCCGTCGGTGTAGATGTAGATTTCAAAATACGCTTTATTCATTAGACACCGCACGCGAATATTACAAGTATTTCTAAAATTTGACATGTCAGAAGTTTTTTTTTAATTGGCATTCCGCATTAATTCTACACCTACATACCAAATTTCAGGTAAATCGGCCCAGTAGTTCTTTAGTTATGATGTCGACTGAAAGATACCGAGGTTTCGCTATAAGAGTTTCCTTTTTTATGACGGAATCCTAAAGAAAAGTAAACAATGTGTATTTTTCCATTCATTGGTTTCATGCTTAGTTTTTTATTAGTCTCCTTCAAAGTGCGATATAAAAAACATAATTGCAAGTCTTGGACCTGTAAGTCCTATAGATTCCGTCCCTTCTGGCTTAAGTCGTCTATTGAAATGCTCATAAAAACAGTACTTTGTCTTGTAAAGCTTCCAACTTTATTTTTGTGATCTCTCTGTCTTATTTATTAAATTAATTAGTACATTTTATTAGTGCTTTTCCTATATTCAACTTCTCTTGTGTGGATTTTGTTTTTATGTAGTTCCTAAAAAACTGGCCGGATTCTTATAAAAAAGCAATTGTCTGAATAGAATAGAAATCCATTCTATACACTTATTTAAAATCTTAAGACTGTACATGAGCCTAGAGCATGAACAACGCCAGACTTTCGAGGATTCGTTTGAAGAAAGTCAGACTCTCCTTGTATTGAAAAAATATATTTGATTTATTGATATTTATCTAGGGATTCTTGATTCTACTTATAAACAATGTATTAAGATTTATAGTTTTGTCAAAAAAAAAAAATGTTTTCCACCTCTTTTTTTTGGTTTTAAAACGTTCGTTTCAAGAACACGGTTAAAAGTTTAACTTGATTTTTCATGCCTAAAATAGGTAATAAAAATATAAAGGGATTCTTATTAAATCCGATATCTTTTTCCCTACAAAATATTTCAGTATTGGCTAAAAACACACCAGTTTGTTGTTTCGCTGCGTGATCATTACTATTTCGCGTCCAAGTAAAAAAGACCAATGCGCCAACATATAATAGCTTCTATAAAAAGCAAATAAAGTCTTTGCCATTGGACGTATTGTGCTGGACGGGTAATAAAAAATGTTACATCCTCTTAAGTTTCAAATAGCATTTACTCGCTCCCTGAGACGCAACAGGTACGTATATTCCTTATTAAAAAAAAAATTGTTCATTATAATATTGATTTCTAAAACTGCTTGTTTTAAATTTTCAGCCAATGTTAATAAAAAGAAGATATAACTGTACTGATTTTACCAGTGGAAATAAAATATTCTCTATTAGTAGTATAAAAAATTTCTCTATAAACAAGGGGATAATTTAATTTAGGAGATATCGAATACTTAACTTTCTTTATAAACCAATATGTTTTATTTAGTTTAGTTTAAAGAGGTAATTTAAATTAATATTACTAGGCAAATATAGCCAACAGGGGACCAAAAATTGCGTTAAACGGGTTTTAATCTTTTGATTATTGCCAACAATAAAACTGGCTATTAGGCTTGTAAATATTGCGCAAGAGCTGATTGATTGTCTATTGATTTGATTGATGCACTTTATGGTAGTTCACATAAGATTTTTTTTTTATTATCTTTTTGTATTTCGGGTCTCAATGTATTCTAGTTGTTACTTGGTAAGTTATGTTTTGATGTCAAAGTATTGAAAGTCTAACGTTAAAGCAAACATTATTGTTTCCGGTAAGCTTAATTGAAAAATTTGTTTCTTGAAAAAAATCTTTGTTTTTCCTACGTTAATTTTCATTCCATTCTTTTTAAAGGCATCATGCATCATTGTTACCATCTCTCGCAGCTCATCCGTCGACAAAGCAAATGAAACATGAGGATAATTTGTAGCAAATCATGATGTTTTTTTTTTCCGAGTAAATCCCCGAGCACATTGACAGCAAAGAGGTATGATATGAGTAATATGACTGTGGGTTTTGTTGTCCTTTTGCATTAATTACAAATTCATTAGGAAAACTCGTTTTTATAAAACAAGAATTACCGAAAATAAAAACTGACAACTTGTAAAGTCCCAATTAAAACCGGCCACGGATCCAAAATTGACGTCCCGCAGTTTTGGTATTTAAACTGGTTAAGAGGCTATGCGAATTTTATTTTTGTCACTGTCACTCCAAGCGAAAAATCGCGCAGTGCGAGAGGAGCGGATTCAGGGCGAAGCGAAAATGTTAGTTTTATAATTTTCATAAAAAAACTAAAATAGCTACCAAAATTTCAAAAATCAAATCTCTAGATATTGTTGAAACATGCCTAATAAAATATGTTTGAGTTCTGTATATGGTTCCTATTCGTCAAACGAGGAGAAAAAGTGTGTTTGAAGACCTCATTTCAACAATTATTTTTATCAAGGAAAATTTATCCAAACATGTTTTCCAATTTCCAATACCTAGGATCATATAGTCAAAATGCATATACCAGAAACTGATTATAATTTTCCGTGTATTTCATGAAATACACAGAAAAGAAACACTCGTATTTTTTTCGCATAGCGCCTTAAAGGTTTGTCTCAAAAAGTCACGAAACAAACAAAGCTTCAACCAGATCTCTATTAAAAAAAAAATACATTCAAAATTAACAAACAAGATATTAAAGTGCTCGTAAAGGCCCACTTTTTATGCATCAAAACCGAACAGAAAGTCGATTATTTTGCCTTTATTATTATTATTATTTTTTAAATTTATTTACAATGGTTGGCTAACCTGCAGCCTTAGCTGTGTACCATAAATGTTATACTTTTTGTCCACTGTTTAACGATACAATCTTTTTGAGCTAATCATAATTTAGAGTTCACAAGATTATATTTGTTTTATTTCCTCACACTATATTTCCATTACTATTTCCTCATAACAGAAAGCTTTAAAACACCAAAACCCTTGTTGTCATGCATGTGATTATAGTACATATTACTATGTTTTTCTTGATTGGAATAAGGCTAACCATTCACTTTTGCTAAGCAAGGACATTTTGCACCAACTATGGGTCAGGATTATCCATAAACAACTATAACATTGTATACATTTAATTTGATAAAGGCCATTGCTATATCAACAAAGATAGGTTTGTAGTTGTATAATGTTGGTATTGACAAAGATAGATTTGCAGTTTGTTTGCTTGTTAATGTTTGATAATATATATTTTTTACTAGTGTACCTGCCTTATACTTAAGCCTGAAGTACGGCAATATGGTTTCACTAGTTCATCACCCATTATGCTGGGATGTATTAATCGTTGGTGAAATGTGGGTGTGTCTACACTAGGAAATACCTCTGACATCTCTCGGAGATTCATGCCGCATCGATATATTATAAAGATGAAATAAATATTTAAATATTTAATTTGTAAACACACGAATTATTTCGAGATATTTTTCGGATGATACCGGCCCCAAAGTGGGCCGAAATATATGACGAAAATACTTTAATTGTGATTTTTCTTGGGTTTACAAGTATTATATTATTAAGATGGATATAGTTTTATATTGTTTTTCTATAGTTTTATACTAAAGCCAAATAAATTTTAGCTAAATAGTGACTGCCAAACTTTAACACACACGCAGCATAAAGTCGCTAGGTAGGTACTAGTGACTTGATTGCTGAACATTTTTTTGCGTGTACACAATTTCCGAATGACAAGGTAAAAATAATTGTATATTGGAAAAAGTAAATACCCTTGTATGATTAATTCTAACGGTTTTTCTAACAAGAAGTCTATTAAGTTTTGGCCAGAAGTTATCTGCCTATTTTGATAATAATAATAATATACTAACACAATTTTTATTGTAGGAATTATTATTTTTATTATTTGTTAATCTGTTATTTATGTTTGCTTGTTTAGTTTGCATAAACAAATAAGGACATAAATTTTAAATGTCTAGTATTTTCCCGCCAAAAAATTTCAATGCTATAAAAACCTTGAATCGATAATTGAATCGATAACGTTTAAAATTAAACATGTCCCAAAAAAAAAAACATGTAATAGTTATTGAAGATACACGTGCGGAAAGTAAGGTTTTATACGAATAAGTGCCAAATTGAAAACACGAGCGCAGCGAGTGTTTTCATTGGCACGCATTCGGATAAAAACCTTTTACGCTCAAGTATCTTACAACATTTCTCAATGCATTTTGCGAGGAAATACAACAAAAATATTTTTGTTTGCGGAAACAAAACACGTATTTTTAAATGAGATAATCGAGGATCTTTTATGTGTTTATGGTCTTTATCATCATTCAATTATTGCTAGAGCGCGCATACTTATAAATAATTGTTTTTTTTTTGGACAGCAAAACCTCCTTGCATCTTTGTAATTTTTTAAATTTTATGACTTGCACCATGAACCACAGAGTCAAAAACTTAAAAAAAATACTTTATTTCACGCGTGAAATAAAGGATTTCAGTACTGTTTTATTTCACGCATGAAATAAAGAGTCGGTTTCCGCATAATTTTGTTACACAAAAAAGAAAACTTTACGAGCAACTGCATTGAAAAAGTATAATTTTTCTGATAACAAGTCTTTGACCATATACCTACTTACATTTTTTAAACATCAAGATTTCAATTTTTAAATGCAAATTGAACAATTTGAAAAAATCCACATCTTGAATGAATGAATGAATACTTTTATTTATCAAAACGGTAGATTTCCTTAAAACTAAACATGACCCACAAAACTGGATGTACACTGTTTGACTGTGGGACTGTGTGTGACTTAACTTCCTGACTGTAATTATAAAGCTAAAGAATAATGAAGAATTGTTTGTTTGTCACATTATAATTTGAAAACCAATCGACGGGTCGCAAATAAACTTTTGCAGCGGTATAGCTTATGACACGAGCCAAGGCAATATACAAGGTGACTTTTTGATCATCGTCCAAATTCACACTGGAGGCTTGATAAGTGATCAGTATCTTGAATCAGTAACAATTTTTGTGAAATTCGTATAATGAAATTTCGGCTTCCCATAGAAATTCAGTTCCAGTACCGAGTGAATCACTATGGGGAGTCGAAATTTCATTTTACGAATTTCACCAAAATTGTTACTGATGCATGATACTGATCACTTACCAAGCCACCAGTATGAATTTGGACGATGATCAAAAAGTCACTTTGTATAGTACCTGCATCCTGGGAAAATAATTTGTTCTTTAGAGACGCCACAGCAAAAATGTAGATATATGTATTTTTTAAATGAACTCAAAGCTTGTCGAAGTAATAATAATAATGATAATTCCCATAGCCTAATTACAATTTTTTTAAATTTATTTTTCATAAAATATGCGCCATTTTAGGACATAGTTTTCATTATTTTGGTATATAAATTAATTATTATTTTTTAAAGAATTGTCGGTTATAAAGTCACTTGAGAAATGTAGACATACTGATTGTAATGGTCATCTATCTCTTAAATCAATCGGCAGCAAACTTTAATAAATTTATCTTGATAGCAAAGGACACATTTGTCAACAGCCATTTCTCAAGTGACGTCACACGAAGGCAAATGGAAGTTGCAGCTCTTTCGTAAAAATATTCATCATGATGAGGTTCTTTAGACCCAAAGTTCTAAAATACGGCTTAAAAAACCTAAATCTCGAAATCGCGAAACTTTGTTGGCATACGACATAAAAAAAAAAAAATAATTGAATAACACAAATACGCAAATGCATAAAAACATCGCAATGGGATAACAAATATAAAAATAGTGTAATATAAATATAAAAACTAAAAAGGACATAAATTATAAAGTTTTTAGAGATTTCTCCCCAAAAACTTTCAATGCGTTACATGCAAAAAAACCTTAAAACGATAATTAAGTATATTTGGAAAAGAAAATAATTAAAAAAAACAGAGTAATAAATAAAAATAAATCTATAAATTAATCCGTTCCAGAATGAAACGGTTCCATCAAAAATTACGTAATTTTTTTGATAACAGTTCTTTGACCAGATACTCACAATTTTTAATTTATATCCAGTACTTACTATCCCGAAAAATAGCTTACATAAACAAAACACGAAAAAAAAAAACGCACTAAAAAACCTAGCTGCACACGATCCGAATAAACCAATCGCCAGATATCCGAACGTCAACTTACGTAGCGAAAATATTCCAGTATACACGAAAATGTACGAAAAATAAGCGTGATTTTAAGAAAAACAAAGATGCGTTCTTAAACGCGTTTGCACGTTCCGGTCTGATGGCTGACTGAATGTGTCCCGCCCGCGTCGAAGCAACAGATGATTTTATTCAGCCAGTGAATGGCCCGTTTTATTGAACGATCCACTTATGTGTGACGTTGTCACGTGTGGAACTATGCCTTGGGAATTTATAAGCCTTTGGGTTTTTACAACATTGAAGGGAAAGGGTCTCAGTTACCCAGGGAAACCACGGTCTACTATAATTTTATTGATCTAAGTCTCATACGACAAAGATCTTTTACCACAGCATTTATCAGAAAATATTATTAAAAAAATATATAAATATCTCTAATAGACAAAAGCAGATATTTTTATTCCGTAACTTTTGGGAAGATGACCCCCAAAACAAGTTACATGTTTTTGTAATTAAATATTTTTTACTACAATTAATTCTAGTAAGTACATTCTAGTTTATTCTATACAATTTCGGTTTTCGAATAAAAACGTTCAAATAAAGGATTTTGTGATTACAAAAAAAGCTCACTAGCACCACTCCTTGACCTATTTATTTGGTAGGACCATACCACCTTACTGCGCTTGTGTAAGGTCTAGTAATCGATACCTTGTAGTTAGCAGTGGCGGTCCGATGATTTGGGGGGGGGGGGGTCACAGGAGTCGTGACCCCCCAAAATCACCTACGCTGATTCCAAAATCTCATAAAACTTGACGGTTAGGAACATTTTGAATAGATTATTAACTGCTTAATTCTAAGCAATGAAATGAAAAGTAGTAGAACAGTACAAAAAATTTATTCAAATAATAAAAAATGCGTGGAACTCGAGCCAAGATGACCCCCCCAAAATCGAAGGCTGCGCCCGCGCACAAGGGGCAAGGGACGTGCGGACACAAAAGAAGTGCTAAACTTTGAGAAGTAAACAAAAATTGTTGTACAAATTTTTACCTTAAAAAAGGACTTAATTTTTCTTGTGAAATTGTTTTTTTGGTTGTTTGAATTTAGCGATTTTGCACAAAAAGTAGGTATTTGGCATTATCGTATTACATTAGTTTATGTCAACGCCTTGAACTTAGACCGCTTTTTTGTAGGAAGAAAAATAAAAGCTTTAAAAAATATGCAATTTTTAGTTGTTATTTGTTGTTATAATAATAGTTTTTTGTGGTCAGGTTGGCAGTTACTTTGTGGTCATGTCGGCAGTTACTTTGATTTGGTTGTTATTTTGTAGGAATATTTATAGATACATTACATAATGTTGTTACTTAGCTAATGTAGCTACTTATTAGAATTCATTGAACGATTGCCATCCAATTACAGTAACAATGGTCACAAAATGTACTGAAAATATGTTATTTTATTGATGTATTTGCATCAGCTACAATGTGGCTACAATAATAACAAGCTCTAAAGTTAACTGTTTCAATAAGTAACAAAACGCCCTAGGTTTCGGCTACATTTTAAGAAGAACCCTGTGACAGAATAAATTAAAACCAAGTGCAAATTTCCAATTATATCACAGTTAGATACAATACTTATCTACGACCATCTTTTCAACTAACAACTTCAGCCTCTTATTGAAGGTGTTCTGTAGGAGTATTCAAGGCTGGATGGCAAAAATAATCTTTGCCTAGCTCAAAGCGTGCTCAAAGCGAAAGAAGAAATATTGGGGTTTTGAAAAAAGGCGCGAAGATGTAATGGCTTTGTTATTTTGTTTTATTGAAAAAATATTGCATTTTGGGTGTTTTGATCAACAATAGTGATAGAATATTATGAAATAAAATCGCCGTAACCAGTGTAGACTGTTGTTCAATGAAACAAAAGTGCAGGCCGTGCCTTTTCATGTGTTTTTCTAATCCAACATTTTGTTTGTGTTATGGGTCTATCACTTTAGCACGAATTGACAGGACAGCGACTTCGACAGGACAGTTCCTCCAGATGATCGTCAACAGAGGATATACAAACACAAAGAAGAAAAGAAACTAAAATAAGACCAGGCAGTATGGGCTTAAGCATTTAGCCTTTTCCATAAAGGAAAGTAAACGACAAAAAAAAAAGAAGAAAAATTGGTCGCTGATTGGGTATCTTAACTGTGTAACAAAAAACGGTGTGGATAAGTACAAGCGTTTTTTTTTACGTAATGTGTAGTAAATTCCACCAAGTGCCAACAATCTTAAGCATCAACGATGTGTAGCAATAAATTTTAATAGGACCAATCACAGCGCAGAAATGCTGTATTAAAATATACTTGTTTTATCGTTTTTACTGACAAAGTAGGTACTTGTAAAACCGGTTTTGCATTTAATTATTTTATTGTTGTATATGAGTACATAAACAAATATTTGACAAATCTATGCAAATTGAAACAAACTGATGAGGTTTTTTAACAGGAAAATTATGGGAAAAACCTTCCTTCTTTGTAAAAAAACCCTAAATGTGGACTTTTTGTCCATCTGTCTAGATAGTTAGTCATTACAAAAACACCGTAAGGTCGGAATTGCCAAAATATTTCGTTAAGGCGATATGTAAAAGTTTTCGCGTCCCTGTTACTCCATATGCGAAAAAACCCTCAGTGCGACAAGGACGGATTCGTGGAAAAGTAGCAAAAAGTTGGTTTTTTATTAATATAAAATGTACTATGTTGCTATCAAAGTTTCGTTTAACCAGGTCTCAGATTTTGTTAAAACCCATCTAATGAAATATAATTGCTGACCGTATGTCATTCTGAATTGTCAAACCAGGAGAATTGGTGTCGAAAAAGACCTCATTTCAATAAATATTTCTATCGAGCCGAATTTCTGCAATCGCGTTTCTGTTTTAACAGATCCCTAGAAAAAGATTTCAAAAATAATATACTATTTTATCAAAATAATGCATTATTTACTGAAGTAGATATGCACGCTCTAAATGTTTCGATTTTTTTTCCGTAGCGCCTTAATATGCTATTATTTTATCTTGTAACTCGCTCTAAGGTAAACTCCACTTATACTCTAAACGTGTTTAGTTCCCTTTATCGCTATGTATGAAAAATTTTATGAAATTGATCATGTAAAGTGTAATTACTTTTTACGGGCTGAGTTAGAAGCCTGATTTTTATACAGCACCATGGGGCCGTAGAGTTTTGTAGGAGGTATTAGTTTCAACTTGTTATCTCTCACGGGGCCCGAGCAAAAGGGTCGTGAGTAGTCGTGACCGGCAGACAGACGGACAACAAAGTGAACCTATAAGGGTTCCGTTTTTTCATTTTGAGGTACTGAAACCTAAGAAGAATGCAAAAAAGTAGGATTTTACAAAAAAAGGAGGATAAATAAAAGATTTTTTTCTAAATAATTAAGATATTTTTCAGACAATATTTACCTATTTTTCAGAACTAGCAACATAATTTAAGTTACATTTGAAAAGAACCTAAACGCTGATATTTGAAGTTTTGTACGTGTAACATGGCTCTGTGTCAGTGCCGTGCGTGAATGAGCGTTTTTCCATATGTCTAATTTAGTGTTAAATAAGATTCCTAGATGGCACTGTCGTATTCTTTAGCAACAGGATCAAAGACAAAATTTGCACCGATTCCAAGCAAACGAAAAACCACTTTGACGTTAATTGCTACGAAAAACATTTTATCTATGGTGACATGGACAGCGCCATCTGGAGGAAAGCTAAGAACTAAGAAAAAAAACAACGAGAAAAACACTCATTGTGAAAAAAGAGAACAGGGGTAGGTGAGAGACGACAGTTTGTGAAAAAGGAATTGTCCTCCTTTCAAATATCCTCTGGCAATCTGGAATACATTTTAGATACAAAAGAATACACCCCGTTTCACGCCCATATTGGGTGAGTTCCAAAACTTCCATAATATTCACTGATAATGGAATTTTAAGTTTCTATCTTCATTGGTTTAGGTTGTGCGTTGTCTGTTTGTCAGTCAGTGACGGAACTGTTTTATATTATGTAGAATTCATAAAAAAGTTGAAAAGAATTGCCCTGTAGAGGAAAGCCAACTCTGGGATTCCCCTTAGTCCGAGGAACACTTGTAATTTGAAAGTCTTTGAACTCCGGTAAATCCCAGGCAAACAGGCAGTGTACATAGTGCGTCAGGTACTTATATTATGTAGGGCGTTTAACTTTGTCAACGTAAAATGACGTGGATTGACGACTATCGCCGCGTTATTTGATGGAATAGTATAAATTGATAATATAATATATTATAATATAATATATATAAATATATAACATATATAATATATATTATATATATATATATAATATAATATATTATCAATTTATCACAATTTGTCACATAATTATTAATTTTCGAGGGGTATTAAAATATGAGCTTGGTGTGCTATGTTTTATGTTTGCATGCATAACTACGAGTATTACTGGTTATACGTACCTACTCAAAAATACGTTTTGACATGATGTTGTGAAACTGCTTTTTCAACTTAATAATGAGGCAAATAAAAATGAAATGACAGACTTTGGATGATTTTGTTGCAAGAAACAAGTCGCACAGTCATTAAAAAATAAGTAAGTTTGAATAGTTTTGCAATTTCGGTACCGAAAAAGCGGTAGCGGAGTGGGGTGCTGAGTGTGGCTGAGACGAAGGCCGGGAGGCGAGGAGTCAGCAACTCATCAAAGAAAATAAAGGTAATAAGGGTAAGGTACCAGGGGATCTAAAAAGGCCGAATTGGGTGAATCATAAAATGATTTGAAAGTAGGATAGAGTCAGAGATTTTTCATGCGTGCAAAACTATGACAGAAATAAATTTCTATGTTTGAACACTTGGCGATTTATCCATCGCAAGGAGATGTAAATTAACATTATATCATTGCAGTGTAGAAACGCAGAAAGAAAATTAAATCTGGATGTGAGGAGCTCTGAACCGGGATTCGAACCTGGGAGAGGTCCCGGGTTCGAATCCCGGTTCAGAGCTCCTCACATCCAGATTTACTTTTCTTTCTGCGTTTCTATACTGCAATGATATAATGTTAATACTCGTAATAATAATAATAATAATAAAATTCTTTATTGCACAAGATAAAAATTTCGTACATAGGCGAGCTTAATACTATTTAGTATTCTCTACCAGCTAACCTTTGGTAATTGGGAAGTTGTTGCAGGTAGTGCCATGATTAATAATAATATGATTCATCCAAAGTGGCCGTTTTAGAGGACCAGTACCGAAATATACCTTTAGTTTTCGCCAACCGCAATTATTGAGGTAGGGAAATATTCACGTAACCGGAAAATATAGGTATGACGCCATACCGTAATTTAAAGGTAAGCTTTATTTTTAGGTTATTCAGTCCCTACCGTTATTATTGAATTTTATTAATTTAGTGAAATGTTGTTTTTCCACATTATTACTTTACTATAAAATTTTATTGATTTTGTGTATCGTATAATATGTTGATCAATATCCGACTAAATTAGGTGTGTATTAATTAAAGTGATTTGGTAATGACTCAAATTGCTTTTTAATTGCATCATCTGCTTTCTCTACATTTTAAACAAGTTTGTTTAAAATGACCAGTTGGTCTTTCAGAGAGATCAAATTAAGTAAGTGAGTAATTTTGTCTTTTCGAGTCCAGAGAGCTTATTATGTATATTTAGTTACCAACTGGACTGGGTGCCTATCATCAAAAATATAGATATAGGTACTACTGAATTCCGATTGTCTAAGGATATGTTCGCACTTGAAGTAACGACACAGTTCGTAAATAGTTCAATACATACTGAAGGCAATTTTGAAAGTTCAGTTTTTATATATGTTTTTGATGATAGGCTCCCAGTTCAGTAGACAACCAAAGATACATAATAGAGCGGCAGTTCTAGCACGCGCAGTGGCGTAGCTACATTACCAAGGGCCCCGGTGCAAAAATTTAATTGGGGCCCTATCTAAACAAAGTAAAACATAAATTTAAATACATTTAACTACTTTAAAGGTTCAAATCTACTTCATCATTAGCTCTTTAACGCCCACTGCAGGTCATAAAAAGCAAAGCTACTTACTAAGTTATGTGTAGTAGATAAATAAGTATATAATATATGTATATAACACTGTATATAATATTTAATACAAAATAAAACAATGACGAAGTATAGTAGATGCTAGTGATTGTTGGCACTTGGTGGAATTTATAAAACATTGTTTTAGAAAAACACTTGTACTTATCCACATATTACATATAACTTTATTATGCCCGACCGGTTTCGCTGTAAAGCATTTTCTAGAGCCTTTTAGACATCCTAACTAACAAATAAATAATATACAATATGACATTCCCCTTCTGTCTGTTTGTTGTTTCATTTATTGCACGTCATTTTAGACATGGTTGTATTGTATATTATTTATTTGTTAGTTAGGATGTGTAAAAGGCCCTAGAAAATGCTTTACAGCGAAACCGGTCGGGCATAATAAAGTTATATGTAATATGTGGATAAGTACAAGTGTTTTTCTAAAACAATGACGAAGTAGATTACAGTTAATAATATAGATATTAGGCAATAAAACGAAGTAGATTAAGATTAAAGGGTTCGAAGTTTGCTGGCCAGGGGCTCAAAAGTGAAAAGCTTTTTATTGGTTTCGGATATTTAAATTTCTCTTTCAAACGTCGCTTGGGGGCCCTTTGAGCTTGGGGGCCCCGGTGCACTGCATCACCTAGCCCCCCGATAGCAAAGCCACTGAGCACGCGACGTCGATACAGTGTCTTCCCATAATACTTGCTCTCTCACATTTGACATACGTGGTCTGCGTGTGTGAGAGCGCAAGTAGAATAGATATACGCTGTATATCTGGCGCGTGCTAGCCACACAACAGGACCCGAAGTTAAGGTTAAACGTCAGTCGCTCAGCAAAAAATGCATAATTTAACTTTTTATTTCTTGTTTAGAAGTTAAAAATTGAAAAAAAATTTGGTATGTGGCAGTTAACACCAATAATTTAGTATGAGTGAGGTTTAAATAGCATGAGTTTGTAATTTTATGCATAATTAGTCATGATCTGGTCCAAACCAACTTAAAATGCTGTTTTAACTTTGTTTGGACCAGATCATGACTCATCCATCCATCATTCAGCCTAGTTCGTCCACTGCTGGACATAAGCCTTTCCAGAACTTTGCCACTCCCGGCGGTCATCCTGGAAGAATTGCCCATACTCACACACGCTGGGCAGTCGGGTTGGTGAGCGCGGTGCCGGAACCCTCGCACCAGTGACGCCGCTGCCCGTTACCAGTCTGCTCTGCCCAGCTATTAGGGATGGATATACCGCCATCCATCGGTCCCAGGCATGGTTGGCCTCCTGGTTTTTTGCCTGTGAGCTGTCTTCTTACTCTCCCCCGAATTACTTCGAGGGGGTCTCCAAGTAAGATGGTAGTACCTCCACAGTCGAGCCCAGCATCAGTTCTACCACCTGTCATAGATCATGACTAATTATGCTAATTAAACTAAAACCTGGCTACGCCATGCAGTCAACCAATTTTGTTTTAAGAGTGCCTACTTTAAAACACACAAAGGTGCAAATTTCCACATATTGCTTACACTTTTATCAAGGCGCTTGCTTAACTCTTCAATGAGCTCTTCAATAAAAGGAATCCTGAATAAGTTTGTATAATAAGCTTACGGACCTTCAAGTGTATGAAGAAGATAGAATTTCAAAGCTTTTAAGGCTAGGGTTACACTCGCGACAGAAGGGAAGCCTTAGGTTAAACAAAAATTACTCGGGCTTTCTTTCTTTCAAGTGATATTGACTTGAAGGATTTGCAGGGTTCTGTGGACCGGAGGAAACCATTCCAAATAAATCTTTTGACTTGATGTTGAAGTACGTAAGGGAAAACGGAATCTAAGCTCTAGATTGGGTTAATTAAATAACTACTAGATCGTTTGAGATGTGAACAACTTGTAGTCCCGGAAACATGCAGAAAATACTCGAAAAGTTTTTAGCGTCCCTGTTACTCCATATGCGAAAAAACCCCCAGTACGAGAGGGACGGATTCGTGGAAAAGTAGCAAAAAGTCGGTTTTTTATTAATATAAAATGTATTAAAGTTGCTATCAACATTTCGTTTAACCAGGGGCTCTACCGCGTAATTCTCATTTGTATCAACTTCAAGCAAATGCATCCAAAATTCAACGCGTGTAAAAGAGATGGCATGTTAGGCGGGCGTCGTCGCACGCACGACAAATTTCAATGTCAAGTTGATGTTGATGAAAATGAGAATTACGCGGTAGACCCACAGGTCCTAGATACCGATAGTTCTGTGGTTTAAAACCCATCTAATAAAATACAATTGCAGTCCATATGTCATTCTGAATTGTCAAACCAGGAGCATTGGTGTCGAAAAAGATCTCATTTCAATAAAATATTTGTATCGAGCCGAATTTCTACAATCGCGTTTCTGTTTAACAGGTCCCTAGAAAAGATTCCAAAAATAATATACTATTTTATCAAAATAATAATATATTTACAGAAGTAGATATGCAAGTTCTAAAAGTGTCGTTTTTTTTCCGTAGCGCCTTAATATTTTCCAGCAGTAATCAAGAAATATTATTTGGCATTATGTAGATGTATTGTTTACAGTTCGAATCGAAAACCAATACCTACCAACTTATTATTATTACTGAGAACCTATTAAAGTAAATAAATTTTCCATGCTAGCCAAATTCATACTGGAGACTCGATAAGTGCTCAGAGTCAAGGTTTAATAACCCTTTCCGTGAAAAATGTAAAATAACATTTAAGCTTCCTAAACTAATTGACTTTTGTGACAAAAACTGTCATTGATCCTTGGTCCTGACCACTTACAGTAAAGTAACCTTATATTTCACACAGTTATCAAGTTATCTCCATAGCAACTTAACATTAAGTTAAGTGATATCATGTGACCATTGCAACAATGTAACTTGAATCATAAGGTTAGTTACAGTGACTAAGTACAGACTTACGTTACATGGTCAAAAATGGGTCACTGCTCATTTGGGTTAATCAATAATTTTTCCTATTTTAGACGGTGGTTTTAAGCGGGTATCTTGAGTGGTTATTTGTAAGTCTACAAGTTCTAAGAAGAAAAAGCCGGGTGTTACAGCCGTGTGTTATATTATTAGGTAAAACAGATAGCATGTATAATATTTGTACTAAATTCGCAAAAACTTTTACACAAGAGATAGAAAAAATTAAGCATAATTGCAGTTGTAAGTTACTGGATAGAAGTTCCTATATAAATGAAAGTAATGTATCGTTTAGATTTCTTAAAGTGACACCCAGTAAAATAAGCAAAATTATAGATAATTTAGAAAATAGAAAAGCACCAGGCAGTGACAGCATTAGAGTACAAGATTTAAAATATATTAAAGAACCAATAAGTGAAGTCCTTGCACATTTTATAAACATGTGTGTAACAAGAGGTATATACCCTGATGAGTTAAAAAATGCTATAATTAGACCTATATACAAACAGGGTGATCACCTTGACTATACAAATTATAGGCCAGTGGCAATTTTGTCAGTAATCAACAAAATAGTAGAAAAAGTGATCGTGCCTCAAATAAGTGACTTTTTAGAGAGTTTTGGAGTAATAAAAAATGTACAGCATGGGTTTAGAAAAGGAAGGAGCACGAATACCGCATTAACGCAATTTACCGAGTTTGTTAATAGCCAATTGAACGAAGGAAAACAGGTATTAGCCCTCTTCATTGATTTTAAAAAGGCGTTTGATACATTAGAACATAGTCAGTTGCTAAAAGCAATGGAAGAATGCGGTATACGTGGTCCTACCAACAGGTTCTTTCAAAGTTACCTGAGTAACAGATCTTTGTGCACGTCGGTGGCGGGGGTGACAGGAGAGAGCGCCGACGTTACGTTAGGAGTACCTACTGGTTCAGTGTTTGGGCCAGTAGGCTACATAATGCATGTAAACAGCATGGCTAACGTGGTACAACATTGTGGGGTGTTTATGTACGCAGACGACACCTGCTTGCTTATAGCTGACAAAGATGTGCAAAAAATAAAGGAATTATTACAGCAGGATTTCGAAAATATAACAAAATGGGCTCATGACAATGGTATAATTTTAAACAGCAGTAAAACTAAATGTATGCGTATATATTCACCCTACAACAGAGTAGCTAAACAAATAGATAATAAAAATATAAATATTGTAGGACACAACTATGGTTGCTTACATAACAAGAAGAATAATTGTACATGCCAAAGTTTGGAATACGTTGATCATATTAGGTATTTAGGTGTTATCATAGATAGCACATTTAATTGGAAATTACACGTCAATAGTGTTTGTAATAGGTTGCGATCAGTGATGGGAAAGTTTTACCACCTTCAGAAAGTGTTAAATAAAAAGACTTTATACATGGTGTATTACGCATTAGCTGACTCAATACTTAGCTACGGACTAAGTTGCTACGGATTAACTTTTAAAACTTATATACAAGAGATTAAGAAAATTCAAATTAGATTTATTAAGAACCTTGTTTGTAAAAAGATAAAAAAAGACAACAAAGATGATTATAGCAGACTATTTACGATATGTAAGATCTTACCAGTGGATAAGAAAGTGAATTATTTATTAGCACTAGAAACATACTATAGTGAAGAGTTCAAGGAAAAAATCTGCTATAAATACTGTACTAGGTCGAGGAAGCAAGGAAAGTTAATACAGAGAGGAGTTAATAATTACTACGGCCAAAGAACTAGAAAATACTTAATACCAAAAATATGTAATAGGTACACGATGCTGTTGGATGCAAAAAAGGTGAAATGTTTGCTACTTCTAAAACAAAAAATTAAACAATGCATGTTAGAGTAATAGCTAGATAAGATATATAAAATATAAGATATTGTGGTAGGTTTATAGTAAAAGTGGAAGAGCGTTGTCGCCAACAAACTACTCAGTAGTTTGGCGAAGATTACTATTTGTAACTACCTATGATGTGTTGAAAAAAAAAAAAAAAAAAAAAAAAAAAAAAATATATGAAATTGCTGTTTTCTATAGAGAATTTGAAGGAAACTCAATTATCAGTACCAATATTTTTACATTTTTTTTTAGGAATGACAAATGCAAATTATATGAATAAATATAACCTTAGCTATATAAGCTTTTTATTTGTAGTTTTAAGCAATTAAAATAGTTAAAAAAAGACAAACTTTATATTTTTTCGAAATATTTCGGCCTCATCAGCGAGGCCGTCATCAACTCGACTGATGACGGCCTCGCTGATGAGGCCGAAATATTTCGAAAAAATATAAAGTTTGTCTTTTTTTAACTATTTTAATTGCTTAAAACTACAAATGCAAATTATGTCATTTCTCATGTGTACGAATGAGACAATATTAAGCTAACAGCAACATTAATTTAATTTTTGAAAAGTGTCAGCTGTAAAAAAATATTACGAATCTGATCATGGAAATGGATAACATTTAGGACGAACTGTTTTAAGATTTGATTATTATAATCAAACTGAAAACAAAAACAAAATTTAATACGTAGATGTAAAACCTTGAAATCAACTTTCAAACAAAAAACAAATAATTGAAATAGCTATTGAATTACAGAAATTATGAATTCATGAATATGTCCGAAAATTTCGGCAATTTTATAACCCTCCCATAAGTCATTTCCTACTGAACCTACGAGGTTGAAATTCTGCATTCATGTTAAGGTCTCCAAAAGTACTTAAAACCCAAAATTTCATAAATGAAACTTTAATAGAGCTTGAGATATTCACGTCGAAATACAGCTATTTTTATCACTGACTGACTCACTCACTCATATGAAACTATAAGCACTTCCAGGAAACTTAGAAACTCAACATTAATATATATGTACTTAATCATGTTTTTCTGATGAATTAAGCCTTTATAGATTATTGAAATTCAAAATTCAAAATTCAAAAAGTTTATTTTGCAAGGTAGGTATATATAATACACGTTTCACAAGTCAAATTTTAATCGTATGAAAATATATGTAATAAAATAATAAATGTACATGAACTAGATTAAATGTTTATTTAATTTATGTAGCAATATATATACGATTAAAATTATAGGAAAATATTATTATACAAGGTGAAATCCAATCAACCGCCCGAACCCATACCGAAGACCCGGCCAGGGACTAGGAACAAGGTTCAATGATCATAAACCGATGAGATCGAAAGTTTATATCTTTACTCAAATAAATATATATCTGTAAGTACCTAATTTCATTCTGTACATTCAGTTCGCTCGGACACGGAATATGCGTTTGAAATGAATCTTTCACACAATAAAAGATCTCATTATTATCTACAAAAAAGCCTTACTGCTTTATTTCTGTATGTCCTAATGGAGCCACGATTTCAAAATAACTGAAGTTTTGCGTGCGCGGCATCTGATTAGAGCTGGATACGCGTTAGAGCGGGACCGAATTTTGCAGCCCCTTATATTTACGTATTTTACGGGTTTGTTAAGATATTACTCAAATTTCACGGTTTTTAGTTAGAATTAAACATTGGTCTAGATAATGTTAATGGACTCAGCCTTAAATATTATAATAACCTTCCATAGACACCGTACAATATGGTGACAGTGTTTGTATGGAGGTTTGCGCGTAACGACGCCTCTTAAGGCTATATGTAAAAGTTTTAGCGTCCCTGTTACTCCATATGCGAAAAAACCCTCAGTGCGAGAGGGACGGATTCGTGGAAAAATAGCAAAAAGTTGTTTTTTTATTAATATAAAATGTAATGAAGTTGCTATCAAAATTTCGTTTAACCAGCCCCCCTATTGTGTATCTTTAGTTGCCAACTGCACGAGGTGCCTATTATCAAAAACATAGCTAAAAACTGAAATTTCAAAATTGCCTTTAGTGGGTATTGAACTATTAACAATCTGTGTCGTCACTTCAAGTGCGAAAATATCCTTAGGACATCGGAATTCGATAGTATATCTATGTTTTTGATGATAGACACCCAGTCCAGAAGGCAACTAGAGATACACAATAGGCCCGCAGGTCCTAGATATTGTTAAAATCCATCTGATAAAATATAATTGCTGTCCATATGTCATTCTAAATTGCCAAACCAGGAGAATTGGTGTCGAAAAATACCTCATTTCAATAAATATTTCTATCGAGCCGAATTTCTCCAATCGCATTTCTGTTTTAACAGATCCCTAGAATAAGATTCCAAAAATATTATACTACTTTACCAAAATAATACATTATTTACTGAAGTAGAGATATGCAAGTTCTCAAAGTGTCGATTTTTTTCCCGTAGCGCCTTCATGCAAAAAGCGTCTTCTAATCCGAGATTCTTGCGGATTTTGATTGAGATTCAATTCAATATACTCTATGTAGGGTTGCTAGATGGTCCAGATAAAAAAACCGAACATTTTTTATCAAATGTTTTTTTTTGTACAATTTGTCGAAAGGGGGGGACCCTTTGATTTTGGCCAGATCAAACTGAAAAAACTACCGGAAATTACTGAGGTGAACATAATGAAATACTTAGTAAACATTAAAACTTATATTTATTATTGTCGTTGGTAAGCAAAAAATAACTTTTTAACATATTTGGCGCTAGATGCTACTGCTTTTAATAAACGTTTATTGCCTGAAATCCGCAAATGAAAACACATAATTCGCTTTTTACGGTATTCACACCTAGTCGAATTCTTTCGTCAGTCCACACATTACCCACGTAATCCACACAACGCTAAAAACGCTTTCTACGAAGGCATTGGAGACAGGAACACAGCACACGTATTTAAAATAAAAAAACCGGATATTCTATTGTCCGGTTTTCCAAAAATTTCTAGACCGGACAGCCGTTCAAAAAACCGTACTGTCCGGTCCAAAACCGGACATCTGGCAACCCTATTGACATCACATCACCGTCGACATGCGCACATCGCTAAAGTTTTAGTTCCATGGAACTGCGTAGCTGCCACAGCTTGCAGAGCGGCAGCGCCAAAAAAAAAAAAAAAGCTCAAATAGGTACAACATTCCTTATTCTGAGGGTACAACAATGATTTGACGTAATAGTGTGGAGGTCAGTGAACATACCGTACTGCTCTTGGAGAATGTATTTGATAGAATTTTGAACACTAAAACCGGTTTTTATATGGTCAAGGGTACGCCACAATCGAAGAGCGGGTGAACGGACGGTCGAAAACTTGTCGGCCATATTCTTCCGGTAAAATCACTTGTCAAATTGTCCTTTCCTGGCGCCCTTGTGGGTTCGATAAAGCGTATCGAAATGTGCTTAAAAAAATAAGCTTTGCGCGTCCTAGTTTGTACTAAGCCCGATTTTATCAAAGATCAATTTATTTGAAAAATTCGATTCGGCATCGTTTTCAGTAAGATGTAACCAATTCGTAGTTGTATAGAAACAAAAACTACATCAAAATAAACAAGGTTGGCTAGGCGCAATCTGGAGCATTTTGTACAGTCAGCAAAAACAAAACGCTCCAGCGGGCCTATTACGTATCTCTAGTTGCCTTCCGTACGGGGTGCCTATCATCAAAAATATAGATATACCATCGAATTCCGATTTCCCAAGGATATGTTCGCACTTGAAGTGACGACACAGTTCGTTAATAGTTCAATACCCACTAAAGGCAATTTTGAAATTTCAGTTTTTATCTACGAGTATGTTTTTCATGATAGGCACCTAGTACAGTTGGCAACTAAAGATACAGAATAGGGGGGCAGGTTGCGTGCAGCCAACCCTATTTATTTTGATGTAGTTTTTATTTCTACACAACTACAAATGGGTCCCATATTGTTACTAGATACATAGGGATACCAACTGTATGCTTCTAGTCTATTACTTTCAAACATAAAAATTGGTTCGGATTTCATTTTGGAGTAAACGGGCCACGGGCTGAACTGATTTTTGGCAGCATTAAGAGGCTAAAGGACTTAGTAATCGATATTAATTTCAACTTGATACCTGTTACTAAGAAAAAGGGCATCGATATACGGACAGACTGACAGAGTGGACCACAGAGTGGTCCTATAAGCAGTTCCGGTTTTAGCATTGACGGCGCCCTGAGCGAGAATTCTACGGCGCCCCCTATCTGTTTCCTAAATTATTCATGTGCAAAAAAGGAAAAAAAACAAGGGAAAGATTATTTCATTCTTCAATCATGACCATTTATTTTAACATAATTTAACAAAATCTTAATTTTCTTGCCTTTCTATTAGCAAACTCCTTTATTAAGACACCGAAATCGATGTTTTCTGCTATTTCATTTTCGAGTGATAGAGTTGCCAAGTTTGTCAATCTAGATTGAGATAATGTCAAAACTGAGGGCGCGAGTGTTGAAATTCTTCCCAAAGTGGAACTAACTTCAAGCTGGGGGCCTGGACTGACCCAACCTATTTGCAACTACGCTCGCCGCGCCATCCCGTGACTAGGGGGCGCTGGCGCCCCTTGATGTCTGGCGCCCTGGGCGGTCGCCCAACCGCGCCCTACCCTAACGCCGCCACTGCCTATATGGGTTTCCTTTTTCCATGATGAGGTTCGGAACCCTTGAAAAAGCAGCGGATTGTGTCAGAGATATAACTGTAAATTATTTACCTGGATACTTCTTATCCCGCCTTTTTACTCTCCTGCATGTGCCCCGTCACCACAGACATTCGAATCTCCCAACAAACTTCTTGAAGGCATAGATATCATAATAACATGTCAGTAGGGTTCTTAACCCTCCCAGAATGCCTGGGAGACTCCGGGAATATAGTTCAACCTCCCGAGCTCCCGGGATGCAATAAATTCACCGGGATTTCTAAAATAAAATAATTGTCATTAACGAAATAGATAAATCGCGCAAAATAAATAATTTAATGACGAAATAAATTTTGATTTTTCATGTAAATCTATTATAATTATGTGCTCAAAATCCTTTGAGTATTGGCAAAAACCGACAAATATAAGATGCTTTTACAAAACAAAGGAAATTAAAAAATTTACAAATTGACTTTCATTCAATTGACTTTCATTCAATTACCCACCGATTTGTTCAAATCTCCCGGATCGGTTCCTTCGTGAGTTGGCAACCCTACATGTCAGTGATGTCAGCATTCGGTTACGAGGTAATTTTTTTTTTCTTTTCAAATAAGCATTAATTTGTCATAATATTTAATCACAAATAATTAACGATTGAAAAACGTAATAATCTTATATCTGGGCGGCTATTCTGGCAACATTTTTCACACGCTTTATGTTTCATACGACTTCGTTAATCGCGGGATAAATGCCTTGTGATGATAATAACAATAAGTATATTTCCCTAAAATACATGTAAAACATGTTAATGAATCCGGGCAAAAGGGTTTTATTTTAAAAGCTTGATACGTTTCTGTGCAAAGAGCTCCTAAAAATCACCCGCCTTTTGACTTCGCAAATTGTCGCATGTGCCAGAATTGCCGTGCCGTACGGAAGAAGCCCTTTGTACAAACACGTATCAAGACTTTAAAACTCCTTTTGCCCGGATATTTTACATGTCTTTTATGGAGTTTTACTTTGTAGAATTATCATCACTCGGCATTTATTACGCGAGTAACTAAGTCGTATGAAACATAAAGCGTGTGAAAAATTTTGCGAGAATAGCCGCCCAGAAATCGAATTATCCTTCGTTAAAAAAGTTCGTACCGGTAGTGACGTATAAGTTCGTACCGGTAGGGACGTATAAGTTCTGAACATGCTCCCCTATACGAGACGCGAACAAAGAAGTATGGAATTCTTGCGGCTCTGCAGATGACGGCAGAATAACAGCGTTGCAGATTTCGGTTTGCGGTATTATGCTGAGTAGGAGCCTTTTCCTCTTTGCCTGGACACAAATACCACTAGGATAAATTTATCTTTCTTTTTGTGTTTTAACTTTTACTTTGTGTGTTTCTTCTTTTTTTTAAGTTCTTATTTAAGCTCTACTTTGTTTTTGTATGTATGTGTCGTGTTTTGGAAAAATAAATGTTATATCTATCTATCTATCTATCACTTCAAAAAATACAAGACTAGTAGTAATGAACTAACAAGCACTTAAAGGCCATACTCTCTAGCGCAGTACATAATTACACTGAAGATGCTAATCGCCGAGGCTACAGCCTTCGCGGCTGGCAGAGCAAAGTGTGGGTACAGTCAGCCGCGAGTGTTGCTGTATCTTTCATTGGATTACCTACTTTTATTACTTAAAATTAAATTGTCACTAAAACAGGAAATTGTTACCCTTTCTGTTAAATACTACCCCTTCATTTAACATAAAATGCCGCTCACTATAAATAAATCATTTGCCAAATATTGAAAAAAATGCAGGACATAATGTTGACACTCAAACAAATATCAGGTCGCTCAAATATTATAAAGCTTCTCATTTTGTAATTTAAGGCGATTACCATCGCCAAATTAGCAGCTCGATATTTGTCTGTACTAATATCAATGGAAACGACATTGAAATAACATTCATATCAGCGCGCAATGCGCGGTGGCTGTTACGACGCTCGCTGCGTCCTTGATAGGGTGAAATAGGAGAAAATAATACTTTTCACATGGACGTGATTGTTCGATTGAATAATCGTATGTTATATTTATAGCTAACAAGTTTATCTATTTATCAAAGCATAAATGAATTAATTCGATCAAGCCGTTTAGGAGCAGAAGGGAATTCAAGCCAAAAAACACCATTCAGTTAAAACAATTTTTCATATAGAAGTTTTGGTGGTACGAAAAAGAAAAATGTTGCATATGTTGTCCTAGAGTTGATTATTCATAACACATTTTTTCAATATTTTTGGTTTGGCCATAAAAGAGGAGTAGGCTTTAGAAAGTACCTATTTGGCGATATTAAGCGCCTTAAGTAACTCAAATTAATGTTTTTAAGTTGCTGTTCTATTGATTTCTCGTTACTCGCAGTCAGTCGCTCACTTAGTAAAACAATAAGTCAAATTAATTATTTTTGTCACTTAAAATTTTAATTTACAGTCACTCGTTTTATTACTACCCTTTTCTAAGTAATCGAAACAGAACACTTAAATTCAAAATTCACTCAATAATTATTCAAAAAAAACCTTATTATTATTACCTATGTTTTGTGTATACTGCTATCGCAGAGTGCCCATTGGTCGTTTTATTACTACCCTTTTCTAAGTAATCGAAACAGAACACTTAAATTCAAAATTCACTCAATAATTATTCAAAAAAAACCTTATTATTATTACCTATGTTTTGTGTATACTGCTATCGCAGAGTGCCCATTGGTTTCGATTCATTAGAAAAGGCGGGTTGCTCTAAAACAATTCCAGTTGTTCTTTTGCGGCGTAAACTAGATGGCGCTACTTGTATGTTACATCGCGATATCGTTTCGTCTTTGTCAAAATCCTAGCCAACTAGCAAACAGTAACAAGTACAGACATAATATTCATGAGTTATAATTTAATCATTGCAGGGATTACTACATTTCGAGAATCCCAGATCTAATGAGAGATGAAGTACTGAAAGCCAGAACCTGGCTGTCACCTGAACTGCGGCGATGATAAAACATAAACATAGATAATTTCGAGAATCCCAGATCTAATGAGAGATGAAGTACTGAAAGCCAGAACCTGGCTGTCACCTGAAGTGCGGCGATGATAAAACATAAACATAGATAATTTCGAGAATCCCAGATCTAATGAGAGATGAAGTACTGAAAGCCAGAACCTGGCTGTCACCTGAAGTGCGGCGATGATAAAACATAAACATAGATAATTTCGAGAATCCCAGATCTAATGAGAGATGAAATACTGAAAGCCAGAACCTGGCTGTCACCTGAAGTGCGGCGATGATAAAACATAAACAGATAATTTCGAGAATCCCAGATCTAATGAGAGATGAAATACTGAAAGCCAGAACCTGGCTGTTACCTGAAGTGCGGCGATGATAAAACATAAACATAGATAATTTCGAGAATCCCAGATCTAATGAGAGATGAAATACTGAAAGCCAGAACCTGGCTGTTACCTGAAGTGCGGCGATGATAAAACATAAACATAGATAATTTCGAGAATCCCAGATCTAATGAGAGATGAAGTACTGAAAGCCAGAACCTGGCTGTCACCTGAAGTGCGGCGATGATAAAACATAAACATAGATAATTTCGAGAATCCCAGATCTAATGAGAGATGAAATACTGAAAGCCAGAACCTGGCTGTTACCTGAAGTGCGGCGATGATAAAACATAAACATAGATAATTTCGAGAATCCCAGATCTAATGAGAGATGAAGTACTGAAAGCCAGAACCTGGCTGTCACCTGAAGTGCGGCGATGATAAAACATAAACATAGATAATTTCGAGAATCCCAGATCTAATGAGAGATGAAGTACTGAAAGCCAGAACCTGGCTGTCACCTGAAGTGCGGCGATGATAAAACATAAACATAGATAATTTCGAGAATCCCAGATCTAATGAGAGATGAAGTACTGAAAGCCAGAACCTGGCTGTCACCTGAAGTGCGGCGATGATAAAACATAAACATAGATAATTTCGAGAATCCCAGATCTAATGAGAGATGAAGTACTGAAAGCCAGAACCTGGCTGTCACCTGAAGTGCGGCGATGATAAAACATAAACATAGATAATTTCGAGAATCCCAGATCTAATGAGAGATGAAGTACTGAAAGGGAGAACCTGGCTGTCACCTGAAGTGCGGCGATTATAAAACATAAACAAAAATAACGTGCGGTAAAAATACTGATGAGGATTCTTTTGACCGATGATTCTTCAGAACAATAAAACGGTGTAGCGGCCATTTTGGCCTTAACAACTATATCGGCAAAAAGAAGACTTCGCCAAAATTGATCTTGTGTCTTCTATCGAAGGGAAAAAAAATTGGTAAGCCTGCAGATATTCTATCTCATCAAGTCCGTTTCGCCAGTGGCGTAGTTTTTTTTCATTTTTTTTTTATTTATTTATCTATTTATTATGTTTTGTACATATTTTTGTCTTATAAAAAAGAAAATCACGTAAACCCTTAGTGGGTTTATAATTTTAAGTTACCCTTGTGTTTGTGTATGCTGCCATCGCAAAGTTTCTATTGATTTCTGTTAATTAGAACTTAGAAAATTTAAAATTCTAATTTACAGAAATTTTGAATTTAAGTGTTTTGTTTCGATAAATTAGAAAAAGGCGGGTTTTTCACAATCCGGCTGCGAAGGGGTGGCATACCCTAGCAACTTTTTTTATTACCCGTCCAGCACAATAAGTCTAATGGCAAAGAACTTATTTGCTTTTCATAGAGGCGATTATATGCTGGCTCTTTGGCCTCTTTTTCTTGGACGCGTAATACTAGTGATCACGCAGCGAAACAACAAATTGGTGTGTTTTTAGCTAATACTGAAATATTTTGTAGGGAAAAAAACATTAGATTTAGGTAAAATCCCTTCATATTTCTATTGCCTATTTTATAAAAAAAAAATCAAGTTGATCTCTTAACCGCGTTTTGAAACACACGTCTGAAAACCAAAAAAAAAAATGGTGGAAAACATATTTTTTTTGACAAAAGTATATAAATCTTAATACATTATTTATAGGTGGAATCCCTAGATAAAAGATCGATAAATCAAATATATTTTCTTCGATATGAGAAGAGACCTAGTTTTTTCCAATGAACCCTTGAAAACCTGGTGTTGTTGATGTTCTAGCGTCAGGTGTCCCGTTAATAAATACATTTACTCTGTCTGTAACGTGTTGCCAAATGTACAATTAATTTTCCAAGTTAACTATCCAGAGGAATCTATGAATCACTGCCCTTTCAGAATTTCAATATGGACTGAGAAAACACATGCTTCGTTTAACATTACAACATTACTAACAATATGTACTCTGACAATACGTATTTTGTATGGCTTATTCAAGAAATCCCCTGCGAAGATCCCCGATTTGTGGACTTTTTGTCCAGAAATCCCCTTCCGGCGCTCAAGGAAAACGGCCCATATTAATTTATTTCCATGTACGACAAGCTTTTTGAAAGCAAACAATTCAACACTTTTTAATGTTTTTTTGTTTTCGCCTTAGCTTGTGATTATAAATAACTATGTCAAGAGGGTTGTAAAAAAATTTTGGTCGCCATCTTGGAGCGTCCGCCATATTGAATTTTTAATGACGTCAAGTTTGCTAATTATTGTAACGTCAGCAATTTTAATTTAGAATAGCGTCATGTAGTCTTTAGGTACAAATGTACAACGTAATATGTCGTTGAACGTAATGCATAAAATAACAAAATTCTGCCAGAACTGATATTAAACTATGATTGCAAAAGGCCATTAATTTACATTTAATGTCTTTATTTTGAAAAATAAGAAGAACAATCTTAAGTTGTGTATTTTGCACCGAATCGCGTATTTTTCTCGGCAAATTATTTTTTTTATACCCATGTCAAGGGGGTTGGTATGGAAATAATAAGTCGCCATTTTGTCGCGTCCATCATATTGTATTTAGAATGACGTCACTGAGGTTATCGTAATCTACTTGTCAAATACTTTTGTATATCCATGTCAAAGGGGTCAAATAAAATCAAATCATTTATTCTGTAATATTTTTATATTTTTATTTTTTATAAATTTTATTTTATATCATTCGACTGATGACGGCCTCATACCGAGGGCCGAAATATATCGAGTTATAATTTTTTTTAAATTGTTTTAATAACACTACTAATCAAAAATTCTGTAATATAGGTACACTATATACATCTATTACACGTTCATTTTAATGTAAAAAAAGAAGTGCTAAATATATTACGAGGCAAAACAATAAAAAAAAAAATAAAAGGTTCTTAAATTTAATAAAATAATGCACTTGCAGTTCAATGTTGAAGAAAAGCATTACTTTTTGACCTCATGATAACAGAGTCATGAGAAATTGATTTATTAATTATTAAAGTAATTAATGTAATTTGTTGCATAATAATATGATATCTTGTCGCAGGCAGATTGTAGGTTTTGACGAATAACATTTGTTCAAAACTATGACAGAAATAAATTTCTATGTTTGAACACTTGGCGATTTATCCATCGCAAGGAGATATAAATTAACACTATATCATTGCAGTATAGAAACGCAGAAAGTAAACTAAATCTGGATGTGAGGAGCTCTGAACCGGGAATCGAACCCGGGACCTCTCGCTTGCCGGGCGATTGCTCTAACCTCTGAGCTATCCAGGTCTCAACACAATTCGTGAATTTACCGATGTGCTTTCCCATACTGCAATGTTATTTATATGTAGATACCCACTTTATAGTGAGCCACTTGGCGCCTAGAGGACGCTAGTGTATTCAAAGCTAGTCAAAGACCATTATGCCCTAACATCACCTAACAGGGTAGTGAAGAATACACATTTCTCTTATCGAAACTATGACAGAAATAAATTTCTATGTTTGAACACTTGGCGATTTATCCATCGCAAGGAGATATAAATTAACATTATATCATTGCAGTATAGAAACGCAGAAAGAAATATAATGTTAATTTATATCTCCTTGCGATGGATAAATCGCCAAGTGTTCAAACATAGAAATTTATTTATGTCATAGTTTCGATAAGAGTAATGTGTATTCTTCACTACCCGATACTGTAACAGGTGACGGTAGGGCATAATGGTCTTTGACTAGCTTTGAATACACTAGCGTCCTCTAGGCGCCAAGTGGCTCACTATAAAGTGGGTATCTATAAATATCATTGCAGTATGGGAAAGCACATCGGTAAATTCAAGAGTTGTGTTGAGACCTGGATAGCTCAGAGGTTAGAGCAATCGCCCGGTAAGTGAGAGGTCCCGGTTCGATTCCCGGTTCAGAGCCTCCTCACATCCAGATTTACTTTTCTTTCTGCGTTTCTATACTGCAATGATATAATGTTAATTTAACATTTGTTTGTTTATTGTTAATGGTCTCGATTTGGCGTGACACGACTTAACTTATTTGACAGGACTTACCTTATTTTAAGTAGAGATGGGTTTCCACCCGGGAAAATTCCCGATTGCGGGAATTTTCCCGGAAAGTTTCCGTGAAAACACAAGTTTCGAAAAATATTCGGGTGTTTTCATTTTGAAAATTTGTTTTAATATATTTTGAAATAAAAGCTATTCACTTTGGCACCTGTTAGTTCTGCTACTGTCCGCTTGGAGCGGTTTCCCAGATTCCATACGATTTTGATGAAGTTTGAAACGCAACTATACGGAGATGTTTTCATGATTAGGCTACTGTTTTATGTTTTTTGTAAATATATATTACTTAAGTGTTATAAATAAAAAAAATATATAAAAATCAAACTATTTTAGGAAGTAGCTAAAGGAGCAAAAGATTATTCAAAATTGATTAAGAGATGTGCATATAATAACGGTACATACAATGTACCAGGTGGTAGAGCTGATGCCGGGCTCGACTGTGGAGATACCACCATCTTACTTGGAGACGCCCTCGAAGTAATTCGGGGGAGAGTAAGAGGACAGCTTACAGGCAAAAAACCAGGAGGCCCACCATGCCTGGGACCGATGGATGGCGGTATATCCATCACTAATAGCCGCGCCTTGTTTGGAACAGACTGGTGACGGGCAGCGGCGTCACTGGTGCGAGGGTTCCGGCACCGCGTTCAACAACCCCCTGGAGGTTGGTAAGCGATCAGTATCACAGATCGATAACACTTTTTGCTAATTTCATAGTAATTGATTCGGGGCTGGGCTTGCGTTTGTAGGGAAAACAAAAAAGGGACATCGAACCTTGATACTGAGCACTTACCGAGTCTTTATTATGAATTAGGCTGCATAAGTTAATGTCACCTTGCATAGTGCAAAAACATGGC
This sequence comes from Ypsolopha sequella, assembly GCA_934047225.1. Classification (NCBI taxonomy): domain Eukaryota; kingdom Metazoa; phylum Arthropoda; class Insecta; order Lepidoptera; family Ypsolophidae; genus Ypsolopha; species Ypsolopha sequella. The sequence continues at coordinate 19,122,147 of OW204006.1, read as the reverse complement.
TCGGCATTCCGATTTTAGATGATAAATTTCTAAACAAAATAAATACCACTTGCTTGTACAAGATAAAGAATTAGAACAATAAAAAAACTGTATAATTTTATGGTTACTTCCGTAAGAAATTCGAAATTTTGAGAAAATCTCTTGAATTCCGAGTATTGTGATTTAGTAACGACAAAACATATTTCAGATCACATCAAAAAATATAATAAAAAACAATTTTCCGATACGATTTATAGAATTCCTGCATTATTTAAAAATTAGCAAAAAACTTTAAATACCGAAGTGAGTGAGTTACACAAGTTAAAAAAAACAAAAGTAGAACTTACCATTTGCAGATTTCTTTCCATTTTTGGCCACGATCAGCGCCGTACCATTTCCATTCTGCTCCGCACACTGGCTGGTTGAAACGATCTCAACATCTGGCTTCATATTCGAAATTTAAAAAAAAAATAACTTAGTATCAATTTTCCCGCCGTCCGTTTCGCGCGCTAACGATTGTCACTTTGAACCGGCATACAAATAGTAATTCCGTTGCAATGAATTTTAATTTAGTTGACAGCAAACCAGTTTTTGCTAAGTTACGGCCAAGGTGATCGCGATTGAAAAAAGATATATTAAAGTGGAACGTTACGCCTGCGATTACCGCTTTATTATTTAATCAACTTGGCTTTATGGGTCGTGTCCTAAGCCGAAGAAAGAAGTAAAAAATATATAGTCTCGGAACCGTCAAGTCCGTATTGCGTGCGGTTACCAAATGGGCAATACTAACAATTTGTAAGTTGTATTTATATGGTTCATTCTTTCTTTAAAAAAAATTATCAATGTAAATTGTTATATAAGGACGTACGTACTTCGTATCTTTATTTGCTTTTATAAGTTTGGTCATTAATAATATAATAATGGGCATTATGCATAGGATAATGTCGAAATATAGTTGATAATTGCGACATATTTTTATGTAACTCTAAGTTAAAGGCACCTTTAGCCACCCCGTGAGTGATAAGAAAGACGATAGTACAAAAGTTTTTGCTTACAATGTGCAATAGATTTTACACGAGGCAACATATAAAGAATAATGGTGTTATTCAACTTTAAATAATGTAAACATGAACCTCGTTATGACATGATATTGATAAACTAATTAATCTGGGATTTACAATTTTGTTTATTCGCGCAGAAAAACAACAAACATCAAAATGTCACTCATTCACTCTTTCACTTATGAGCGATATGCGAAAAATATACGCGTGTTTCTTTTCTGTGTATTTCATGAAATACACGGAAAATTATAATCAGTTTCTGGTATATGCATCTTGACTATATAATTTAGGAATTTGAAATTGGAAAACATGTTTGGATAAATTTTCCTCGATAGAAATAAATTGAAATGAGGTCTCCAAACACACTTTTTCTCCTCGTTTGACGAATAGGAACCATATACAGAACTCAAACATATTTCATTAGGTGTGTTTCAACAATATCTAATATAAAACTAACATTTTTCGCTTTCGCCCTGAATCCGCCCCTCTCGTACTGCGGGATTTTTCGCTTGGAGTGACAGTGACAAAACTAAAATTCGCATATCCTCTTAAGACTGCAGCATATCCTAAAAGGGGTTAAACTAGATCAAAATATATCGACAAAAACGAAAAAATTACTTAGATTTTTTTAATTTTGAAAAAATGCCGAAGGTCTTTGTATTTAACGCAAGCGTTGTATATTGTATTTATAATAATAATAATTATTATTATTATTGTATATTGTTGTATATTGTACGTGGCAATGGTCCTGGTCCCTGGCCGGGTCCATTGGATTGATTGATTGATTGGATTTGATTGATTGATTAGATTGGTTGATTGGATTTCACCTTGTATAATATATATTTTACCTATAATTTTAATCGTATATATATTGCTACATAAATTAAATAAACATTTAATCTAAGTAGTTCATGTACATTTATTATTTTATTACATATATTTTTATAAGATTAAAATTTGACTTGTGAAACGTGTACATATTATATATACCTACTTTGCAAAATAAATTTTGAATTTGAATTTTGCAATTTTTTTTTGTTAGAAAAGTAAAAGTGACAATAAATATGGTGAAACGGGAACATTAGTTTGAAGAAATGTACTATTACTAATTGAAAAAAAACACGGAAAAATTTGAAAATAATCCATCCACCCATCCATCAGCCTAGTTCGTCCACTGTTGGACATAAGCCTTTCCAGGACTTTGCCACTCCAGGCGGTCATCCTGGAAGAATTGCCCATACTCACATACGCTGGGCAGGCGAGTTGGTGAGCACGGCGCCGGAACCCTCGCACCAGTGACGCCGCTGCCCGTCACCAGTCTGTTCCATATAAGGCCCGGCTATTAGGGATGGATATACCGCCATCCATCGGTCCCAGGAATGGTGGGCTTCTTGTTTTTTTGCCTGTGAGCTGTCCTCTTACTCTCTCCCGAATTACCTCGAGGGGGTCTCCAAGTAAGATGGTGGTACCTCCACAGTCGAGCCCGGCATCAGCTCTAAAACCTGTTCTACCAACTATCATATGTTACAATCCTTCAATGAAGGAGGAAAGTGGGGATAGTGTAGGCAGCTTGAGCACAGGTAAGGTCCATCGGTCAGATGCGCAACTTGACTATTTCACATTGTGTATTCTGGTCCATCGGACCTTATGGAACATACTGGTGACGGGCAGCGGCGTCACTGGTGTGAGGGTTCCAGCACCGCGCTCACCAACCCGCCTGCCCAGCGTGTATGAGTATGGGCAATTCTTCCAGGATGACCGCCGGGAGTGGCAAAGTCCTGGAAAGGCTTATGTCCAGCAGTGGACGAACTAGGCTGATGGATGGATGGATTTGCAAGGGAATAACGTTAAATCAGACGCTTAGTTTCTGAGATAGATGTAGTGACGACCAGGAAAATTACTATAGTTGTTTTAGTTGGTATAAAGGTTCTATTGCAACAATTGCTTCCTTATCATTTCTTAGGATGGTTTACTTTTATACGTGACACAATATTTATAGAACATTTTTGACGAAATATTCATTTCCAAGGATGTTATAAAGTGGAAAAATTATTCCACAATGTGCAATGAGCGTTTTTCCTTGTGTCAAATTTAGTGTTCCGTAAGATTTCTAGATGGCACTGTCGTATTCTTTAGCAACAGAATCAAAGACAAAATTTGCACAGGTTCCAAACAAACTAAAAACCACTTTGACATTTATTGCTACGAAACATATTTTATCTATGGTTACATGGACAGCGACATCTGGAGGAAAGCTAAGAACTAAGAAAAAAAAACGACGGGAAAAACGCTCATTTGTCCAGAAAATCTTGACAGTTAAAGCTGACACATGGTTTTGTTTTTAAATTTATAATTTTTCTATACCCATGTCAGATAGAGTTACTGTCAATATCCCCTAGACAAATAGAGCTAAATGTTCGACAGTGGAGGTACCACCATCTATCCCAACTAACACACAAGCTGCTTTATTCGCCTCTGTAAATCCTCTTGGACGCAAAAGAGGGCTATAAAAGCGGTGAAATTTACTTGTAGACATAGAAAAACGTCAGCTAATGCTCTCAGCAATTGTTGAAGCTTTGAGGTGCAGAAAAGAGTTAGTAAATGCTATTTTAGCGATTTACAACTCCAATAGGCAGTAATAGTATGCTTAGGAAATATAAAAGTGTAATCATAACGCCAATGTATGGCAGCCGTATATCCGATATTACTAACTCCGATACAAGAATTAAGCACGTACAGTTGAGTTTAAATACTCTCGTAGAGTTACATAATGCTTAAATTGAGTCTATTAGAGTTTATGTTCTCCTAATTCAGTTAGAATTTGCCATTTTAGACCAGTGACACAAGAGCGATTTATATTTATATTATACGTGACATCGCCGTATAGGTGCGAGTAGGACTCGTGCCTTGAGTGTTCCGTACACACTTTATCAATGAAATTCATGTTTTTTGTTAAATTAGCTTTTCAAATAATTTAAAATAATAATATGATGATGATGATGATGATGATGATGATGATGATGATGATGATGATGATGATGATGATGATGATGATGATGATGATGATGCTGATGATGATGATGATGATGATGATGATGATGATGATGATGATGATGATGATGATGATGATGATGATGATGATGATGATGATGATGATGATGATGATGATGATGATGATGATGATGATGATGATGATGATGGTGATGATGATGATGATGATGATACGATACGATACGATACTATACGATACGATACGGTACGATACGGTACGATACGATACGATACGGTACGATACGATACGATACGATACAGTACGGTACGGTACGGTTCGGTACGGTACGGTTTGGTACGGTACGATACGATACGATACGGTACGATAAGATACGGTATGGTACGGTACGGTTCGGTATGGTACGGTACGGTACGATAAGATACGGTACGGTACGGTTCGGTATGGTACGGTACGGCACGGTACGATATGATACGATACGACATGGTACGGTACGGTACGGATACGGTATGGTACGGTACGGTTCGGTACGAAGAAGTACGGTACGGTACGGTACGGTACGGTACGGTACGGTACGGTACGGTACGGTACGATACGGTACGATATGATACGATACGATACGGTACGGTACAAAGAAGTACGGTACGGTACGGATTCGGTACGGTACGATACGGTACGACATGATACGATACAATATGACATGGTACGGTAATAAGAAGTACGGTGCGGTACGGATACGGTACGGTACGGTTCGGTACGGTACGGTACGATACGGTACGATATGATACGATACTATACGACATGGTACGGTACGGTACGGATACGGTACGGTTCGGTACGGTACGGTACGATATGATACGATACTATACGACATGGTACGGTACGGTACGGTACGAAGAAGTACGGTATGGTACGATACGGTACGGTACGATACGGTACGGTACGGTAGTACGGTACGATACGATACGTAATATAACCGACACCGACCCGAAATATATAGATGAGATAACAGTATTTATATTTAAATTATCATGTCTATCAGTACCTATTATTTATATTTATAAAACAAAAAACATTAAAAGCTTTTACAGTGTATTTCATTTTAAACCATTATATATTTGCTACCGTACCCTAAAATTTTATGATCGATTGCTATCAAGGCCATGATTTGGCTTTATACACCGCTATCATATCGCTCTAAAACTTAGTCACCTACTTTCTACGTCCTAACGACGTACGAAATGCTCAGAGAAGTTACATACTCCTAAGAAATATTCCGCCATTGTTATTTTTATTTTGTTGAATTGGTTCATCGAAATTATCGTTTCGTTACAGATATTGACGACAAAGAATGAAAGGATTTTTAAAAATAATGAAGGAGTACTACATTGCTGCAGTTGCAGCCGATAATTTAGAAAATAAACGAAATATCTAACCTAACCTCTTTGCACGTTTCTCTAATTTTCAATCTTATTTCACATTATTAGGAAGGCGTATTAAAAACGAAGTGGAAAACTATATATAGAATACCAGTAAAATTATCTTCGTAAGGAAATTTCACTCACAACACACATAATACTATACCATAGAAAAAATAACATCCAATTTATTTGCGTCGCATATCGTTCACTTTATTTGTATCTTACACCATTTTAGGTTAAGTTTTAAAATGAAAGAGTTCGCAAATTAAACATTTCAAGGAAAAAAAGAGATGGAACATGACTCAAATCGCAAATAGAAATTCAAGGAAGACGTATAATTCGCTCTTGTATCGTTGTTTAGACTCCTCAGTGGGTATAAATCGCAATTGTAACCCTCTTGTATGGACGAAATCGCAAATAGAAATACAAGGTAGTTAGTGGACTCCCAATGACGTATAAATCGCTCTTGTATTGCGTTTTGGACTCCTCAGTGGGTATAAATCGCTATTGTAACCTTCTTATGTTGACGAAATCGCAAATAGAAATTAAAGGTAGTTAGTGGACCCCGAATGACGTATGAATCGCTCTTGTATCGCTTTTTAAGCCCCTCGGTGTGTATGAATCGCTATTGTAACCCTCTTGTATTGACGAATGCCGCTTAATTTGTGCCCAAATGGACATATAGCGAAGGTATAGCGGGAATATATCCGGATATAAAGCCAGTTCGTATTTCATCAATACTTAACGGCTTACGCTCTATCGCTCATGTATTTCTCAGTTTTGTTAGTTGGGATCTTACTCGCAAACTCCCTCGAAGTTATTCGGGGGAGAGTTTTTATTTTTTTTATTTATTTAAGATACATTTGCAGAAGATACAAAAAACATTGATGGTGGACGAGATTAAAGGTACAGTTCTGTTATACGTTACTTATAAATGTATACAACCTTCGCAAATAATATTTAAAACTATACAAAAGAAAACATCGGTAACTTCTAAAATTACACATAACAGAAGAGCTTAAGATAAAATATGAACTTGAAAAATATACATATGTGAACTTAAAAAAAAGAAAAAGAAATATTAACATAATGGCATAACTTTTCCAATTTTCTGTTTGTAACAATTGAGTGAGTCAGAGAAAATATCGATATCAGGATCTTTAATACAAATGGTTGTGTAGCTAAGGCAAATTCTATTGATGGGGGAGTGTGTGCCTGTGTTGGTTCTGGTTTGCGGTCCTTTTCAGATTTTTATAATGGCTTAGAGGACAGCTCTCCACAACCAGGTGGTCCACCATGCCTGGGACCGATTGATGGCATATCCATCCCCAACATACTGGTGCCGGGCAGCGGCATTACAGGTGCCAGGATTTCGGCACCACGCTCACCAACCCGCATGTCCAGCGTGTTTGTAGTACTAACACCTATGGCCTAGTCTGAAATAAAAATATCTGATCTTTATTAATTTCTGCTTATATTATGTTTGGGTCTGTATTTTGAATATGTACAGGTCCCGGCAGTAAATAATGCACATCGTATCGTAGCGTGATCTCTGTCGCACGAAGCACTAACAGTCCGGTGAGAGAGACGGCGCTCTACGAAGCCGATGATAGCCGATGTGCATTATTTACTGCCGGGTACTGCATGTGAATAAACGAATAGCGAAATATCTGATGATATTAGACTACTACAAAATACTAAAATTAAAATTATATATTAGCAGAGGTTGGCTTACTTAAAACTGAGTTATTAACAGCCATATAGCGGCGGCGGTAGCTCAGACGGTAGAACGCTGGCCTCTCAATCTTGAGACCCAGGTTCGATCCCCGATCGGGCATGCACCAATGAGTTTTTCAGAATTTATATGCATAGTATTTGTTACCTGATACGTATCACTTGCTGAAAGCTGAAGGAAAACATCGTGAGGAAACCTGCATTCCCTAAAAATACGGCGACAGGGCTCACCACCCATTACGTTGTGACGTAATAACCGTCTTTCTGAATAATCGTGGACTCTGATCTGAACACCTCTGACGGCCCCTCGAGGATTCATGTCATGATGATATGATATAGTATTTATTCAATTCAAAATCCTTTACAAGTATCAGCAATCTTGATGATGATGCCTCCTGGCCGTTTTTCGGTCACAGTGACTGATCAAGGCTCAGAATTCGCTGGTGAGCTCTCCAATGGCTGATATAGCCTATTTTGGCCTTGAAAGTGCGATTGCACAGGCTACAAGTCAAAAGCCCATCTACTACATAATTATATGGGATGGCCCCAGATGGTCTTGCGTGGATCTCATCACGGTTGGCATCGAGAACAACTTTACGTTCTTCTTCAAATTCAAACACCTTCTTTTGAACAGTGAGCCTCCATCCAGAACGGTCTTTGGCTAAATCCTCCCAGCAGGACGGGTTGATTTTGCACGATTTCATGTGCAACCGCAGCAGCTGGCCGCCTTGCTTACGCTTGCCACTATGCAGCTCTGAGTAGAAGATGCGTTTGGCAATCTTCTCTTCCAGTTTAAGCAAAAGCCAAGCTTATCTCTGAAAGAGATTTCTACTAGCAAACCCTTGGTGATAGAATCGATTAAACAGTGATTAAAAGTGAGTATTTCATAAAATCTTATATATTTTTGAAATTAAAGTAACTACCTAGTCATCTTCTTTCAAAAGGTTCACCAAACCAAATCTTTGTTTATTTTGTGCCTTTTTTGCGGCCGTTAGCAAGTCTTTGTCCAAATTCAAGGTCAAACGTTACGTGATCTACTTTTATTCGCAGTCAGTGAGGCGTGAGGCGTTATGTAAGGTCGAAACTTGACTTTGACCGTCACTTACGGGCCTGAACTCATATACCCAACAATTCAACTTATCATTCAACCTATCATTCAATAAAACACGCTCAGTGCGATGGGCGGATTCAGGGCGAAAGCGAAAAATGTTAGTTTTATAATTTTTATAAAAAATTAAAATAGCAAGCAAAATTTCAAATATCAATTCTCTAGATATTGTTGAAACACACCTAATAAAATATTTTTGAGTTATGTATATGGTTTTTTTTCGTCAAACGAGGAGAAAAAGTGTGTTTGATATTACTCATTTCATATTACTCCATATGCGAAAAAACCCGCAGTGCGAGAGGGACGGATTCGTGGAAAAGTAGCAAATAGTCGGTTTTTTATTAATATAAAATATACTAAAGTTGCTATCAAAATTTCGTTTAACCAGAGGGCCTAGATATTACGTATCTTTAGTTGCCGTTTGAACTGGGTGCCTATCATCAAAAACATGGATAAAAACCAAAATTTCAAAATTGCCTTTAGTGGGTATTGAACTATTAACAATCTGTGTCGTCACTTCAAGTGCGAACATATCATTAGGAAATCGGAATTCGATAGTATATCTATGTTTTTGATGATAGACACCCAGTCCAGAAGGCAACTAGAGATACATAATAGGCCCGCAGGTCCTAAATACCGTTAAAACCCATCTAATGAAATATAATTGCAGTCCATATGTCATTCCAAATTGTCAAACCAGGAGAATTGGTGTCGAAAAAGACCTCATTTCAATATATAATTCTATCGAGCTGAATTTCTCCAATCGCTTTTCTGTTTAACAGATCCCTAGAAAAATATTACAAAAATAACATACTATTTTATCAAAATAATACATTATTTACTGAAGTAGATAATATGCGAGTTCTTAAAGTGTCGTTTTTTTCCGTAGCGCTTTTATAGATATATTTATTTATTTATTTTATTGTTATTATAAAAACCACAACCTTAAACATAATCGTAGCTAATAACATCAAAACTTATGCCAATTACGGTTTTACATTTTCTACAATAATACAAAACGAACTTTAAAGAACCCTTAAGGGGCTGCACTATGCTAAAATTCGGTCCCGCTCTAACGCGTTTGTTTTTTAACTCTCTATCCTGCTCTAATCAGATGCCGCGCACGCAAAACTTCAGTTATTTTGAAATCGTGGCTCCATTAGGACATACAGAAATAAAGTAGTAAGGCTTTTTTGTAGATAATAATGAGATCTTTTATTGTGTGAAAGATTCATTTCAAACGCATATTCCGTGTCCGAGCGAATTGAATGTACAGAATGAAATTAGGTACCTACAGATATATATTTATTTGAGTAAAGATATAAAATTTCGATAATGTATAAAGGCTTAATTCGTCAGAAAAACATGATTAAGTACGTAAGTGATATATATTTCCCAGAATTTTCTAGTAGCCAGTTTGGCCTACAAATCGAGCTAAATATACGCAATTTTACCAAATTTGTGACAGTTGGCAACGCTAGTTATAAGTTTACAACTTCAAAAAAGTCATCTATGTCGACAGCAGCTTTAGGAGACTAACCGTAACCTTTGGAGCATTTTACTTCAGCATTCACATATTTTGGAAAAAATTACAGTCATCGAGAAAAACGAGAATTTTAACAATTTTTTGAAGAATGAGTTTCCATAAATTACGTGACACATATTTGGCTCTAGTGACATCTTAGTGACATCCCCCCCCCCACCTTCGTAATGTCACGTGACTTTTTTATCAAGAGTGAAAAGCAAATTTATATTTATAATTTATCAACGAATTATTTATTATACAAATTATATTACAAAGATCAAGTATCTTCATTCTAAATTTTTATTGTTGTATTAAATTTTTATATTTTATTTTAATGTTATTTATTAAATCGCAAATTGTCACGTGACATTTCTTCAGACCCCCCATTGGTTTTGAAAAATATAGTGATTTCGGTTCCATTTTAATTTGGATCAAACCTACGGGTAAAGTGGATCCAAAATCAACTAAATTATTTATTTATTTATTTATTTATTTTTATTATGACATTCCTAGAACAGTATTTGATGACTCAATGATAAATGAATGATCAAATAATAATACTTATTGCATAATGTTTTAAAATAATTTACGCCCTTCGCACAGCGAAGCCGACTGTTGATTTTTTACAATTTGCCGGATTTTACAAAATGCTGACGGTGGATACAATAATAATTGTTAAATATTTGTCAAGAACTATAATAATTATAAATATTATAATTATAATATAAATAAATTATAATTATAAAATATGGTGTGGGACGCAACATGCGTTGACACTCTTGCTCCGTGCTCTTGCGCAGCAGCGGCAGCGGCCGAGGGATCCAAGAGGCGCAGATATGCAGAACTCAGTTCTGCGTACATGTTTGCGACTTTTGGAGTCGAAACCCTTGGGCCGTGGGGTCATGGGGCGAAACGTCTTTTTAAAGAAATTCCCTCGCGGCTGGTTGACGTTTCGGGGGACCCAAGAGCTGGCGCATACTTTGGACAACGCCTTAGTTTGGCAATCCAAAGAGGAAATGCTGCCAGCATTCTGGGCACCCTGCCACAAGACGGCAGCGATCTGGCAAACATTTTCTACGTAATTTAATTTTAATTTAGGAGACATTTTAGTTTTATAAGTAAATTTGTAAGGTTTTATTTTAGTTGTATTTCATGTTATTTAAATCATTATAAAAATACGCATCATAGTAGTTTATGCTACAAGGGCGCAAAGGAATAAATTACGAGGACGATTTAAAACACGAGCGTAGCGAGTGTTTTAAACGTAACCGAATAATTTATTGCTTTTACGCCCGTGTATCATACTACGTTTTTCAATGCATAGTGTGAGGAAATGAAAACAAATATAATCTTGTGAACTTTAAATTATAATTGGCTCAAAAGGACTGTATCCAGAGCCGTTAAACAGTGGAAAAAAAAGTATAACATCTATGGTACACAGGAAAGTCTTCAGGTTAGCCAACCATTGTAAATAAATAAAAAAAAATAATAATAATAAAGCCCTAGAGCAAAATAATCGACTTTTTGTTCGGTTTTGACGCATAAAAAGTGGGCCTTTACGAGCACATGCATTGAAAAAATATTTACTTAAATTAGGTTGTAAATTTATATAACAGACATCCTTCACAACACAAATTGTTTTGTAACCTTATTTTAATCTGAAAATTTGCATTCAATCACATTTTATGATATAATTGTTTTATGCACTAATTGCGTCGGAGTTATATCGTAAATTGCGTCACATTCCGGTTGGTTTTTTAACAATTTAAAACGTTTCAGTTTTTTTAATGGTTCTACGGCTCTGGACGCAAATCCTTTTGAGCCAATCGTTTTTATTATTTTCACTTTGTGAACACTTCATATACACATCGTTTTAACACTAATACAGTAATATTTACATTAAATTTACAGCTCATCCACTGTTTTTTTAATATATTTAAAGAGAGGCATAAAGAGAGCAAAGAGCTTATACACGGGGAATCTGTGGGTCAAAGTATACCAAAAGATCGCTGGACACCCTGCGCGTTCAATATAATAATGTATTTAGGATGCTGATGGGTCTGCCCCGCTTATGTAGTGCGTCAGGGATGTTCACGTAGTACCAAACAGATGGATTTACAACTATAATACGTAAAAAGACCATATCTTCGATCCGCAGGACACGGGACAGTCCTAACAGCATCCTAGAAACCATAGCCGACAGATTTACGTCGCCACTATGGAGGTGTTTTGTGCGGAGAGTGATCGTGGAGACCTCCTCATCTCCTTGATCGCTCCTGGTACGGAGCACATAAGTTTTGTGTAGTTAATTTAATTTAATTTTCTTTCTTTGCTACTAACCAATTATTAATAAGTCTTACTAACATGCTATGGATCCAAGTTATCCGAAATAAAAGATTTTTATTTAATTTTTATTTAAATTACTAGCTGACCCGGCGAACTTCGTTCCGCCTAACATTCTAATAATATCGTGTTAACTTTAGTTAAACTTAAATTAGGATTTCATTAAGGTAATAACATTAATATAACTTTTTTGCAAATACAGAAATGTTTTATTGCTTGCCATTGCGAAAGAAGAATGGCAGGGACTCATGTAGTAGTTTCAGTACCGTTATTAGGCTTAGCGTAGGGTATTGAATATATGCAGAAATAATAGTTCTTGGATTAACTAAGCGATTTTTAAAAATTGGGGTTTAGATGTTATTTTATGATATCAGAACGCTAGATAAATAGGTTTCTTTTATATGCGTAGTTTTGTCAACAGATGGCACCACATGCTGTTTGCATTCGTAAAATTAATTAATTTATTTATTGTTATTCGATAACTTATCCGATACTTTATTACTTATTCTGCTATTCGGAGCGGAGAAGAATACACCAAAAAAGAGATAACTAACATCGATCCAGCCGATCTTGAGTTATAAGTGGTGTAACTAACACGACTTTGTTTTATATATTTAGATTTATTTTTATAAATAATTTTGATTCAGTTAATAAGTCTTGAAGGCCTGTGGGAACATCACAATTATCAGTTTTTTTCTAGTTCTGACACTAGTATTAGTCTATGAATTACAAAATTTGGACAGTTTAAATTAACTTGATTCAAATCAGCATTCTTGTATTATGTTCAGTCTTTTAAAGTCACCTAGTGTTGCAAAAGTGAAAATTTAATTATCGGTAAAAATACCTGGTAAAAATCGGTAGAAATAGGTAACTTAAACAAATTATTTTTATTAATTACTAGTTTTGGTCGTGGCTTGGCCCGCGCTGATTTCATTTTTGCATTTTCCCGGGATAAAAAGTTGTCTATGACATAGACTCTATGTCACTCCCCGGCGCATAAACTATCTATATGCAAAAAATCACGTCGATCGTTGCTCCGTTGCTGCGTGAAAGAAGGACAAACAAACAAACATACTTTCGCATTTGTAATAAGGGAACGGATTATTAAGTACTTTATGCATACCATCTTATACTACTAATTTAAACAAATGGTTTCAATCATCAATAATCCGTCACCAAACTTCATCTTGCCCACATTCATATGTTTTTTCAGGAAATGACTCACTTTTCTTTTTACTCAAGTACTGTACATGAATCGGTATCGTTTTTTAGGGTTCCGTACCCAAAGGGTAACGAACGGGACCCTATTACTAAGACTCCGCTGTCCATCTGTCCGTCCGTCTGATCGTCTTTCACCAGGCTGTATCTCGTGAACCGTGATAGTTAGAGAGTTGAAATTTTCACAGATGATGTATTTCTGTTGCCGCTATAACAACAAATACTAAAAAACAGAATAAAATAAATATTTAACGGGGCTTGACAGACGGACAGACAGACGGGCAGACAGACGAACAGACAGACGGACAGACAGACAGACAGCGGAAATAGAGTCCCGTTGGTTACCCTTTGGGTACGAACCCTAAAAAGTACGTGACTATTATCGGGCTCAGAGCTTTTCGCATAATATTTATCTGATGATTAAATAAAACCAAGCAAATGTTTTTAGATCGCAAGTCGAATAGATCGAACGATGCAAAAATTGTAGATCGTGACACCATATCCATAGACAATATTCAGAATGGGTAAATCTACCGATAAATCGGTAAGTTTTGCAACACTGACACAATGCTAAAATTCAGTCCTGCTCTAACGATTTTGTTTTTTAACTGTCTATCCTGCTCTAATGTTATGCCGCGTACTCAAAACTTCAGTTATTTTGAAATTGGGGCTATATTAGGACATTAACTAGTATAATTTATGTATATAATAAATATCGTTTTAGGGTTCCATAGTCAACAAAAAGGAACCCTTATAGTTTCGCCATGTCCGTCTGTCTGTCTGTCTGTCTGTCTGTCTGTCCGCGGCTTAGCTTAGAGACTATTGGTACTAGAACGCTGTAATTTGGCATGGGTATACATATTTATCACGCCAGTAAAATTTTGAAAAAGATTTTGTTTTAGGGTACCTCCCCTACACGTAAAGTGGGGTGATTTTTTTTCTCGTCTATCCCCTAGTGTGGGGTGTCGTTGGATAGGTAATTTAAAAATATTGGGGGTGCGAGAAGACCATTTTTCATAAACACATGTATGATATGCACGTTTTAAAAGTGTCGATTTTTTTCCTTAGCGACTTAAAATTGTGAAATCAAAATATTCCGCGTTTCAGAAACCTCAGATCTGTATGGCATGTCTAAACGTCAGATCTGTATGGCATGTCTAAACGTCAGATCTGTATGGCATGTCTAAACGTCAGATCTGTATGGCATGTCTAAACGTCAGATCTGTATGGCATGTCTAAACGTCAGATCTGTATGGCATGTCTAAACGTGAGATCTGTATGGCATGTCTAAACGTCAGATCTGTATGGCATGTCTAAACGTCAGATCTGTATGGCATGTCTAAACGTCAGATCTGTATGGCATGTCTAAACGTCAGATCTGTATGGCATGTCTAAACGTCAGATCTGTATGGCATGTCTAAACGTCAGATCTGTATGGCATGTCTAAACGTCAGATCTGTATGGCATGTCTAAACGTCAGATCTGTATGGCATGTCTAAACGTCAGATCTGTATAGCATGTCTAAACGTCAGATCTGTATGGCATGTCTAAACGTCAGATCTGTATAGCATGTCTAAACGTCAGATCTGTATGGCATGTCTAAACGTCAGATCTGTATGGCATGTCTAAACGTCAGATCTGTATGGCATGTCTAAACGTCAGATCTGTATGGCATGTCTAAACGTCAGATCTGTATGGCATGTCTAAACGTCAGATCTGTATAGCATGTCTAAACGTCAGATCTGTATGGCATGTCTAAACGTCAGATCTGTATGGCATGTCTAAACGTCAGATCTGTATGGCATGTCTAAACGTCAGATCTGTATGGCATGTCTAAACGTCAGATCTGTATGGCATGTCTAAACGTCAGATCTGTATGGCATGTCTAAACGTCAGATCTGTATGGCATGTCTAAACGTCAGATCTGTATGGCATGTCTAAACGTCAGATCTGTATGGCATGTCTAAACGTCAGATCTGTATGGCATGCCTAAACGTCAGATCTGTATGGCATGTCTAAACGTCAGATCTGTATGGCATGTCTAAACGTCAGATCTGTATGGCATGTCTAAACGTCAGATCTGTATGGCATGTCTAAACGTCAGATCTGTATGGCATGTCTAAACGTCAGATCTGTATAGCATGTCTAAACGTCAGATCTGTATGGCATGTCTAAACGTCAGATCTGTATGGCATGTCTAAACGGCCGTTCATACTGTTTTGGGTTTGCAAAAACGTAACATCATGCAACGCAACTTTAAACGAAAATTGAATATTTATTACATTTTCCTCTTCCTCCTTATTTTCCTTCCTTATCCTCCAAAAAAATACAATTCTATAACTATCTAATTTCATTGTTTACACAAAATTCACTCGAAAAAGGAATTTGCATTTCAAATGAATCCTTCGTGCAAAAAAGATATCGTTATTGTCTACAAACGTAACTTTTTACTTTATTTTAGGGTGATTATTGTATTTTTATTGCAATTTGTTGCTTTTTTACCGCCTTGTATTGAATTGTATTGAAGGCGGTACGGAAAAAAAATCGACACTTCAAGGACTTGCATATCTACTTCAGTAAATAATGTATTATTTTGATAAAATTGTATATTATTTTTGGATTATTTTTCTAGGGATCTGTTAAAACAGAAACGCGATTGGAGAAATTCGGCTCGATAGAAATATTTATTGAAATGAGGTCCTTTTCGACACCAATTCTCCTGGTTTGACAATTTAGAATGATATATAGACTGCAACTATATTTTACTAGGTGGGTTTTAACAGTATCTAGGACCTGGTTAAACGAAATTTTGATAGCAACTTTAGTACATTTTATATTAATAAAAAACCGACTTTTTGCTACTTTTCAACGAATCCGTCCCTCTCGCACTGAGGATTTTTTCGCATATGGAGTAACAGGGACGCTAAAACTTTTACATATCGCCTTATTGTTTGGAGGTCAAATGCTCAAGGGCATTGACGAAATATTTCGTCTTAGAACTTTCACGCTTACCATCAGACATTATATCATCAAAAAATAAAGTAATTATTGTTTAATTACATAACAATACAAACATTCCACAAGTAAAATTAACTAAATGAGTGTTTAATTTGACCCCCGGTCAAATCATGTTACATAAAATTATCTGGTTATTATTGACACCACAGTCTATAGATAAAAACCAAGTATAATACATAATTACTTTTTGGTCTTATTCATAGTGTGAATAAAAATAGGAGACCCAAAGTTCGAACTCGAATCGAAATAAGCAGAGTTATTTTTATACTATTTGAAATAAATATTTATATTTTGCTATAATAAGCTTTTCATTCAGTTTAATATTAATAAACACAACAAAAATAACAATTTTAAATAATTTCGAGATATATTTTATTTTAACATTATATCATTGCAGTATAGAAACGCAGAAAGAAAAGTAAATCTGAATGTGAGGAGCTCTGAACCGGATTTCGAAACCGGGATCTTTCTCTCGAAGCGAGAGGTCCCGGGTTCGAATCCCGGTTCAGAGCTCCTCACATCCAGATTTACTTTTCTTTCTGCGTTTATATACTGCAATGATTTAATGTTAATTTATATCTCCTTGCGATGGATAAATCGCCAAGTGTTCAAACATAGAAATTTATTTCTGTCATAGTTTTTATTTTATTTTATATTATTTGGAAGTACTAAACATGAGCTCAAAGGGAACTGTGAATACAAGCCTAATTGTTCATATCTCCACGTTTCCTCCCACTTATTTCACCGACATAAACACAAAAACTATAAGTACGGCACACGAACTCATATTTCTCACGCACACTAATAGACGGCTGCGCTTCAATGTGTAGCCACTGATAACACAACACATCAATTGACGTTGAGTCTCACGTGAGGCCAATTTTGGCCTCATGTATTCGCAAGCGCAAAGCCCCCTTACCATAACAATATCTCCTCGGTTCGGATATATGGTGTGCTTACTTTTGCTCCCCTATTTTGGGGTACATGAAACTATAAGGCTGGCAAATTCGTGCATGACAGTCTATGCAAAAGCTTTGAACCAAAAGTCAAAAATAGGTGTGACGACGAG
The DNA here is from genome assembly GCA_934047225.1 of Ypsolopha sequella. Taxonomy (NCBI): domain Eukaryota; kingdom Metazoa; phylum Arthropoda; class Insecta; order Lepidoptera; family Ypsolophidae; genus Ypsolopha; species Ypsolopha sequella. The sequence continues at coordinate 19,104,661 of OW204006.1, read as the reverse complement.
CGAAGCGAGAAGGAGCGTTAGGTTTGTATGTAAGATAAAATAAGGAGCCGAGCGAAGCGGAGCGGAGCGAGGCGAGATCTCTTGTTTTAGCAGAATTCATGGCATACAAAAAAAATATATTCGGAGATCTACGATAAAATAGCTGACAGTAGTTTTCGGAATTTTCAGTATTTCATTGGGTAGTTTTCGGTAGTTTTCGTATATTTTTTAGCACAGAAGTTTTCGGTAGATTAGTATTTAAAACAGTGAAATGAAAAAAAAATTAAAAATGTTTATTCAATAACCAGTAATACATTAAATTAAAATGCTGGGGCCTTCTTTTAAGTATATAAATACTTGTTCTAAAGACCTCGCTCCTTCAAATCCATAGCTTAAAGTTATAGAGAAACAAGTTACAGTACAGTAGTTACATACATTCATAACAGTAACATTCATAAATTTAACATCCTCATTTTTAGGGTTCCGTACCGAAAGGGTAAGGGTCGGAACCCTATTACTAAGACTGCGCTGTCCGTCCATCTCTCATGAACCGTGATAGTTAGACAGTTGAAGTTTTCACAGATGATGTATTTAGATAATGGTTTAACGATAATGGTACGGAACCCTTCGTGCGCGAGTCCGACTCGCACTTGGTTGGTTTTTTATTTAGTTTTTGGAGCTTTTATAACAACCCATATAAAAAATGTGGTAGCAGAAAACACACTAAATGCCTGGGAAACTTTTTTTTAAATTCCCGTACGAAACTCTTCATGCAGACAATGAAGTCCGGAAACGCAGCTCCCTTACAAAATTAATAAAAGACAATTGCATTTATAACCAACCATTGGACTGTAATAAAAAACACACTAATTTTCAACCCCGCAACATTTATAAAAAATCTGAAGAAAAAGTGGCCGACGGAGACATCAAGGGAGGTGCGCAACTCCTTTTCTCCAGCGATGCCATTGCATCAGAGTAACCCGAAACCCTTTTGGCCCTTAAAAGTAAACACCTTTCACCTTCAGCATCCCTTAACCTCCCACCGCCACCGCAGCCTGACGATCCCAGCATCAGGGCCACCGGGAAAGACATCATGTCAGCCGTGATGTCATTTAAAAACGGATCAGCAGCAGGTAATGACGGCCTTAGTCCGCAACACCTCAAGGACCTGCTCTGCGGAACGACCGGCCTAGCAGGCGAGAACTTATTGAGTGCCATCACGGACCTGGTGAACCTGATGCTGGCAGGTAAAGTTAATACCGATATAACTAGTACACTGTATGGTGCCAATCTCTGTGCTCTTATAAAAAAAGACGGGGGAATAGCAGTGGGCGCAACTCTTCGCCGTATGGCATCAAAAATATGCTGCCAAAATATCCTCCCTAAACTTACTGAATTATTCCAGCCTTATCAGCTAGGCTTCGTCTCCAAGGGAGGCTGCGAGGCAGCCGTTCATGCCATGCGGACATACATCGAAAACAATGAAGGTGAGGTGGTGCTCAAGGTGGACATAAAAAACGCGTTCAACTCGGTGGATCGGGGCGCCCTGCTTTCCGAAGTAAAAGAAATCATTCCAGAAATCTACAACTACATTTGGCAATGTTGTGGCTCTCCATCAAAATTATTATACAGAGATAATGTTTTAGAATCAGCAGTTGGCTGTCAGCAGGGCGACCCACTCGGGCCAGCGATATTCAGCCTCGCTAGCAATAAACTAATTAATTCTTTAAATTCAAAATTAAACATTTGGTATCTCGACGACGGCATCCTGGGAGGTGATGCAAACACAGTTCTGAACGATTTAAAAACAATAACTCAGTCTTTCCAATCTATAGGTTTGGTTTTAAATTTATCAAAATGTGAACTTTCATCTCTGAGAGAATACCCGATTCAACAAAAATCGTAAACGATTTTAATAATTTGGCTCCGAATATCAAAATTCTAGACAAAAAATCACTTCGTCTCTTAGGCACTCCAGTCCTCGAAGATGCCATGCCCCAATATTTGGATGACCAATTACTCGTATCTAAATTCAACGACACATTTCCGCATCTTGAAAAAATTTCCTCCCATATGGCATATCAAATTATCCGGTTTTGTCTATTGGTCCCTAAATTCACATATGTTATAAGATGTTCACCAATATTTAAATGTGAATCACTACTCACAGAAGTCGACAATATGATTCAATTGGCATTAACCAAAATTCTAAATTGCCACATCACAGACAGGTCCTGGCTCCAGGTCTCCTTACCGATTCGATTTGGAGGACTGGGCATCAGACCAACAAAGAGCGTTGCGCTTCCTGCCTTTTTGTCTTCTGTCCACAGCACGGAGACCTTGTATAAAAAATTATTCATCCATTCTTGGGTGATATTGAGATCTCGTGCTGTGGGAAAGCCAGGAAGGCATGGTTGCAAGCTTGTCCGGGTGAAGATCCACCTCAAAATTTAACAGTTCAACGGCAATGGGACGAGCCGCTCTGCAAAATTAAACAAAAACAACTATTAGAAACCTGCATCAGCAACACAGAGCGGGCGCGTCTCCTTGCCGTCTCAGAATGTGAGTCGAGATACTGGCTCTCCCTTTGCCTAACATAGGCACGCTTATGGACGTCATTTCTTTTGGTACCGCCATCGGCCTGCAGCTAGGCACGATCTAAGCACATCCACATCGCTGCCCCTGTGGAACCGACGTACGGCCACCACGGGCTCTCGTGTCGACGCAGCGCTGGCCGTCTCTCCCGCCATGCCAGCCTAAATGACATCATCTGGAGGGCCCTTGTCACCGTCAATACACCGTGCACTCTTGAACCAAAGGGGATTGTACGAGACGATGGCAAGAGGCCTGATGACATGTCATTAATTCCTTGGAAACATGGGCGTCCGCTAGTGTGGGACGCTACATGCGTCGACACACTGGCGGCTTCCCATGTCAGACAAACTTGTAAAGCTGCTGGTGCGGCGGCGGATTCGGCCGAAAGCAACAAACGGCGCATATATGTCAGCTTAGATAGCTGCTACATGTTTATGCCGTTTGGCGTCGAGACTTTGGGCCCGTGGGGTCCAGAGGCAAGAAAATTATTTAAAGAACTTTCATCGCCCCAGCCCTCCGGTCCCCCGAAACGTCGACCAGTCGCGAAGATATTTCCTTGAACATCTGCTTCGCGGCTGGACCCCACGGCCGCGGCCCTACGGTTATGTAACTTGTTTATCCGATGTTATAATATTATGTAATTCCAGTTTTCAGATATTCTACGACTATAACAAAGGGACAATGTTCTAAATTACTGATCGCACAACAACAGATTAAAGAAAAGAAAATAGGAGAACATTATCTTTTAAAGTAAACCTATTAGGGAAAGACGTAAGACATTTTGTTTGTTTAAAATAGGTCGTCAGCACGATACGAATCCCCGAGGGGGCGACAGAGGTGTTCTGAGTATGGAATGTAAATTGCAAGTCATAGTCCACACTCGTACACCCAGTTATCACCGACGTTTATAACGTCCTAGCGTGATGGGTGATGAGCTTGGACGAAATGGACCCGAAATGTTGACCACGTTCGCCTTACCGGTCGGCCACAGCTTCAGGCTCCGAGAGGCGCGCCAAGCGGTTCTTCTTGCGACGGCGGAGAGAACAAAATGTATGAAGTTGTATAGGGCCAGCCATAGGTTGTCCGGCTTCGAGTGACTTGCGCTCTCTCGACGGCGGTGTGCGGGGAGGCGGGGAGCCGCGCCAGTGATCAAGCGCACAGGACGAACCTAGTGTCGAGCGCTTTGAGCGAGCAAGCGCGCTATACATCCGATGCGGTTTCGCTCCTTGATTTGTTTCCTTGGTCTTTAATTCTTTTTACCGTCTTCAAAAAAGGAAGATGTTCTCAATTAGACTGTTTTTTCTTTTGGTATGTTACTCCATAACTCCATAATTTATGAACCGATTTGAATGATTAATTGTTTGTTTGGAAGAAAGTGCTTAAGGCTGCGTATAAACCTGGACAAATTAGTGATTTTGCCCCCGCATCCCCGCACTTCAACTGTTTACGCGACCGGCCGTCACCGGCCGCGAGCGCTATTTCTTAGCTCCCACGAGCGGTGTGGATCCGCGGTCATTAACCCGTGCACGTGCTAGTTTTCAATAATAAGTATAATGCATCTACGATGTATAAAATTCAACCCAGTTGACAAAACGGTTTGTTCGCAATGGCATCTTTTTGCGTAATTGTGTTTGCATCTAATTTTTATATTTCAAAATTTTATTTTTCGAAAGTCATACTTGCAAAGATAATGATGACGATGATGATACAACGATACGTCGATACGACGATACGACGATATGTCGATACAACGATACGTCGATACGCCGATACGTCGATACGCCGATACGTCGATACGACGATACGTCAATACGGGGATACGACGATACGACAATACGGCAATACGTCGATACGACGATACGCCGATACGAGGATACGTCGATACGCCGATACGTCGATACGAAGATACGTCGATACGACGATACGAAGATACGTCGATACGACGATACGTAGATACGATGATACGTCGATACGACGATACGGCAATACGTCGATACGACGATACATCGATACGAGGATACGACGATACGTCGATACGACGATACGTCGATACGACGATACGTCGATACGACGATACGTCGATACGTCGATACGATGATACGTCGATACGACGATACGACCATACGACGATACGGCCACGATCACGACGCGATCGTGATGGCGATGGCGATGGTGATGGTGAAATAAGGTTTTGTTAGTCTCCCAGAGGGGTAGGCAGAGACTACAGATTTCCATCTGCTACGATCCAGACACAACTCTTTCGCCTCTTCCACATCCATCAACCATATTTATTGTGATATTAAATTGTAAGCTAAAAAAAATACCTCAGACGAAAAACATAGCGATATTCATTAGTCCATTGAGACAACCTTTAGTTCAACATCTTTTATAAAACATGACCTATCTACTTATTTTGTTAAGTAATGGCGTACCTTTGCATTACTTTCATCCACTGCTTTATTTTCACTCGTAACACATTTTTATTCCATTTTTTACATTGGTTGCATTTATTTTCCATGTTTCAAATTAGGAGATTTATTTAAATTACGAAACCGGGACGTCGAGAGCGCAAAAACGTAGCCCTCCCGTCTCAACGGAGCGATCACAACTGACCGACGGGTGAGTGACGAAACAAAGCATGGAACAAAAAGCGCGTGCGACCGAGATATCTTGTCGCCTCCTTGTCTCAGAATAAATCGACGTAAGCGCCAATTCTTAGATGTTAAATTAAATGAAAACGAAACAGAATGATTCAAAATCCCCGTGCAATTATACGGGGTCATTTGTTTCTTATTTTTAATACAAATTTCAAGGCAAACTGTTTTAAGAAAGGTCCTTTAACACTCGAAAAACATGAAATATAGAGGTAACTTCGTAATTTTTTTCTATCGAGCGAACTTAAAGCTTTTGCGTTTTTGCTTCTGCACGAATATCAGCCCTATAGTCTATTATCTATATTATTTTTATTAAACCGATTGACCAAGTTACACAATGTTTTATGCTCATTTGAAATTGTGCATCTGACATTATACCGACCCTTAAAGCCAGGTTTCGTTTTGAGATTGGCTATGATTTGATGAAGGTTTTCAGAGATATGCAATAGAACTCCTCAAAAATATGTTGATTGTAGATTATTACTTGGTAATTTTCATTCCTACCTGACTTTCAATTCAATGCCTTATTACCATAAAACTCCTCAACGGATGAGAGTACATTACTTGAGATTGCGGCAATCACTTTGTAATGCTGCTATTTGCAAGGTAATATTTGGAAATTATCAGAATACCCACCTGACCTTCGATCCAGGCTTCATCACCATATAACTCCTCAACGGATGACAGCACATAACTTGAGATAGCGGCAATCAGTTTGTGTTAGGGAGCTGATTACAGGGCATTACTTGAAAATTTACTTAACTTGACCTTCGTTTTATATCGACAATTTATTTACAAGAAATACCCATATTTCAAAATTTTACCCAATAACACCAAAAAAGTTAAATAAAATAAACTTGAAAAATTTAGTAACCTACGTCAAATGTGACTGCAGTCATTCACTAAAAAGTTAAAAATAATTAAATACTCAACGATGGTACCAAAATAACACTTTTGCTGACTTATTTCTTCCTGAAACATAGAATATATTATTATATTTGGTGCTGAGAGATTTTTGATTTCATACTTTACGATCTGCCCGATTCAACTATCTGCCCACGACACAGAAGATACAGACACATTACTGTGATACAGAGGTCAAGTATGACACGACCTGACCTTGCTGTTGACATTAATTTTGGCAAACATTTCCAAGGTTCCGAAGTCAAGAATGTGACGAAGAGGAATAGGCAACCATAGTATTTATACTACACCTGCTCGGAAAGTACCTTCTTTCTTTGTTGAAAACGATGCAGAAAATACGTCATTACTGTCATACAAATATGCGGGCGGCAAAAGTGTATGAAAATTCATTGTTAACGTGCTTGAGCGGGCAGAATAAGTATATGCAAATCCATTGTTAACGTGCTGTTTTTTTTTAAATAACATAAAGAATGGGCAAGTGGCCAAGTGGCCAGTATTATTTTGCGAACTCGTACACAAAACTCTAAAAATGATACTGGCCACTTGCTTTTCCTGCACATAATAAAAAATAAGAAGGAAATAAAAGGTTGGAAAAAAGGCGCGAAGACGTGATGGCGTCGTTTTTTTGTTTTATTGAAAAAATATTGCATTTTGGGTGTTTTGATCAACAATAGTGGTAGGATATTGTGAATTAAAATCGCCGTAACCTGTGTAGTGTGTTGTTCAATGGAACAAAAGTGCGGGCTGTGCCTTTTCGTGTGTTTTTTCTAACCCTGTTGTATTTGCGTTACAAGGCTACCATTATAGCGGAAACGACAGGACAGTGACTTAGACAGGACAGACCTTTCAGATGATCCTCAACAGAAGAGGATAGTGCATATAAACATAAAAAAGGCTAAGATCCCTTTGCCTTTCCACTTAGTGGGAAAATGAAAAAAAAAAAGGAAATAAAAAGTGACAATCGCACGCGAGTCAGTCGGTTTCTTTTATTGTATCTTGATTAAAAGTAAAATGATACTATTTCCTCGCAGGTGTAGTATAAAGCACTATGTATCACTCGGGAGAAAGTGCGATTCCCAACCCGTGTGTATTGAGGCCCTTGGCTTCGCCTCGGGCCTCAAACTACACCCTCGTTGGTAATCTTCCCCTTTCTTCCCTCGGTGAACAATGTACTATTGCTGATAGATTGATGACTGTGATTGGGAATTGCCTGCTGCTCTTATTCTACCCCACCTATGATTGAAGCGGTATTGCCTAGCTGAGCTATTGCATTTATAATTTAAAAATTTATGTTTTATATTTGATTGTATATTTTTTTTATTTAATTTTAATTTTTTATCGATGTATTAGTTTTTATTTTTTTGTTAATATTATAATTGTATAACATATTAGTTTTAAATGAATAATAAATAAATAAAATAAATAGTACTTAATATGTAATATGTATGTAAGCCGAACATCGTCGGCGGACTCGGCAATGTCGTGGTTAGTAGTCATTTTAGGGTGGGTTCCATACAGATTATAATTCAATAGCAGAATCCATTTAATTATTCTATTTAAAATTATGATTTGAAAATTTAGAAACCTGAGAAAAATATTGACACTGATTACAGCAACATACAGCTAATACTTAAGGCGATACAAAAAAAAATGGGATTTTTTCGAATCCATTTACTCCACTATAACGTCATCTACGTATTTAATTTTTGGGTAAATGTTTATTGAGTATTTGATTAAGATTCTCACTGAAGGAAAACGCGATTGGATGAAATTTTCTCAATAGAATTTAATTCCGAAAAGCTCTCTAAATTGTTTTATTTTTTCCTGTAATTCTGAAATCCTAACTAATTTCATTGTGAAATTGCATTCAAATTATGTGTTTGTAAAGTCTCCTTGAAAATCTTTTTGACAAAATAGCTTGGTACATTTTATATTAATAAAAAACCGACTTTTTGCTACTTTTCCACGAATCCGTCCCACTCGCACTGAGGATTTTTTCGCATATGGAATAACAGGGACGCTAAAACTTTTACGTATCGCCTTAATTGCTTGTGCCGCCCCTCTCAGCCTGCCGCCCTGGGCCATAGCCCTTTTGGCCCTAGGGTAAATACGCCACTGGTCGATTCAGATTGACAGTAAACATAAGAGCCGACGCCATATGTAACCGGTAATTTACATGGGGATTTTTTTTGCGCCAATCAGTCTATGTTACTATGACTATGTCATTGCTCGAAACACTACTATTGTGTGTCCGATTCACACTTGGCCGAATATCTTTATGAGAATCCACACACAGCCTTTTATATGTAAGACCTATGTAACATGACTGCAATCAATGTTTGATATTTGATATGAATATACACAAATTCTCTTGCTCTATCAGTTGTTTTTGTAAATGTGTTTTTAATTAATTATGTAATTGATTGTGTAATATTTTATTTCTTGATGTTTCGCCCATCTTCGTATCAAAAAGAAAATTATGTGCGTTTATACATGTTGGTTGAGTAGGTATTACTTTCTGTGGAACAGCTGATTTTGAAGTGGATACCTACTTCATCATGGGCATGTTCAGGGGATCTAAAAAGGCCGACTTGGGTGAATCATAAAATGATTTGAAAGTAAGATGGAGTCAGAGTTTTTTCACGCGTGCAAAAGAGACGGCATTACAACAGAATCATAATATGATTCATCCAAAGCGGCCTTTTTAGAGGACCAGAACGTGGACGTTACTTCTAGAACGACATTTTTTAACGAAGGAAGGATAATTTGATTTCTGTCTGACTGATTTTGTAGATTTTTACGTTTTTAATCGTTCATTATTTAAACTATTATTTGAATTTTTTTTTTTTTGTATTTTACCTCAAAATGTGAAAACGGAATCCTTATAGGATCACTTTGTTGTCCGTCTATCCGTTTGTCTGTCTGTTTTAGAACTTGCATATCTACTTCAGCAAAGAATGTATTATTTTGATATAATAGTATATTATTTTTTTAATCTTTTTCTAGGGACATGTTAAACAGAAACGCGATTGGAGAAATTCGGTTCGATAAAAATAATTATTGTACCGAGGTCTTTTTCGACACCAATTCTTCTGGTTTGACATTTTGGAACGACATATGGACTGCAATTATATTAGATGGGTTTTAACAATATCTAGGACCTGCGGGCCTATTATGTATCTCTAGTTGCCTTCTGGACTGGGTGTCTATCATCAAAAACATAGATATACTGTCGAATTCCGATTGTCTAAGGGCATGTTAGCACTTGAAGTGACGACACAGTTCGTAAATAGTTCAATACCCACTAAAAGCAATTTTGAAAGTTTAGTTTTTATCTATGTTTTTGACGATAGGCACCCTGTCCAGTTGGCGACCTGAGATACAGAATAGGGGGCTGATTAAACGAAATCTTGATAGCAACTTTAGTACATTTTATATTAATAAAAACCTGGCTTTTTGCTACTTTTCCTTGAATCCGTCCCTCTCGCACTGAGGGTTTTTTCGCATATGAGTAACAGGGACTCTAAAACTTTAACATATCGCCTTATGATCCTTTTGCTTGGGCCCGATACCTCCTACAGAAGTCTAAAGACCAATGGTGCTGTTAAAAAAATTAAAACTCGACACGAAAAAAAAATTGCACTTTACAGAATCAAAATCTATAGAGCACTTCCACTGGTGGAGGTACCACCATCTTACTTGGAGACCGCCTAGAAGTAATTCGGAGGAGAGAAAGAAGCAAAAAACCAGGAGGCCCACCATGCCTGGGACCAATGGATGGCGGTATATCCATCCCTAATAGCCGGACCTTATATGGAACAGACTGGGCAGCGGTGTCACTGGTGCGAGGGTTCCAGCATCGCGCTCACCAACCCGCCTGCCCAGCGTATGTGAGTATGGGCAATTCTTCCAGGATGACCGCCGGGAGTGGCAAACTCCTGGAAAGGCTTATGTCCAGCAGTGGACGAACTAGGCTGATGGATGGTTTCTGAATTCTCCCTGTCCTCGTAATGTACACGTCAAACTTGGGGTTCCAGATTCGACGAGCGTATTCGAGATTGCTCCTAACAAACGCGCAGTAAAGAATTTTTAATGATTTGATATTTTCAAGTTCTTCGAGCATCTCATGATGAAACCTGAGACCTTGTTTGCTTTAGAAACAATAGCATTAATATGATCATCCAACAAAAGTTTCGAATTATGTATGACCCCCAGATCCCTAACATTACCAACCCTCTGCAAGGAGTGAGATTTAAGTTTAAGGCCCTTACCATTGCCAAATGGGTACTTTCTAATGAAAAAATTTTTCAACAGTTTTCTTTTTCATACCACCAAAACTTCTACATGAATTTTTTTTTTACTGAATGGTGTTTTTTGACCTCAAATTCCCTACTGCTCCTGAGTGGCTTGGTCGATTGAATTCATCTATGCTTTGATAAATAGATAAACTTGATAGCTATAAACATAACATAAGATTATTCAATCGAGTAATCACGTCCAAGTGAAAAGTATAATTTTCTCCTATTTCGCCCTCTCAAGGACGCAGCGAGCGTCGTAACAGCCACTTTGCATTGCGCGCTGATATGAACGTTATTTCAATGTCGTTTCCGTTGATATTCGTAGTGACAAATATCGAGCTGCTAATTTGGCGAAGGTAATCGCCTTAAGGGTAGAGGATCATATTTTGATGCCGTACAAAAATAATTGTCATCTCAGTTGTACGCTAATGGATAAAATCGAATAAAATTTAAAATAACTTTATCTATCGCACAACCTATACTTCCTATCCGTATTGAAATTTTGGGTAATCAACATGTTTCAAAAATACAACAAAGTACTCAGAAATCTTGTATTTTGTGCTCCAAAACGTCTCATTTCCAAACAGAATAACAACATTTTTTTTAAGAATTTGAATGCATATTGACCCCGTGGTAGTTCATAAACATTTGAAAAATGCAGTAGTTTGGTATGTAGGCTAAATAGGATAGCAATAAAATGTTAAGAGCTAGGACACGAAATCGCGGTAAAAAGTTACCGTCTAGCCTTAAGGCCCCAGACTCTCTTTGCAACATTTCGCTTTCATCTTACCTGATGCTTTAGAAGTGGCGCTCCCCCCGCTGCATTAAGATGTTAGAGACCGCACCTGAATGTTGCTCTACTTCGTTAAATGAGTGTACGATTACTTAAAATTTGACATGTGAAGATTTTTAATTATTCAAGTAACGGTAATTTACAAAGTTTGGTTTGTTTATCGGAACAAACAAAATGAATTTGCAAAAGCAAAATAAACAAAAGTAAATCTACATGGAATAGATGGCTTATTGGTAGCAGTAAGAGTGATTAGTATTTAGACACTATACATTTTATAGGTCATGCAATTATTTGCAGATTTTTACCGAAGGGGTGTCATGAGGTGTTCCGGGTGTGAACTGTGAGATGCAAGTCATAATTCCACCCATACGTGTACCTACAAGTACACCCGCGTTTCTCTGACGATGTCTCAACGTGATGAGCCCTATCGCTCTAAGGAAACCTGCATGCCCTAAAAAGCGTGTAGTTGTGCCCGAAAATTTCTTTATTCATCAAGATTTTCATTTAACTAATGCCTGACATAAAAAATACCTTTATAACATTTGGAAATGTAAAAAATTAATAATCAAATTGTAACAATAAAAACATTTAAAATTATGTATTCCTAATACTCACACACATATTACAATCAGTTCTTTAAGTACTATAATATCAAAAATAGAAACTCTTACGGTAATTAAGTGTCTGTCAGTTTGTGTGTCCATGATTATGACTAAGGTGCAATAAAAAAGGTAAAAAATGTAGTTTTAGAAATGTGATGTTTTAATGATAAGAACCGCAGCTGCGTACGTTCTTTTGTTTTGATGCATTATTGTCTAGCACGTTGTTACAGTGCGCGCCAATCTTTTAGTCGCCTCTGAAGATAGACGCAAGAAGCGACGCAATAGCCGTTTTACGGTGTCAGGGGGACGCTACAGGAGCGAGGGCGCGGAGCACACCCGCCTGCGTGCCGCACCACAACCCCCGCTCGCCATTCAGCAGGTGTCAACACTATGCGTTAGTGTTAGTGCTACGTCCGTACACTACACACGCGCGCGTTACATGAAAAGTACGTTCGTGGAAAAAATTCCATGATTCGTTAAGTTAATCGTTGAATCTGTTTGTGTTGCCTGTATTTGTTGTTTTGTTGATTTAGTTTGTTAAAGTTTATTGTTGTTGTTATGCCTCGCGGTCGTTATAGCGTTTTAAGGCGACAATGTAGGAAAATGGTGTTTATATTAATTTGTTTTATTTAAACAGTTAAGATTGCACTAAAATAATAAATATATATCAAAAAGGTAGGTACAACAAGTACACCTTCCCACTAATAGTAAACATTTAATAGTCAACCGTTCATATTATTGTTTCCTTGACTGTACCTGCGCAAGCTTGCACTCGTAACTCAGTCAGAGGCGACTAAAAGATTGGCGCGCACTATATCTCGACTGTCAGTTTTAGTGACTTCGATAGCTTTTTAAGATATTTTAAATAAAAGTAAGTAAAGTAATAAAAATGATGTAGCTTCGGCAGCAGTCGGCATCGTGCGTATAATGGATTTACTGAAGATTCTAAGAAATGAGTTTTCTTGTTTGTTGTGATTGCCTTGCACGTGTTTACCTCGATTGCTACACTGTCGTTAGATTGTCATGCGTTGTCTTTAAATCTAAAATATTTTCATTAATAATAAAGACAAGGTATACGAGGGATTTTCTGGGAGCAAAAGTAAATATCAAAAAAATCAAAAAAAAGATAATCATGCAATTCTTTTATTTAAAAACAATCAAAGGATCATAGCTATTGTTAGTGACTTTGAAATCTACTACTTAAACTAAATGTTGGTAATTAATTACAAAAAAAATAGGTAGTTATAACCTATAACTGCCTATTTTTTTAAACTTAGCTTCGTTGTACCGTAAGTTTTCTTTTGGGAATATTTTAGATTTTTATTTTCAATGGCGGCTATTATATGCGGCGGGTCTTTTATTGCCATAGAACGCTCAAGGCGCGAGTCAATTAATTCTGGCAGTAGACAATTATGATGGAATTGCGTTAAAGGGCCAAGCATTTTTGACTCCCAAAATAATTTATCCCTTTCTATATATTCGATATTTATCGGTTGCTGCTCACTCGTCCAAACTGCAAAAATGCAAGTATTTTGATCTGTGATAGCCAAACTATATATTATTAATATATATATATAAGCTTTTTAATGCCTACAATATGATACCCATATTGTATTTTTGTAATATTACGTATACGATCTAATGATTGTTTCTCGGACTGGTGCAACGTTACTGCTGGTGTGCCTCAGGGCGGTGTATTATCCCCTCTTCTGTTTTCTGTGTTTATTAACACAATTGTTTCTACCATAAACTTTAGCTCCTATCACATGTACGCGGATGACCTTCAGCTCTACTTAACTTTTAAACAAGACCTTTTGCATATAGCTATACAGAAGATGACATCCGATTTAGATCACATCAGCCAATGGTCGGAACAGTTCGGTCTTGTAGTTAATCCGTCCAAGACGCAGGTTATGATTGTTGGCAGCAGAGCCCTTGTTAATAAAACTGATCTGAGTTCTCTCCCACCAGTTTACTTTAATGGTAACCCATTGAAGTACTGCACCTCTGTTAAAAACCTCGGGCTCTACATTCAAAACGATTTGTCCTGGGACTTGCATGTGACTGAAGTCAGCAAAAAGATTTTCGCGTCCATGCACTCTCTAAAGCGCATGCAGAAGTTTCTGCCTTATTCCGTTAAGGTCATGCTAGTCAACTTACTCCTACTCCCCATCATAGACTACGCAGATGTTTGCTACCCTGACCTTACGGAAGTATTGCTTGACAAACTGGATCGTATCCTTAATGTATGCATACGCTATATCTTTGGCCTCCGCAAATACGACCATATTTCTCAGTACCGATCTGAATTAAACTGGCTCAGTATCCGAAATCGACGCAATGCACATGTTTTAACACTTCTTTACAATATCCTTAATGACCCCCTTTCTCCCTCTTATCTCAAAGACAGATTTACTTACCTTCTCTCGCTTGATCGCCTTCAGCGGCCTAGTAAAGCTCTTCTCCTTCGAACTCCCGAACACAAGTCAGATATGTACTCTTATTCGTTCACTGTATCAGCAATCCGTCTCTGGAACAATCTGCCCTTGTGTGTCCGAGAATCACCCCCAACTAATGTTTTTGAAAATAAAGTCTTAAAGATGCAAAATTGTTAAAATTGTTATCAGCTCTATTTTTGTCGTTTTCGAGTCATTTTTAAAATTACGTCCATTATTTATTTTATTATGTAATATATAAGTATTTTTAATATCTTATTTACGTATTGTATTACATTTTTATTTTACTATGTTTATTTAGTATAAATCTCCCATTTCCCCTATTTAATTCCCAACGATTTGAGTGCTTTCTCCTAAATATATATTCTTGGCACTACCCTAAATTATCCTCAACACCTAAGGTCAACTGGAAGATAATGCTAATTAGCATTAAGTTCGCCTTTGTACTGATTTATTTTAATGTGCAATAAAGAATTTTATTATTATTATTATGTAGGTACACTTTTCAGTCACGGGCCCATAGGGACCCGGTCATTTGAAAGGCATTCATGGGGCCGAAGCCAACATTGAAGAGGCCTTTGGTACCATTTAATCTAGATGTGAGATGGCTGCATCCATGGGGGCCTCTCCCTCAATGTATCATTGTGATACACTAACGGACAGTCCCCCACAGTTGCCAAACTATTGCCAGGAAGGAAGCGACTTGGAGTGGGCTATGAGGATGGGATTCTAAATGGGCCGGATAACAGGGCTATGGAGTGAGATAACGGACATCTGCCTCGAAAATCTCTCACAAATTTAAATATGGCAGATGGTGACTTGCTGCTTAATAACTACCCACCAGGATAGCCGTTGTGGGCCCCCTATCTAGCCACCATGGGGCGGCCAGGGGGCAACACTATGTAAGCAGCTAAGGTTGTCGAGAGGTGAGTCTGCGGGGCGCAAGATCCTTCTAACAGTCAAGTGCCCCCGGCGTTATGACATTTTACACTTCCAACCTGGAGCATAGGTTCCGCTCTTGCATCTCCACTCTGGCCGGCTGGTTAAGGCAAGCGCAGAGGTAGGGGGTGTGTTGCTGTTATTATTATTATTATTATTTTTATAAAAATAATAATATTTATTTTACTTTTTTTTATATTTTTAAATCACTATAGTTTTCCCGGTTATTGGTCAGTTATGATCTATAATGGACATTTTTTTCATATTTTTCGGTCTACCAGTTTCGGACATACACATTTTTGTGGTTTTTTTAAAGATTTAACAAAACCACTGCCAATAAATATAGTAAAAGTATATATTTTTACAATCACCTTTTTAGTGTCTACAGTTTGATATCCATATTGTATTTTTAGGATATTTTCTATTTTTCTCACTTTTGTTTTGAAAATATTTTAAACAATTTCAAATTTTTTATTTTTTTTTAACAATGTAATATGTAGGCAAATTAATGCTATTTTTGTGCCAAATTTCATGTCTTTATCTTTACGGTGCTAAAGTTATGATGCTGTGAAATACGGAGGGACGTAGATTAGACTTTGTTTTATCGAAACAGAGATTTCTTAAAATATTCAAAAAATATTTTATCCATAGTTGTTTAATTATTAAATGATAAGTGCAATATTCAAGTAGAGAAACTTTCATGATACAGTTCGCCTCTCCATAAGAATCTACGCGAGGGAAAGGGAGCAACCGTGCGAGCGGGAGGTAAAATGACGTCGAGCTACACAACACACGTCTGAACGCTGCGATGTCCCAGCGAAACTGAGGGAAATTTCGACGCGTTTTGTGTTTTAAACTCTCGATAAGTTTCGATTTGATAAATGTTCTTAAAATAATTTTTTAAATACCGTTTTTTGTTATTTCACTTATTAATAGTTCTATTCTACGTGTTTTAAATTTGACTACGCTAAGCGATAGTTTTCAAGTAGAAAAAAAATATTTTAGCAGTGGTTGAATTCATAAAATCACAACTACTTAAAGCACTCGAAATAAGAAAAATAAAGTATTAACCAGTAAGTAAGTAACCAGGTAAGATTATTGTTGAAGATATGGAAATAAATGATGCCTGAATAAATTTCTTGTTTTTGTCATAATTTTTACGTGACGTGTGCATGAATGAGACTCTCAACGCGTAGAACATAAATAAAGGTATGTTTAAAGCCTAAAAAACCTATTAAAAGTAGCATTAAAGTAAATGAAAAAATATGTTTTGAAATCTTCAAATTCCTTACTATAATTTAACGTAAAATGTATTTTATTTATTGCTTTCTTACTAACTAAAATAAAATCTTTCTTTTCTGATAATTCTGCAAGAATACTGATATTTAGGGGACTGGAGCCTTAAGTTTAAGTTTAAATAAGACATCGAAAATCTTTCACCAAATGTCAAAAATAGGTGCGATGACGAGGAGGATCGTGTTAGGTTTCCATGTAAATAAATCTGGTGAGCCGAGCGAAGCGGAGCGGAGCGAGGCGACCCTCCTATTTTTAACAGAAATACGATATGCCTGGGCAGATCATGATGTGCCGACGACATAGGATTGCTTATTGCTCTTTTTAGGGTTCCGTAGTGGTACAAAAAGAACCTTTATGGTGAGACTCCGTTATCCGTCCGTCCGTCCAAATGTCACAGCCTTATAACTTTAGCACCGTTAAATTTGGTACAAAAATAGCATTAATTTGCCCACGTAAAACGGTGTAAAACAAATTTTGAAAAATTTGAAATCGTTTAAAATTATACAAAAGAGAGAAAAAAATAATCCTAAAATACGATATACCCAAATTTTAGATATTAAAAAGCTGATTCTAGAAATATATACTTTAACTATATTTACGGGCGCTGATATCGAGAAATCTTTGAAAAACCCCAAAAAACTCCGAAACTGGTAGATCGAACAATATAAAAAAAATATCGATTATAGCTCATATATTATTTATGACTCATAACTGGCCAATTACAGGAAAACTACTTAAAGCAATTAAAAAAAGTTGAATACAAATGAGTAATACAAAAAAATAATGGAAAAATACTTTATGGGTGTCAAATTGTAGGTATTAAAAAACTAATTGTAAAAATATATAGTTTGGCTATAATTACTTGCATCTATTTTGAGAAATCCCGGAAAAATTACAAAAAAATGTATGCTCCTCCCTTATCTCCAAAACTGGTGAACCGAAAAATATGAAAAAAACCATGGTAATATGTGCTTACATAAAGATTACAAGAAAAATATAGCAATTGAGACATTCATGAAAGCAAAATGACAAAATGAAGTTTTCTGTTCCCAAAACTGTCGAATTACGGAATCCTAGGTACGCAAGTCTGACTCGCACTTAATCGATTTTTCTGCTATTGTTCACCTTGATGATGATGATGTTGAGATGGGACCCCTCCTGGGCTCAGGCGGATGGTCGGCTCTCTATTTGGAGCTATTCCATCCAATTCCCATTGCTTGAGCTTTGGTATCCTAATGTCCCAGAGGCGTTCCCTCCTCAAATCTTCCGCTACTTTTAATACATCTAAGTATATCTGAGTACTCAAGATACTTTAGATCTTCCTCCTTGATGTGGTCATCACCAAGTAACTCCCATCTTAGGCTAGAATATATGAAGCATTCTCCTAAGTAATGTTTAGTCGTTTCCTCCTCGCCACAGTGCGGACACGAGGGATCCTCCTGTACCTTCATTATTGACAGATGTCTGTTCAACCTGCAGTGGCCAGTTAGAATACCTACCAACGTACCTAGGTTGTCTCTGCTTAGGTTAAGAATATACCTTACTTTTTTGTAGAGCATAGTCGAGAGAAACATCTTCGTTTTTCGGCAGCCCTCGATGTTCCTCCATACATCTGCTGATCCTTCTGAAGCCAGGCGGCTTGTTAGTGAAGTTTGCAGGAATGGGAAGCCTAGATTCTGGTCCTATGAACCTGTACTCTGCACCTTCTCTAGCTAATTCGTCTGCTTTTTCGTTACCTTCAATGCCTGCATGCCCTGGGACCCAGGCTACTATTATTTAAGTTTTTTCACCTAACTTATTGAGCGTATTTTTACACTCTCTTATCAGAGCCGATTGATTTTGATTTTTACACTCTCTTATTAGAGAGTCTGACTTGCACTTGACCGTTTTTCTTTGCTATTGTTCACATTGGCAGAACTTCGTCACACACGAATTAGGTGATATATCGTACATCCAGATGAAGCGTGTTCTTTGCCATCTTCTGACATATGGCACATGACACCGAGTTCTTGTCAACTATCAAAAATACTACAATTTGTGATGCAGTGGATTTATTTTGTAAATAAATAATTCATAATGATGAAAAAAGAATCTTTAGACTGCTTAGACATAATAGAGAGCGTGTGGACACATGTTCTACTGAATTGGGTTAGTTATTCTCTAAAGCGTATGTCGTCATAGACTTGGGAATGTATGTCGTAAACAATTCACAGTATACCTATACTCTTAGAGCCTCCCAGAGGGAAGGGCTGGTCCTCATCTGATCTAGGCACCCTTTTTTTTGCTTCTTCCATATTGGCTCCATAGTAAAAGTTGTTCGTATTGACAAGTACTATCATCAGTTTCCGGCTTCCGTAACTACATCTTACATCTCGACTGTATGTAATTATCAATATTTGTATTAACTAATCCTAGATAATTAAGCCTACCTTGTATATAACTAACACAATGAGTTTTTTTTTTGTTACTCGAATAAAGAAATATTATGTAGGTACACTTTTCAGTCACGGGCCCATAGGGACCCGGTCATTTGAAAGGCATTCATGGGGCCGAAAGCTTGAAGCTTGAGTCGATGTTCTTGGTAATTGACAGATTTATGTTGTCTCATCACCAATTTCTTAACGTAAAGCTGTCTTACTGTGAGAACTGATATCTCTGAGTATAGCGTAGTAGTGGAATACCTCATTGGTTTAAAAGTCATTACTTTTTGCAGAAGTCTTTGGGCCCTTTCAAGTTGTATAAGGTGTGTACATGCAGCGGAGCCCCATACTGTTATACAGTATGAGAGAATAGATTGGGCTAGGGAATAATACACCATTTTCATGACCTTATCACCACCTACATGACGAAGATGTTTAAATATATAGACAAGTTTCCTGGTCCGTTTAGTCAAGGCTGTTAAGTGTTCTGTACAATTCAAATGCTGATCTACTATTACTCCTAAGTGCCTTTGGTACCATTTAATCTAAATGTGAGATGGCTGCATCCATGGAGGCCTCTCCCTCAATGTATCATTAAGATACACTAACGGACAGTTCCCCACAGTTGCCAAACTATTGCCAGGAAGGATGCGACTTGGAGTGGGCTATGAGGATGGGATGCTAAATGGGCTGGATAACAGGGCTATGGAGTGAGATAACGGACATCTGCCTCGAATATCTCTTATTATTAACACCCAGTATACAAGATGACTTTTGTTTATACAGTCAAATTAATACTCAAGACTCGGTAAGTAGTCAGGACAAAGGTTCAATGATTTTTTTGTGAAAAACAACAAAAAAACAGTTTGTGCCCCTATACTAATTTAGGAACGAAGCCTAAATTTTATTTTGTGTTTTTCACAAAAAAGTTTTATTGAACCTTGGTCCTGACCACTTACCGAGTCTCGAGTATGAATTTGGCTATATAAACAAAAGTCACCTTATACAACGTGTAACAGAAAGGTGTACCCATATTTGAAGAGCTTATTCAGTCAATGGTATAGAACAACTTTTACTATGGAGCCAAACCTGAAATCTCAAAAAAAATCTGCCCTTCCATAAATTTCGGCCGAGCGGCATTGCATTTTTCTATGAAACAGTAAAAATTTTTTTTCGTGATACAGGTTTTGTTCCATAGTAAAAGTTGTTCTATACCATTGACTGAATAATCTCTTCAAATATGTATATACAGATTCTTACGAATATTAAAGTAGAAATTGAATAAAAAAGAAAATTGTCGATATATATTTCGACCCACTTGGGATCGTTGTCAGTCAAATATGGAATAATATCATAAATAAAATAGAGTTAACAATAAATTGACAAACCATATTCGACTGACAACGATCCCAAGTGGGTCGAAATATATATCGAACATTTTCTTTTTTATTCAATTTCTACTTTAATATTCGTAAGAATCTGTATATATATATATATATAATAAAACGGTTAAAAAAAGCTTTTAAAGTAAAAATATTTATTATCATATTACTCTTCAAATATGGTCACACCTTTCTGTAAACGTTGTATACAACCTCTTCTGTGGTGAAGCGGTTCAAACGTTTCGACCCCTAATCTAGAGGTCGCGGTTTCAATCAGCTGTGGGTCCAAGTTTGCGCCTGAAATAGGGCCTTAGGGCCTGGGACGTGATAATCGTCGGTGAAACGTAGTGCGAATTGTGATTTACAAACTGTCTCACAGTTCACACTCTGGAACACCTCTGACACCCCTTGAGGATTCATGTCGTGACAAAGTATATCAGTACATCCTTCTAGGGCGGCTTAAATTGGTAAGCTATATACATACATATACTCACGCCTGTCTCCCAGGGGGGTAGGCAGAGACCACAGATCTCCATCTCCTACGATCCAGACACACCTCTTTCGCCTCTTCCACATCCATCAATCTAGTCTATAAGCTCTTCTATTCCGGGTACTTTCGACATTGCCCTTCTTCAATATGTCGCCAATTTCGTCAGCATACGTCCTTCTTGGGCGGCCTGGTCGACCTGTTCCTTCCACTTGTGCACCATAAATTTGTTTAGTCACTCTACTTTCATTCATCTTCTCTAGATGTCCAAACCATTGAAGCATTCCTTTTTCTATTTCTACATCTTCTTTATTATTTCTGAAAATACACAAAAAATGGTTATTCATTTCCGGTATATGCATTTTGACTATAGAATCTAGGGTTTTGATTTTGGAAATTTGGTCAAGCTGTACCTCTCACTTGCGCACTATACATTTCTTTCGTCACTCTACTTTCATTCATCCTTTCTACATGCCCAAACCACTGATTAATTCCTTTTTCTATTCTAATCTCTCCATCTTCTTTATTATTTCTGGAAATACACAAAAAATGGTTATTAATTTCCGGTATATGCATTTTGACTATAGAATCTAGGGTTTGGTTGAGCTCTTATAGCTTAATGAGTTGTAAGCCCTATTGCCGTACTTCAGTACAAATTGCAAGTTATATCTAAGTTTACTAAGAGATCATCTGCCAACAAATTGTTATGCAGTTGGGCAGAAAATAAAATTTTAGTAGTCTTAGTTTTTTGACAAATAAATTTATAAAAAAAATAAAACCGGCCAAGTGCGAGTCAGACTCGCGTATCTAGGGTTCCGTATTGTGGATGATAAATTTAATTTATTAATTTTTTTTCGTGAATTTCTCGACCGCTTTATTTTCCTGTAATATTTACGTAAACACATATTACCGTGATTTTTTTCTTATTTTTTGGTCCACCAGTTTTGGAGAGGGGGGGACGAACATATTTTTGTGGTTTATATACAATTTATTCCCCATACTGTATTTTTATAAAATATTTTTTATTTTTCTCACTTTAATATTTTGAACAATTTCAAATTTTTCATATTTTTTTTACACCCTATTATGTGGGAAAATTTATGTTATTTTTGTGCCAAATTTTATGTCTTTGTCTTTAACGGTGCTAAAGTTATGAGGCTGTGACATACGGACGGACAACGGAGTCTCACTATAAAGGTTCCTTTGTACCTTTTAGGTACTACGGAACCCTAAAAAGGCACAAATATAGATCCATGGCTTAGCTATGTAGCCTTGTAGCCGCCAATGACCTTGAGTCGACCTGTGTCGGTACAAATATCGACAGAAAATATATTGAGATAACATTCATATCAACGCGCACTGCATTACGTCGCTGGGTCTCCGATAGCGCAGAATACGTGCTTAAAAATATAAGTTCAAATTCTTCAATAATAATCAAAGGAACTCATTTGTTGTTATATCAGAACCACTGTGTGATCTTTTCTCTGACAGAATGACGGATGTGGTGCGAGAATGCTTGAAATTCCCGTAGCTTAATTTTTAAAAGATTTTATTTTTAATTTTTTTCGGAGAATTTACGTCATTTTCGGACATGGTTTTCATTATTTTGCTATTATTTGACCATTATTTTTTTATGATTTTTTAAAGAATTGTCCGATGACCTTGTCACTTGAGTATTTTAGACATTATACTGATTGTGATGTGTGATTGCTTATAAAAAAGGTGGTCTGTCTCTGTCTGTCTACTCATCTGTCATCTAGCTGTCAAATTAGTCTGAAGCAAATTATTATAAATTTATCTTGATAGCAAAGGACACATTTCTAAACAGCCATTAATCAAGTGACGTCACACAAGGGCAAATGTAAGTTGCAGCCTTTTCGTAAAAATATTCATCATCTTGAGGCTTTTTTAACTAAAACTTCGAAAATACGGCTTATTAAACCTAAATCTCGAAATGGTTTTCGAATTAACACACCTTAAAATAATTTAATCTATGCCAATTCTGTGAGAGTGAAGCCTTAATGACGATGTCCTTAGATACTAAGCTTTAGACTAAAAAATTTTTTTTAAAATCTTGGTTACCTGCTTTTTGTTGTTTCTTATGTTTCTGTAAATGTCCTTTGTATATTGTTATTATTAATTATTTAATTAAATTATTTAATTATTTTTAATTGTACAGCGCATTACATATATCTGTAATGCTGTGCAATATTTTTGATAAATAAATAATTAAATAAATTGTCAATTTGGCAAAGTTTCAATTTGTTTCAATTCAATTTTTCAATTTATTTATTGCGATAAATTACAGTTTCATTGGAAGGCGATATGCGAAAAAAAATACGAGTGTTTCTTATCTGTGTATTTCATGAAATACACGGAAAATTTTAATACATTTCTGGTATATGCATTTTTTCATCAATTATTTCATCAATTATTTCTATCGAGGCAAATTTATCCAAACGTTTTCCAATTTCAAATCCCTAGATTATATAGTCAAGATGCATTTATAATTTTCCGTGTATTTAATGAAACAACTTAAAGCAGCGGGTTGTGTCAGAAATACAACCGTAAATTATTTAAGTGGATACTTCCTTTGTTGCCTCTTTACTCGATCACAGAGGATGGATGGAGGATGAAGGATCAATGGCGGCCATAGATAGGTATCACATAGGTATCACAATAATATGTCAGGTTTACGAACCTTAAATATTGGCGAAAAATAAAATCAAATTAAAAACCGGCCAAGTGCGAGTCGGACTCGCGCACGAAGGGTTCCGAACCATTATCTATAAAAATGGCAACAAAAACATATCTGTTGTATGGGAGCCCCCTTAAATATTTATTTTATTTTGTTTTCTAGTATTTGTTGTTATAGCGGCAACAGAAATACATCATCTGTGAAAATTTTAACTGTCTAACCATCACGGTTCATGCGATACAGCCTGGTGACAGACGGACAGACGGACAGACAGACGGACAGACAGACGGACAGACAGACGAACTGGCGGAGTCTTAGTAATAGGGTCCCGTTGGTTAACGTACAATTTCAGAACATGCCTCCCTAAACGAGATGCGAGCGAAGAAGTATCCACTTCAAAAGTGCCCCTACCGAACTCGGCAAACTCCGGTTTAGTGGCAGAAACATTTCAATATTTAAAAACCTTTATTATTATACTTATATAACCTTTATTATTATAATACTTTATTATTAAATACTTGGGTCACTGGATCATAGATCACCTTGTTGATGACCTAGATATTGATTGTTGTGTTGTGTTCGTTTTTGCCAAAATGTACCCCGTCGCTCACATATTAGTCCATACTTGGCAAAATGTACCCCGTCGCTCACATATTAGTCCATACTTGGCAAAATGTACCCCGTCGCTCACATATTAGTCCATACTTGGCAAAATGTACCCCGTCGCTCACATATTAGTCCATACTTGGCAAAATGTACCCCGTCGCTCACATATTAGTCCATACTTGGCAAAATGTACCCCGTCGCTCACATATTAGTCCATACTTGGCAAAATGTACCCCGTCGCTCACATATTAGTCCATACTTGGCAAAATGTACCCCGTCGCTCACATATTAGTCCATACTTGGCAAAATGTACCCCGTCGCTCACATATTAGTCCATACTTGGCAAAATCCAAAACCCTCAATATCGCAGGTCGACGAAAGCTGAAACTCTTATCACTTGTATTTAATGTTCAAAAATTTAAAACTCCTACGGGCAAGAAACTTAGCAAGATCATGTCTTTTTTTTACCCGTCAAGTGTCCTACGATCAAACGGTTGATCATAAGAAAATGGGTACCTCAAATGCCCTATGATCAAACGTCTGATCATAAGCGGCGGTATGAAATTGCCGCCAAATATCTCGGAGTGAAATTGAACGAACTTTTGAGCAAAAATTGTTTATGATTTCTCACATTGTTGACAACATTTAGGCGTAAATGATTTCCGGTTTGGAGTGAATGAATTTTAGAAACATTTTGCTCAGTGAAAACGCAACCGGCATCGAGTTTGTTTACGTCCGTAAATATTTAATTATTGTGAAGTATTTACTGAGTATTTCAATAAAAAAATGTATGTAGTCTACGTGTAAACTAATTTTGATTACGTGAGTGTAAAAACAAATTCTGAAATTAGTGTAAATGAAGTGTTGTGATGAAAAATGTGACAAAAATGGCGGAAAAAAGTGAGAGCTGAAACTATATCTAAGGATATTTTTCCTTCGGATTGTCGCCTAGGTATGTAAATTACATGAGAAGATGGCAAATTTTATGTAGATTTTTAGAAGATATAACATATTCGGTAATAATGATTGCAACTTAACTAAATCCGAGCATTTCTAACAACAAGTCGCTCAAAATCTCGCTTGGCGCGATGTATGGGGACATTTCGGGTACTTGGAATTCCCTTCTATGGGGACATGCAAAAGGTTAAGATGAAACTTATACTAAACAACAAATGACTTATATCTACTTTAACCAAGGGAAGGCTCAAACAGAAACTATATATTTGATTGATTTTATGTGTTTTTATTTGTGTTGTAACTTGTCGTATGGATTATACTTTGTAATTGTATGGTCTGAAATACAGGTGGTAGAGCTGATGCTGCGCTCGACTGTGGAGGTACCACCATCTTACTTGGAGACCCCCTCGAAGTAATTCGGGGGAGAGTAAGAGGACAGCTCACATGCAAAAAACCAGGAGGCCCGCCATGCCTGGGACCGATGGACGGCGGTATATCCATCCCTAATAGCCGGGCCTTATATGGAACAGACTGGTGACGGACAGCGGCGTCACTGTTGCGAGGGTTCCGGCAACGCGCTCACCAACCCGCACAGTATATGGGTAATTTTTCCAGGATGACCGCCGGGAGTAGTAAAGTCCTGGAAAAGCTTATGGCCAGCAGTGGACGAACTAGGCTGATGGATGGATGGTTGGTCTGAAAGAAATACATTTTCATTTCATTACTTACAAATTCTTGTTCCAGCTTAACAAATGCGTGAGACCAGAGGAAAAACTCAGAGACCTAAACATAGAAGCCCTCGGGAAAGTGACAGAGAAATACAACGATGACGTTTTTGAAGGCAACCGCGCGGTCCAAAACACATATTTCCTGCAAAACTTCCTGCAGGTACCAAAGATTTCATAAGTTAGATGAGCCCTGGCACCTAAAATCTATTGCATTGTTTTTGAATGTGTGCGTTAACATAATGCCGACGTGCGCACACTTATGATTGCGCAATCTGTCTACCTACGGTCAGCAAACTGATCAGACTACTACGGTGTTTAACTTTAGACAGCGTTTAAATCTGTTGCTGTCACTCTTTTACAATATGAAAGAAAAGGCGACAACAACAGATCTAAACACTGTCTAAAGTTAAACACTGTTTTGTGGTAACACGGTAAAAGTCTTCAAAATTCAAAACTTTAAGTGCACTTAAGGCGTCCAACTTTCACTGTGTTCAGATGAGCACTGATTCCAAACGTGTGAGCGTCACCCATTTAAAGGTGGAAATATTTTGGTGCTGTCATACTACGGTATTATCTTTACTTTTGAAATCTTTGGCAGGTACGATATCCACAGTTGAAGTTGCGAGATTTAAAGGAAGAAACCAACCCTGGACTGAAATGTTACATGATGACTTCAGTCCTGCTCTACTACTGTTGTATCGAGTCCAGAACTGGGAAAGTGGATAATGACATTTGTAAAAACTTGGACAAGATGGAGCAAGAGATAATTTTGAGGTTCTGTGAGAGTCTGATGGCTGTCGATGTTACTGTGGATAACGTCTTGACTTGTATTGAAGGTGAGGTGATAAAAATAGCTCATAGTCTAGGTTTTTTAAAGATCCGTAAACTTTCGTAACTCGAAATGAAAAAAAAAACGGAACTCTTGTAGGTACACTTTGTTGTCCGTCTGTCCGTCTGTCAAGACCTTTTTGCTCGGGTGTCGTGTGAGATATAAAGTTGAAACTGATACCTCTTACAGAAGTCTACGGCCCCATGGTGTTGTAAAAACATCAGGCTTCTAACTCAACGTGAAAAATAGTTATTGCATTTTACATAGGTAATAATTTTCATACAACTTTGCTCACCATGAAAACCTAGGCACTTCCAGTTGATTTAGAAACTTGAAATTTCGTTAACAGGTAGGTCAAAAATTCAAAATTCAAAAAGTTTGTTTTGCAAAGTACTTAGGTATATATAATACACGTTTCACAAGTCAAATTTTAATCTTATTAAAATATATCTAATAAAATAATAAATGTACGTGAACTAGATTAAATGTTTATTTAATTTATGTAGCAATATATATACGATTAAAATTATAGGTAAAATATTATTATACAAATATATGTATATAACATAAATAAATTATAATATACATATATACCAAAATAAAAATATATAAAATAACAAAAATTTTCATTACAAGGCTTATATTATTTTTGTAGGTATAAAAGGTACTTTTTCAATTTAATACGGAATGTTGCCTTTGTTTTGCACTCTCTGATGGGACCATAGCCACGGAAACCGTCAATAAACCATTGCATTTCTCCTTTCAGACGCCTACCAACGAATGCACGACGCCAAGAAGATCAAAACCTCAAAGGTCTACAGATCTCGCTCCAGGTCCCTGGACTCTCTTCCTTCCACCATTTACCGGGACCCTTCAGTCCGTATGATGACTTCTTCCGACGACACCTCCACAACCCTCGTCCCAGATGGGAAGAACTTTATGACGTCATCCGTATCCATGGCTCCATCGGCATACTATTATATGAAGCCTCGCATAGAACATGTCACCTCGTTTTGTAGTTTCGATGATGATGTACCGAAAAGATGCTATATTCATTCAGGTATGTTTTTGGCCTGAAATAAGGGCGGCCGCACAAGCCCGGTTTTCTGAACGGGTTTCCTGATCAGGAATTCAGATTCGGGATTCCGTGAGCCTAGCGCAGATGTCCGTTTTTTGTCATTTGGAATTTAAACTGCCAGTACGTACAACGTCGTGAACTCAGCAAGATGGATAACGAAGAATTGCATTTGTGCTGTCATCAGAGGAGAAGAAGAAGAGGAACCGCCTATCAAGGAAAGTTGTCTAAGTCTCTGTTGTCGTAATATTTAATATAAATATCCCACAGAGTATTTTTATACGGTAATTATAAAATTTTCTGACTCACATATTTTAATTACTAATAGACTTCCAGTAAGCACCGGCGGTAGGCGGCGCTCACCGCGGTTCTGAACGTAATTTCCATCCGTGTGCGCCGGCACATTCAAAATGTACGGAAGCGCTGCGTTTGGAATGACGTCATTCGGTTTTTATCCGAACGGGCATGCCGACCGCAACGGCTGCATTCCAAAACGGCTGTCAGGAATTTTCCGGACGGAAAAAAAAACTAACGCGTCAATACATTGTTTATAGAAGATATGCATTCGAATGGCCAAATCTGAATTCCAGATCAGGAAACCCGCAGGGTTATTACGTATCTTGCAAACAATAAGCAATCGGCAAAAATTGTGCAATTGCTGTATCAAAAGCCACTTTCTTAATAAGAAAAGTGACTTTTTACACAATAATTGCACAATTTTTGTCGATTGCTTACTGTTTGCAAGATACGTAATAGGGCATCCGGTCAGGAAACCGGAAGTGTGCGGCCGCCCTTATTCGTTCAAAATGATATTAGAATTGGACTTATGGTTACGGTTGTTAACACACAATAGAAATCCTGCACCTCTTCATCCAAAAAGGTTCTGTTTTATTAGCATATCGAAATATTAGTCACATTAAAAAAAAAGCCTCACACGGCTCAATATCAAAACGTTACGCACGAAATATCCCCGCTGAAGTGTCAGAGGGGTTTTTTATAACATCCTATCGGAACCAAAAGTAAGTAAGTATTATTTATTTACACCTACATAATTTATTTATTTATTTATTTATTTATTTACTTTAATTAAAACGGACAAACCAATTACAATAATTAAAGATAGTAACACAAACATAAAATGGTACAATCAACTAAAATAAATAAGAGTAACACGTAAAGTCAGAAACAGGCCTTCTCACAAAAACACAAACACTCTGACAATATTTTCTGCCATCCATCAGCAAACAGATCACAGTCCTGATTGGCGTTTAGAAGAGCGTTGAGGGAGAGAAGAGTACGCGGTATGGGTGAGTTAGATCGCGCCTTTGTGCGACACGACGGCACAGCAAAAAACCTGTGCTTACGGCCGCGAAGATAATAGTGGGAGTGAAAAATCGACACAGCTTACCATGCAGATCTGGAGCATCAATATCTCCCCGAAGAATTCTACACATGACCGCAAGCTGGTGCTTTCCTCGTCTGATTTCCAGTGAGTTATACCCAAGACAACCTAATAAAAATTTCGTGGGATACATGAAAGGATAATATCCTTTAACACGTTTGTAAAGGTATCTTAAGAAGGCTTTTTGCACCTTCTCAAGCAAAAGGACATAAGTGCTCTCGTGCGGATTCCACACACACATTGCACTTTCTAATTTGCTCCGTACTAAAGCCCCAAAAATTAGCCGTATTACTTGCTCATTCCTAAAGTCATGGGAATTTCTTAGGATAAAACCCAACCGCCTGAAACACTCTTTTGCTAACGCAATTATGTGGTCGTGAAATGTCAACTTTCGATCAAATATGTATAGATACTTATACATACATATATACATATTGCAAACATATAATATAAAAAGCCAAAAGTAGGCTTGTGCGCGATTTGGGATTTTCTTTTTAATTATTTATAATTATTATCATTGTTTGATAAAAAAACGCTCGTTGCTACCAGAAATTGTAGCATATAAAAAGTGGTAATACTGACTAGTGACGGGCATCGGCGTCACTGGTGCGAGGATTCCATAACCACGCTCAGACACCACTAATTGTATGCTAAAGGGTGATACTTGCAGCTGGAACAGGGGCCCATAAGCTGTCCCAGATTTATAGTATACAAGTATCTTATATTCTACAATATTTAATATAAAACGTCCTACCAGACAGTTGTATGATGACGTCATCTGCTGGTCCACGCATGAAGACCCTCTGCACGTGGACTCCAAGACGTTCCGGTGATGTGACACGTAGATCACCTTCCACGATGAATCTAAACACAACCCTCCTAACCCGGGATGCATCCAACCCAGAAATAGTAATTAACAAGTCCACTTGTCGGAAGCCGCGTGGACACAGGTTATGTCACACACACACAGGAAATTCACTAAAAAGTGGCCTTCACGCCAAAATATTGTCAGCCCTTGACTGAATACTGTTTCTTACGATGTCCGCACCGATTTGCCGTTAATATCCCTTAATATAACACATATTAAGATCGTCCGCGATCTATACCAAGAAAATGTCCACGTCCCTCGTATTTTGACAGCTCCAAGTCCATAGACAAAATATATAGACCATTGATGGATGCGTTCCGAAATATACATTTTATTCTGAACAATCATTATTATTTATTTTTGTTTGAAAAGACAATTTTATCTAGATTCAGAGATATATAAGGTCTTTCAATTTAAATGGAAAGTAATTTAGGAGGTGATTCAGTATCGTTAAATACATCACATTCCACTGCAAAGCACTTTTTTTGCGCGAACTTTTTTTTCACTTCTCAGTATAAAGTGGTCCGATCAGCTGACTCAGTTTGTATGGACAAGTGAAGAAAAAGTTCGCGTAAAAAAAGTATTTGCAATGGAATGTGATATCACCTCCTAAATTACTTTCCATTTTAATTGAAAGACCTTATATACCTTCATTAGAATCTAACATCTATTTCTATTTATATCCTCAGGTTTCTGAAACTCGCGAAAAAATTCGCAAAACCTAGAAATCTGCGAAAATTAGGTATTAGATTTATCTACGTCCTACTAAGTTTATTAAAAAAAAAACTTGCATATTTTGCGAGAAATTTGAAAATATGTACGAAAAACGTATCTTCCCCTCTATATATGTATATAAAGGTATGTATAGTAAGTATGCTTCCGAAAAATATCAGGGAAAATTTAATCAACCGCCCGAATTCAAGGTTCAATGATTATATTTCTCGAAATCACAAAAAAAGAATTGTTTCCATACGAACTGGACTAGTTCAAATACAATTCCTAGCATAGTAGCAAAAGCGAAACATTTTTTTTTTCTAATTGTACCTGAAGGGTCATCAAACATTGTTCTTGATCACTAACCGAGTCTCCATTATAAATTCGGGCGGTTGATTAAATTTTACCGTATATTGAGGTAGTAAATATACTATAGAGAAGAGAGTAAATACAACAGAAAAACTGCAGCGATATTCCCCAAATTATTAGAACTTACAAAAACCAAACGCGTTTCTATTTTTTTATTTGATTTTACCCGCGTATTTCTGACACCTTTATTGTTATTAATTGTAATGTTTTTACTTTTTTTCCCCAGAAAACACGGTAAAACCAGGACGGTGTGAGTATAAAGTAGCTAAGTATTTTTGAAAAATAAAAAAAATACCCTGACTTGCATAATGAATGAACTGGGTCGGGCAAACTGTCTAATATTACTTAACTTTTTCCGGGATTCCCATGTACATTATCTAGCAGATTATCCGCAACGGAACAAAATCATACACTCAGAAAACTCACGACCATCTGAGTTCGATTTTCAAAAATATAAAAATAAAATATACTATATATATAAAAAAAATTGTCACGACATGAATCCCAGAGAGAGGGGTGTCAGAGGTGTTCCAAAGTGTGAACTGTGAAATACAAGTCACAGTCCACAGTCCACTCGGTACAAATTCAAATTCAAATTCAAATTCAAATAGTTTATTTTGCAAAGCAGGTATAGATATATACACTTTTTACACGTCAAATTTAATCTAATAAAGAAAATATATGTAATAGAATAATAAATGTACATGAACTAAATTAAAGGTTTATTTAATTTATGTAGCAATATATTTACGATTAAAATGATAGGTAAAATATATATTATACAAGGTAAAATCCAATCAGCCGCCCGAACCCATACCGGAGACCCGGCCAGGGACCAGGAACAAGGTTCAATGATCACCAACCGAGCCCCCAGCACGAATCCAGGCGGCCGACCAAATCCCATCCTATATACTACATACTAATAGGTTACATATATAAATACATGCCTACCTCCGCCCATTCGATTAGTCTTGCTAAGAAGAAGGGCAAGAAACTTAGCAAGATCATGTCTTTTTTTCAACATAAAACTTATACTATACAATATATGACTTATATCTACTTTAACCAAGGGATAAGAAAATACAAGACAGTAGGAATTCAGGTTAATGAAAAAAAGAAAAACATATATATCTTTGTCTACCTGTCTCATATAGTCCTTTTCCTTTTACAGTCTGTAATCAATTAATGTTTACACCTTAGAGGAATCATAAGTTAAGAAATTATACTATTTAATTAAATTATAACTTACTACGAGTATCATTATCACTGTAACACCATGCTTCACCATCATCCAAATATTCATTTATTTTATAATATGCCTTTTTCAATAGGCCCTGCTTAATATACAGTTTAAACTTATTCTCTGACAAAGTAAGGACCTCCTTTGGAAGTTTATTGTAAAATCTTATACCATGTCCTACAAAAGAGGTACTCACCTTAGCGAGTCTGGTTTTTGGAAAAGCCAGTTTATGCTTATTTCTGGTCTCCTTACAATGTTGCTTACCAAGCCTTGGGAAAGACTCAACATTTTTTCTGACATATCTAAGGACTTGGTAAATATATTCACAAGGAACCGTTAATATATTAATTTCTTTGAACTTTTGTCTTAATGAATCCCGGTGCTTCATATTATAAATAGCCCGAATTGCTCTCTTCTGCAAAACAAAGACTGCGTCTGTATCCGCGGCTCTACCCCATAACAGCATGCCGTATGACATAATGCTGTGAAAGTAACTAAAATAGACTAGTCTAGCAGTATCTACATCAGTAATTTGTCTTATGCGTCTAACAGCGTATGCGGCCGAACTAAGTCTACCACATAGGGCTTCTATGTGGGGACCCCACTGAAGACGAGAGTCTACCGTAATGCCTAAAAACTTTGTTTCGTTAACTAACTCCAGCTTGGACCCCTGCAAAAGCAAATTACCATCCACTTGAATTACATTTGGTAACGTAAATTTTATACACTTTGTCTTTTTTGCGTTTAAAACTAAATTATTTACAGTAAACCAATCAAGCACCAGTGATAAAGTTGTATTCGCGCCGTCAAGGATATCTTTACGTCTATTAACTTTAAAAATAAGTGACGTGTCGTCTGCGAATAATACTATCTTCGTTAAGTCTTTAACTAAATATGGAAGGTCATTTATGTAAATTAAAAACAGCAAGGGCCCTAATATGGAACCCTGCGGGACACCCATTTTAACTAATGCTCCACTTGATTTTACCCCGTTAATGTCTACCTTTTGAATACGATCACTAAGATATGACTTCAATAACGCCAAAGATTTGCCCCTCACTCCGTAGTGATCCAATTTACATAAGAGTGTTTCATGATTAACGCAATCAAAGGCTTTCGAGAGGTCACAAAATACACCAAATGCATCTTGTTTTTCTTCCCAAGCATCAAAAATGTGCTTAACTAAAGCAACTCCTGCATCTGTGGTTGACATCCCTCTAGTGAATCCATATTGTTCACAGTGAAGTAACTTATTTAAATTAAAATGAAATAACAATTGATTAAAAACTATTTTTTCAAAAACCTTACTCAATACCGGTAAAACTGACACAGGTCTATAGTTTGAAGGGTCCCCGTGGTCGCCTGATTTAAAAAGGGGGATCAATTTACTAAACTTCATTAAGTCAGGAAAGATACCATCATCTACACATTTATTAAAAATTAATGCCAAATAAAGAGCTATTAAATCAATAACAGAACTTATAACTTTCACAGATAGGCCCCATAAGTCCTCGGTTTTTTTCAAGTTAAGCGATTTAAATGCTTTAATTACAGTTAATGAATTAATATGTTTAAAAGCAAATACAGAAAGACACTGAGGTACGTGATCTATTAAAAAATCCTGCGCAAGCCCAGGGCTTGAATTTAAATCTTTAGTTGTTAAGGAAGGAATTTCAGTAAAGAATTGTTCAAAGGCATTCGCAACTTCTTTATCTCCTGTAACGACTTCATTGTTAATACTTAACTTAAGTTCGTTATCTCGTTTCTTACTTTTCCCAGTTTCAGTATTTATGATGTTCCATACTGTTTTTACTTTGTTATCGGACCTTTTAAGTTTTTTATTCAAGTAGATACTTTTTGCTTTTAAACACACCAATTTAAAGATGCGTGAGTAATTTTTCACGAATTCAGTAAATTTAACATTATTATTGTAGGACAATTATTGTATTAATAATACATTATTATTGTATTATTATTGTATACATTATAATATATATAATCGGGTCTACCGCGATCAATTTTTACCTTTTTTACGAAAAGGGGACGCCCGACGTTTCGAGACAGTTGCATGTCTCGTGGTCTACGGGAAACTGTAGAAAATCGAAAATCTCGAAACGTCGGGCGTCCCCTTTTCGTAAAAAAGGTAAAAATTGATCGCGGTAGACCCGATTATATATATTATAATGTGTACAAAACGCGAGAGTTTAAAGTTATATATTATTGTATATTCGTATAAATGATTTCTGCTTTTATAAATACCTGGTGTCGCCCAGTCACTGAAGGTGATTTTACTTTTGTTAGAAAGTTTTTGCATCTTAAACGTATTTTCGAACTCTTTAGAGACTATGTTGAAAAGGTCTGTAAAGAGAGCGTTTGGATCGTCTTGGAGAAGATTAAAATGTGCTAATTTAACTTCTAGATTTGCTTTGAAACAATCTACTTTGAGAGTTGTAATAGGTCTGCAAAAGACTTCTTTGGGCAGTTGTTTTACGCTTTGTTTAATGGTTATAGTTTGGCCACTGTGATCGGACTGCAAGCGGTTGATTACTTTATTGTCTGAATACTCACAATCACAGAATATATTGTCGAGGCATGACGTAGTATCCCGAGTAATTCGAGTAGGTTCTAAGAACACATTAGACAAATTAAATGATTTGAATAAATGTAATAATTTTGAGCGCATAATCGATTTTTCTAGTAAATCTACGTTAAAATCTCCACATATAATAACTTTTTTCTTTGTATCAAATAATAATTTTAAAACCTCTTCCATTGCTTTTTCAAAAATGTTGTAATCTTGTCCTGAGGGTCGGTAAACACAGAGAATAATATATGTACTCATTTCTATGCAAGCTAATTCTAGTTGATGTTCTACAGAAAGTTTTACAATGTCTTTTCTTTCCTTTGCTTTTATACTATTTTTTACAAGAATCATGGAGCCACCTTTTTGTATTTTTAATCTATTGTAGCAACTAAGAACACTAAAATTATTAACATTAAAATGCATATTATGTTCATGTAGATGATGTTCGGTTACACACAAAATATCTGTTTTTGATTCCTCTAAGAACAACTCGATTGAAAGTATTTTGCTGAGAAAGCCGCCTTGTATGTTTTGATGTACCAGCTTTAATACAGGCGGCTTTCCCATTGTCTTCAATTCTAAAAAGAATTTTTTACAATTTTGTTAGTACTTGTACTAACCGTGTCAATAGGGACAAAATTATGTAAATAATTAACATTACAAATACCATCAATTATAACTGGTATTGGAAAATTTCCTGTTACACTCTTTGTAACAGATTCACTACCTTCTAAAATGCATGCTAACTTAGTAGCTAATTGTTTTTTATAATAATTTGCAAGGTACAAAGTACACCTGCGTTTGACCGACGATTAATTACGTCCCAACGTGATGAGTGGTTATCCGTATCGCCGTTCTTCGAGCACAAATACACGCTTTTTAGGGATTATTTTAAAAATGTCTTATAATTAAACACGTCACTGTTGCAGCCGATTCAAAAAGGCTTATTCAAAATGGCCGTATATAAAAAATACACAATTTAGTTGATAACCCAGACTTATTAGTAATAAAGTACTACTGTTTTTACAATTTCAACATGAAAGTTTTAAATAAATAGTATCTGACAAGAAAGTACCGAGAATCGATCATTTAAAAAGCTCACTTTTTAAAAAGGGATTGTCAAGATTCTTTTTGTCGCTAAGTTGGCACAACTGTTCTCTATACTCACGCGGAATTTGAGCGTCTCTTGTGATTTAGTTTGTTTACAGTGCGGTATTTGTGTTTTGCTATTTTGACAATGGATAAAAATATCGAACAAAGAATCTGTCTTAAGGGCCTTACTATTGCCAAATGGGTACTTTCTAAAGCCTACTCCTCGTTTATGGCCAAACCAAAAATAATGAAAAAATGTATTATGAATAATCAACTCTTAGACAACATATGCAACATTTTTCTTTTTCATACCACCAAAACTTCTACATGATTTTTTTTTTTTTACTGAGTGGTGTTTTTTGACCTCAAATTCCCTACTGCTCCTGAGTGGCTTGGCCGATTGAATTCATTTATGCTTTGATAAATAGATAAACTTTATAGCTATAAACATAACATAAGATTATTCAATCGAGTAATCACGTCCAAGTGAAAAGTATAATTTTCTCCTATTTCGCCCTCTCAAGGATGCAGCGAGCGTCGTAACAGCCACTATGCATTGCGCGCTGATATGAACGTTATTTCAATGTCGTTTCCGTTGATATTTGTAGTGACAAATATCGAGCTGCTAATTTGGCGATGGTAATCGCCTTAAATTTTGCATTGCAAATGGAATTTATTGTGTCAAAGCGCTGAAATTGTTACATAGACGTTACCGTGCGTATGAGTGGTATACCATCCATATATCCATCCATCAGCCTAGTTCGTCCACTGCTGGACATAAGCCTTTCCAGGACTTTGCCACTCTCGGCGGTCATCCTGGAAGAATTGCCTATACTCACACAGACACACACGCTGGGCAGGCGGGTTTGTGAGCGCGGTGCCGGAACCCTCGCACCATTGACGCCGCTGCCCGTTACCAGTCTGTTCCATATAAGGCTCGGCTATTAGGGATGGATATACCGCCATCCATCGGTCCCAGGCATGGTGGGCCTCCTGGTTTTTTGCCTGCGAGCTGTCCTCTTACTCTCCCCCGAATTACTTCGAGGGGGTCTCCAAGTAAGATGGTGGTACCTCCACAGTCGAGCCCGGTATCAGCTCTGCCACCTAGCTAGCTCTACCATGAGTGGTAAAAATCATTTAAAAGCGGTCGAGATGTGGTGGAAGCATTGATATACAAACCATGGACATCGGGTCTAGTACAAGATTTACGAAAAAAGTGTCCTTAGTGAAGTGTCAAAATATTAAAAAACAAAACATTTTAATTTGAATCGTTTGTCTTTGCTGCATGGCTCAATTTTGATTGACGTGCGATTGACACGCTTTTTTAGTTTAATGGTTTTGACACTCTTTTAGTTCGGACACTTTTGAGCGCAGATCCGATGTCTTCTTGTTAGCACGTCAATGGGTGGAAGGTTTGTTTCGCTCTGGTCGGCCATCAGCGTCTTCAACTGAACTTAATATCGCTAAAGTAAAATGAAAATGATCGTTTAAGGCGTACAACCACGCTAAATAAGCAACTCGATGTGTGTCGGTACAAATATCAACGGAAACGACATTGAAATAATGTTCATTTCAGCGTGCCTTGAAAAGTGGCTGTTACGACAACCACTGCGTCCCCGCCAGCGCAAAATAGGAGAAAATAATACTTATCACATGGACGCCATGAACGGAAAAAAAAATTTGAACTTAAATTTTGTAGATCTAAAAATTTTCTATAATTTGGTGAAATAATAATTAAAATCGCTTTAGGCGTTTGGAAGAAGTAAGAGAATTCTTGTGTTAATCATGTAAAACTTTCGATGACTTGACTTTTTTTGTCAAAACTTACAATAGAAAAACAGTTTATGAAACTTAAAATTTATTTTTGACTCTATAATGCCTATCATATATTTTTATGAAAGTTTGTAGACCACCCGTGTGGGAGGAGTAGGCCTACAAAGACAGGTCCAAATTGCAGTTGGCGTATCCATTCGCCTTAACCCTTTTGGAATTGTAAAAAAAGTACAACAGTTCGATGGTGGCCAAATAGAACATAGAACATTAGCATAAAGTACTTTGTTACTTAATAATCATAGTCACATTTAAGCATAAACAAAAAATAATCAATTAAAATATATTGCATTAATAATTAAATATATTTAAATGTACTTTCTCTAAATTTATTAACACTTAAAAAGTAACTTAAATTTAAAACTAAATAATCCTAAAATAAAAGAAAAAGCCCTAAAACATTATACTAAATAAAAAATATTCTGCTAATATTACTAACAAAATTCTAATTTCATAATGTAAAATACTAAATTAATAATAATTGAATAAAATAAACCTAAAAAAATAATAATACGTAAATCCAATTAATCCCGTAAGTGTTAAACAAAGTTTACTTTCTTAATTTTCGTAATGAATACTGCAGGCGCAAAAGTGATTTATTTTTATAGAGTCGTTTTTTGAGTGTACGATTTCAATTCTCAAAAATTTGATTACAAGCAGCCTTACAATGTAAAAAACACACCATCACACTCTCATGCATTACACACCACACTCACAAACATACACATACTCATCCTCTCTTGTAGCTTTTTTAATACTGATCCCAAGACTTCGGTCGTAGGGCTAGAAAATCTCAGTCACACCTATACACACCATCCCTCACTTATTCACATACATTAGTACCTAATCATATATTGTATTAATTAAGCTAATCATAAGTTTGCTGTCCACTATGGAAGAGCGGAGTCTCCTACTACAGGTATTATTTTACTTAAAAGGAGACTCCAACAACCTGTAAATACCTATGATCGTGTACAGAAATAAATAATTTTGTATTGTATTTGTATTTGTAATTCTAGACAAAACATTTACATCAGCAAAAAATTTACTTTTCCAGGTCACTCGTCTTCGCAATCGGAGTACTGTACACGTACTGAAATGAAAATTAAAGAAAGAGGTGAGTTAATATTTCAACCTACCTAAAGTTTAAATTAGAAAAGACTAACTAGCTTTTAAAGAAAGAGGTGAGTTAATATTTCAACCTACCTAAAGTTTAAATTAGAAAAGACTAACTAGCTTTTAAAGAAAGAGGTGAGTTAATATTTCAACCTACCAAAAGTTTAAATTAGAAAAGACTAACTAGCTTTTAAAGAAAGAGGTGAGTTAATATTTCAACCTACCTAAAGTTTAAATTAGAAAAGACTAACTAGCTTTTAAAGAAAGAGGTGAGTTAATATTTCAACCTACCTAAAGTTAATATTTCAACCTACCTAAAGTTTAAATTAGAAAAGACTAACTAGCTTTTACCCGTGGCTTCGTCCGCGTTGATTTAGGGTTTGTGTAGTCCTGTCGAACCTGTGAATAATTTTTGGACTATTTTATAGGACCTAGTTGGCCTGATTCTGATTTGGAGTGTTTTGTCTCATGATATTTAAATTGATCACCTAGTAAAGTACAAAATTGCATCCAAATCCGATAACCGTTACGGAACTTTGTAATAATATTTAGCATTAATAAAAGTCTTCTTGTACGAGTTCCACTATTTTATTTCCTTAATTATTGCGACTAGTTTCGTCTATTTGACATTCGGATCGTCGGGAATCAGCCCGACGATGTCAATAGACGAAACTAGTCGCAATAATTAAAGAAATAAATAGTGGAACTCGTACAAGAAGACTTTGATTAGTGTTAGAATGAAGTTCCATCAAGGAGTCACACCTTACAGTATAAATTATATAAAAAAAGTATATATATATATATATATTTAGCATAGGCAAGCATTTTATGCAAGGCTATGGATATAGTTCACACAACATCCATCCATCCATCAGCCTAGTTCGTCCACTGCTGGACATAAGCCTTTCCAGGACTTTGCCACTCCCGGCGGTCATCCTGGAAGAATTGCCCATACTCACACACGCTGGGCAGGCGGGTTGGTGAGCGCGGTGCCGGAACCATCGCACCAGTGACGCCGCTACCCGTCACCAGTCTGTTCCATATAAGGCTATTAGGGATGGATATACCGCCATCCATCGGTCCCAGGCATGGTGGTGGGCCTCCTGGTTTTTTGCCTGTGAGCGTGACATACTATTTAATTGGAAAAACATCGGTTACACTCCTCGCACTTGTGATTCAACGAAGTCGCGTCACACGATTTAAACTTTGTTTCCTATACTTTTATTTCCAGACACCGCCGTGCAAAAGCATAAACATACTTCAGGCTATGTCATTCATTATCCTCGAAGAACAAAGAGAATTCCAAGTAAGTACCAATATTATATTTCCAACTCTAAAGATCTGGTACATACATTTTTTAATTCATTAATATAATATATCACATAAATTAAGGATATGGACTTATTTGGT
The DNA here is from genome assembly GCA_934047225.1 of Ypsolopha sequella. Classification (NCBI taxonomy): domain Eukaryota; kingdom Metazoa; phylum Arthropoda; class Insecta; order Lepidoptera; family Ypsolophidae; genus Ypsolopha; species Ypsolopha sequella. The sequence goes on along the minus strand of OW204006.1, from coordinate 19,064,318 downwards.
CTTTAAAATTATTAAAAAGATACCTATTTATGTTTGTATATTTTTTAGATTTATATATAAGGTTAAATAATATTAGTTGGCGAAACTCAAAACATAGGTAGTACTAGTCTATATGAACAACTGTTTGTATGGGAGCTAAGCGAAATTCGTAACTTTTTTTCACTTCCTCCCATACAAATTGCCCCGATCAGCTGACTGGTCCACTATGGAAAGGTGAAAACAAATTTTAAGAATTTCGGTTAGCTACCATACAAACAATTGTTTATATAGACTAGTACTACCTATGTTTTGAGTTTCGCCAATTAATATTATTTAACCTTATATAGGTATAGGTATACAAGTCTAAAATTCATTTAAATTAAATTTTTGAAATATATTTCGACCTTAATGGTTGGCATTAGTCATTTGTAAATTAATTAAACATATATATATATATATATATGTGTGTGAATTACTTATAATTACTAATTTACAAACATATACATATATATTCATATATAGTTAATTTATAAATGACTGATGCCGACCATTAAGGTCAAAAATTATTTAAAAATTTAATTTAAATGTAAAAAATTAATACTTGTCGTTGTTGGTTCTTGATGGAACATTTGAAACATCTTGTCAATAAAACACATTCTTGGTAACTGTTCCACTTTATATCTATATTACACTAGCGACCGGTTTCGTTATAATAACATCGTCAGGCTATTGGATACGAATCATGAGATGGAAAATGTACTTCGTCAAGAAATTTATGAAAGACGAAATACATTTTCCATCTCATGATTCGTATCCAATAGCCTGACGATGTTATTATAACGAAACCGGCTAGTGTAATATAGATATAAAGTGGAACAGTTACCAAGAATGTGTTTTATTGACAAGATAATTTAAATGTGTTTTAGACTTGTATATATAAATATTAGAGAAAGAATTTTGTAAACATCAATATACACCTTTTTAACAAGTTATGTCTAAGTATACAAAAATACCGGTCAATTGCGAGTCAGACTCGCGTACCTAAGATTCCGTGATTCGACAGTTTTGGGAACAGAAAATTAAATTTTGTCATTTTGTTTTCGTGAATTTCTCAGCCGCTATATTTTTCCTGTAATCTCTACGTAAGCCCATATTACCATGTTTTTTTTTTTCATATTTTTCGGCCCACCAGTTTCGGAGATAATTTCTCGAAATCAGAGCCAGTAAATATTGTTAAGGTATATATTTTAATAGGTCGAAAATTAAGCGTGCCCGCAGCGCACGAAGCGAGCGTTCTTATGTGGATTTTCTGACAATACAATTGGGTTCAAAATAACCTAATAAGATTGTTGTGTCAGATGGGCAAGGCCTTAAGAGGCGTTATCACATCCAAACTTCCATACAAACGCTGTCACCACATTGTGGGATGTCTATGGAATGTTATCATAATATTTTAGGCTGAGTCTATTAATATTATCTAGATCTATGTTTCAGTCGAACTAAGAATAGTGAAATAATACGAGTCAAACACCTAAAATGTTATCTAGATTAAAATTACCAAAAACAATGTTTGAAAACGTCCACAGTCCTGCCAAAAGTCAAACAAGTTCTCCTGAAACAAGTTTTCAATTTTGCGCCCGCGATGAAATCGGCACGATTATATTGTCCTCGCAAGTTTCATGGAGCGTGCACCTTATAGCGAATTGAAACAGCATGACATTTAGCCACGCCCACAACTGAGTTGGTCGCGTCGTGAATTGGTAAACTTTCAATCTCAAATCGGCACCTTAGTGGAGCGGACGGATGAGGACTGACTCTAGCTTAAGTCGTAAGATCGTATACGCCAAAACAGTATTTCTCGTTTAAATTAAATACTATCGCTAATGATACAAAATCAAATTATCATTTTGAAGTGTGTACTAAGACTAATCTGTACAAAGAATTTTGAGGCCTCGTGTCCCTTTGGACTGAAAGAGCAGTTTTTGACATTTTTTCTCTGCTGTAAAAGTTAACCAATCAAGAAAAGCAATTACAAAAATGAAATCAGAGACATGATAATTGAAATACATAAATATCAGTTCCAAATGTTTTGTAATGGCTGAGAAATATTGTGATCCGTGCCGCCAATATTTTCAATGCGTCGTGTTAACAACAAAAACAAAAAAAAAAAAACTGTATTTTTGCTTAGACGTTTACCCATTTTCAATGGAGGCTATTTTAATAAACGCTCGAAAGAACTGCCTTAACGGGACACCTGACGCTAGAACATCAACAGCACCAGGTTTTCAAGGGTTAATTGGAAGAAACTAGGTCTCTCCTCATATTGAAGAAAATATATTTGATTTATCGATCTTTTATCTAGGGATTCCACATATATACCTTTGTCAAAAAAAAAATACACCTTTTTTTTGGTTTTCAAACGTTCGTTTCAAAGACGCAGTTAAGAGATCAACTTGATTTTTTTTTAAAAAATAGGCAATAGAAACATGAACGGATTTTACCTAAATCCAATATTTTTCCCCTACAAAATATTTCAGTATTAGCTAAAAACACACCAATTTGCTGTTTCGTTACGTGATCACTAGTATTACGCGTCCAAGAACAAGAGGCCAAAGAGCCAACATATAATCGCCTCTATGAAAAGCAAATAAGGTCTTTGCCATTAGACTTATTGTGCTGGACGAGTAATAAAAAAAGTTGCTAGCGTATGCCATCCTCTTATTGCCTTGTAAGTGAGTGAGTGATATTTCGTTTTGATATTTATAAACAAATATAATTGTTTCTAGTACCACGCCCGTTCGTTCTGAAGGTGAACCGATCAGTGGATAATATGTCTAGATCGAAACACAGAGGTATGGCGTTTGACCCTAGCTCTATGGAATGTGTGGAACCTAAGCCAAGTTAGTATAAAAACTTATATTAAATTTAAGTCGCTTTTATCCCAAAATCAGTAATTTCAAAGTCAAATAGAACTTTCAAATGTCGTCTAAAACTTTAAAAAAAAATACGCGATATAGTACGAACTTTTATCTAGGTCTTCCACGCATGTGTTATACGATCAGATAAACTTTGCTCGATAGAAATAATTCACGAACACAGCATGTAATAAGACCTTTCTAATCATGCCATTTCCATAATTCCACTCTTTTATTAACGGAACATATCTGGTAATATTGCTCTTTAAATTTTCTAGGTCGACCACGTAAGTGGGTTTCAATAAACATATCCCTTATTTTTAAACAATTTAAAAACCGATAAAAATAACGAAAAAGTACAAAAGTGTGTTTATTTTCTTTACTCCTTACACGTAAAGAAAAAGACAGAGAGTCACTCTTCTGGGATAAGAGCGCCTTAAACTTATATTTGATTATTTATGGCGAGGTGCTAGTGCTACCTCAGTTAGCCTAAAACTACAATTTTTTGACGTCAATTGTAAGTTTGCTGAAAAATGATGGTTTAAAACATGTTTAAAATATATGAAATAGAACACTAATTAAATTATTACAGGAATATATTTTTTTTTAGTAAGTATCAGTAAAAAAAAATCTAGACTACCCTTTGAAAATGAGTTTTTGTTGCAGATATCTCAGAATTTTGACTACAATTCAATTGATTAAAAATTCAAATGATAATAAAAGTAAAACTAGCCGTCGACTAACAATTTTTGCACGTATAAACTCATTTCCATGAACTTTTATGGCAAAAAAAGCAATGATACAACCGTAAATTAATCAAGGAAGGATCCTCAATCAAGGAGGAAGGAATTATTCCTGACCATAGATATCATTATGACAGTAATCATAGAATTTTCATACAAAATTAGGTTCTTGAAATACTTGTAACATAAGTTTGCAGAGAATTTTTGAAGTGGATACTTTTATGTTCACATCGAATAAGGAGGCCTGTTCAGAACTTGTACGAGTTGTACGTCACTTCCGTAATCGACTTCACGAATTAATTTTTCGTGTTTAGTACCATCAAAATGGGGAGTTCTTTCATAAAAATTAAGGGAGGAAAAATATTCTTTAATACAACATACATACAGGCTGAATTTTAATTGCCGAGAAGCTGATAACTGTTCATAGTATTGTCTATCTATAATATAGACTCTATATGAATAACATTTACTACAGAGAAAACACTGAAGATAAAAAAAAAATGGACAATTAGGGTTGTACTTTTTATAGAGATTGATGACGATGTTTTTTTTTCTTGATAATACAAGATCATTGATTAATCTGTATGGACGAGTACTATTTCCAAGTTTGACTTTTTAACGACTAAAAATCCAGTTTGTCTTCATTTATAACTTTTTATACAAAAATTTTTTTTGCAGGTGATTATAGATTCGATTTTTCTCAACCTTGTCCTTATAGGAAAAAGAAAGGAAATAGACCAAGTAAGGATACATTGTTATGCTATTTTTACAGTAAGAATTTATTAGGGGTACGGGATTCACCGTATTTGGTTTTTATATTTTTCCGAATTTTCGGCAGGGTTTCATCTAATTTGGTCGCAGGATGACAGGTTGGTGCAGCGATGGCATAGACTAAGTTCCCATTTTGTAGCCACAAAAAAAGGTGTAAAATTCTACCGAAATCTAGATGGCGTTGCTAAATCCTCTAACGAAGACGATGCTAAAAAGACCGATTGGTGACGCTAGTGCCACAGCGATGTCACGTAACATAAAAATAATTCCCACTTCGATAATAGATGGCGCTGAAATATTCACCGTTAGTGTTGCCAACTTAGCGCCATCTAGTTTTTCTAAGCAAAACTATTACAGCCACATATTTACTTGGTAACCATGACAGTTTACTTGCAGCCAATTAAACAAATTATGCTTATTTGCAACACTTGGCGACACCTAGTGTTGTAAAGGGCGCGTCAAAAATTTGCTACGCCTTGATGTATGGGAGTTGTCGGTCTATGCGTAGTAATACCATAGATAAATAAAGGAAGGATAGATTGCTATCTTTTTGTACTGTTCGCAATACTAAAAATAACGTTGCTAGATGGCGTTACTTGTCTCGCTGGAAATAAAATTTGTCTGAAATCGACGAAAAATAGCATTTTACTGTTCTGATTCATCATATTTTATTTTCATAGCATCGCATCAGAAAATAGTGAATTCTTAATCAGGTGTTTTTAATTTTTTTTTCATAAAACTTTCGGTGGTAAGCTGGCAATCTAACTAAGCATGCAGATGGTTATTCTAAATTCCGGTAGATAGCGCACAACGATAATTATTTATTTAACCGGTATATAACTTTACTCTTTGACTCAACTGTCATGCACGGTTGAGCGATTTATCCTCAGATTTATTGTATGCCATCGCGTATTGTCGTGTTCTAACATATTTTTGTTTTTGTGGGCGCAGTATAGTTGCTACACACACACATCGAATTTCGTTTCATCAACTGTTCGATAGATGGCACTAGGTATGTCACAATTTATCTAGTATAGTAGCGACATCAAAAATAATAAGTCGAACTACTAGGTACCGGCGAAAATAATAAGTTTTACGCGGGCTGTGTTCTAATGTATGGAGTGAGCAATCTATCCTTCCTTTATTTATCTATGGTAATACTTAGTCTATGGGGATGGTGACAGGATAGGTAGCGTAGCGATCTACCCTCTATTTCTTGTCGTATATTGATTACTCTTCACGCCAAAGTATCCTAAAATTGTACCTACACAAAAGTAATAATATTATGGTACTAATACAAACAAATTCGTAGGCCTCGAGGCAGAACCTGGAGTGCTGAAATAAATTGTTACAGGATCTTGTTTACCTATACCCATGTTCATGAATAAAATATTTGGATTTGATTTGATTTTATTTCGAAGGAACCTTTATCCGTTGTCCGTCCCTCCGTATGTCACAGCTTCATAAAGACTTGAAATTTAGCACAAAAATAGCAATAAGTAATTTTATTACATAACTAGGTGTAAAAAAGATAAAAAATTTGAAACTGTTCAAAATACTTCCAATACAAAAGATTTAAGAAAAAAAAAGCCCTAAAAATAAAATATGGGTATCAAATTGTTGATATTAAAGAGCTAATTGTAAAAATTTATACATTAACTACATATATTTACTGATTTCGAGAAATCTTTGAAAAACCACATAAAAAATGTTTGCCCTCTTATCCCCAAAACTGGTGGACTGAAAAATATGAAAAAATGTTGATCATAGGTCATAACTAGCTAATTACAGAAAAAATGTAGCGATTTAAAAAATGTTGAAAAAAACGAGAAATATAAAAAAAATATTAAAATACAATATGGGAATCAAATTGTAGGTACAGAGCTGATTTTTCAAGGATTGCATCTATTGCAATCCTCAAAAAATCACAAAAAAATGTACTCGAATGTCCTCCCCCCTAATCTAAAACTGGTGGACTGAAAAATAAGAAAAACATCAATGGTAATATGCGCTAACGTAAAGATTACAGGAAAAATATAGCGAATGAGAAATTCACGAAAGCAAAATGACAAAATACGGAACCCTTTTGACAGGTGGTAGAGCTGATGCCGGGCTCGACTGTAGAGGGTACCACCTCTTACTTGGAGACCCCCTCGAAGTAATTCGGGGGAGAGTAAGAGATAATCACAAATAATAGTAATTGCTTCACTTTTGAACGTCCGTCACTAACTTGTACTTCGCTTTACTCGTATGTAATGATAAAGTGATCGTCGCAATCGCTTTCAGAACACAACTGATCCACAGCGCACGCGGCCCTGTATTTATACGCCGAGCAAAGAGTTCCAGAAACTTTGATGCAATTTCGAGAACATTCGAGCATAGTCGGAAACGATCTGGAATGTACCAATACGACACTATCCTTCTAGAAAATTGTAGAATGTTCTCGTAAGTCCGTCGAGTAAGTTGTAGAATTTTCTGGAACAGATCGGCCAGTTTCCGCTACTAGCGTAGCGTTGCGTTTCTTGTCCTCGTGACCTACGTAACAGCATAGACTAATATTATTAGTCCATGGTAAGAGTCAGTATTAAACTGGACCCTGTTTTGGTATTTATTTTGGTAAAGTTCTAGATGAAAATTCCAAATTCTAATCAATCCATCCATCCATCCATCAGCCTGGTTCGTCCACTGCTGGATATAAACCTTTCCAGGACTTTGCCACTCCCGGCGGTCATCCTGGAAGAATTACCCATACTCACACACGCTAGGCAGGCGGGTTGGTGAGCGCGGTGCCGGAACCCTCGCACCAGTGACGCCACTGCCCGTCTCCAGTCTGTTCCATGTAAGGCCCGGCTATTAGGGATAGATATACCGCCATCCATCGGTCCCAGGCATGGTGGGCCTCCTGGTTTTTTGCCTGTGAGCTGTCCTCTTACTCTCCCCCGAATTACTTCCAGGGGGTCTCCAAGTAAGATGGTGGTACCTCCACAGTCGAGCCTGGCATCAGCTCTACCACCTGTAATCTAATCAATGCTCAGCTTTTTTAAATTTTAAGGACCTTAATTGTAGCTTTACGGTCACCGGCTGTTATAACCGCCTTAATGAAATCAGCCATAGCAAAATATCTAGTTGAATCAGGTAGCAATCACCAGTTTACCATCGATGTTAACCATTAAATGTCAACCAAAAAATCTAAATAAGTTTTATACTCTACTCGATGAGTTCTAGGCAATGACACCCAACAAGCTAGGATAAGATTTTTTTTCAACTCTCATGAGACCCTCTCTGAAAAACAATTTAATTACATTTTTGATTCAATATTCGGTTTTGGGTCAACATTTTATACAACATATCAAAATTTCAGGTCTTCATCTCATTCCGTCTAAGAGCTAGAGACCTGTGACATACGGACGGAAAAGACAGACAGACAGACGGAGAGCGGAATGACATTAATAGGGCTCTGTTTTGAGTAGGAAACCCTAATTAACAACACAGACGGAGGGTAGATCGGTACGCTTCTTAGCCTGTCATTATCGCTGCACCGACCAGTCATCCTGGAGGGGGACAGTTTCATATCGGCCAAAAATTGGAAAATGAGGTTGTCTGACCAATCAACAGATGGCAGCACTTTTCTTTAATGATAACTCTAGGTATGAATTTACATATAAATATTTAGATTAGGGGCCAATATATTGGGGGCCAGTTCGCTGTTTTACCTGTTGGCACAAGTGAACCGAGAGAGGGCTCTCTTCTCCGGTTGTATTACTTTATTATTTGCAGTCTTTCCGCGACCATAGCATAGATAAAATTATGTTGAGGTGTGTTAATTCGAAAACCATTTCGAGATTTAGGTTTAATAAACCGTATTTTCGAACTTTTGGTCTAAAAAACCTATGATGAAAAATTTTACGAAAGAGCTGCAACTTCCATTTGCCTTCGTGTGACGTCACTTCAGAAATAGCTGTTTAGATATGTCTCCTTTGCTATCAAGATAAATTTATATTAATTTTCTTTAACTGATTTGATGGATGACAGATGAGTAGACAGACAGAAACACACCATTATTTTTTAAACGCAATCACCCATCACAATCCATATAATGTCTAAAATTCTCAAGCGACGTCATATATGACAATTCTTTAAAAAATCATAAAAAGGTAATGGTCAATTTATATACCAAAACAATAAAAACTATGTCTTAACATGGCGTATATTAATTTGTGGATATATTAATTAAAGTTACGCCTTTTTCAATAAATTTTATGGCATATATTCTTACAAAAAAAAAAAAAAATTTTTTTTAGGCTATGGGAATTCCCCAAATTCCAACAAGTCCCGTACTCCTAATAAAGTTATTCTCATGTAATTCTCTTCGTCTTATCATAATTATTTATTTCTTATAAACTATAGTGATACAAATAAATGACAATGATTTTATTTTTCGCAGAGTGTTGCAGGTCTACCTCGAGAGATAAACCTATTTCGATAGATAGAAATATCTCGGAACATTTAAAGAAAGACTTTTCGATGGAAACTGGTAGATATTAATATAATTTATCAATTTTATATATATCATTGTATATTATCATATACTAAGTATTTCTACGTATAGACTAGCAGTTCCCATACATCAGTTTGTAACCACAAAAAAAGGTGTGAAATCCTAACGAAATCTAGATGGCGTTGCTAAATCCTCTGACGAACACGATGCTAAAAAAGACCGATTGGTGACGCTAGTGGCACAGCGATGTCACGTAACATAAAAATAATTCCTACTTCGATAATTGATGGCGCTGAAATATTCACTGTTAGTGTTACCAACTTAGCGCCATCTAGTTTTTCTAAGCAAAGCTATTACAGCCACATGTTTACTTGGTAACCATGAGAGTTTACTTGCATCCAATTATACAAATTATGCTTATTTGCAACACTTTGCGATACCTAGTGTCGTAAGGGCGCGTAAAAAAATTGCTACGCCTTGATGTATGGGAGTTGACGGTTTTACGTAGTAATATTTAGTCTATGATATTATGTTCACCTATTTTCAATTTCCTTTCCCGGTTGTAGTAATAAATGTGAAATGAAACTTTCTTTTTTTTTTACAGATTTTAGTGATATTCCAAAAGATGCTGAAACAAACACATCAGGTAGTTACCCCTCTATCCACTTCATCTTTTTCTTCTTGTCTTTACGTATAAAATGCAAAAAAATCCTAGCGGGGTACAGATACGATTTTTTTTCCCGATTTTTTGTAGCTATTCCATTTATCACGCAAAAATTACTGAACTGGTTTTGATGCAATTACCACCACTGTTCGATCCTCAACAGTGAGGCATAGATTACAAAGAATGAAGGAAGGAAGATGTTCGATAACTTATTATCCAACTTGAAAACTGGAATACTTTTTGTTGCGGGATTCCCACAGGATTACAGTGTGGCCGCATTGAACGCGGATGAAGTTGCGGGCAACAAGCTAGTATTTATAATAATAAAATATCTTCATCTTCATCTTCAATTTTTACGAAGCTCCTGGAGCACGTGATATGACGGCAGTGCTTCGTATCACCATAGGTTTTAAAATAGCGGGAAGTGAAGAGAGAATATTACGAAGATGAAAGATCTGACCTTGGGAAGGAGCTGCATGCAACACAAACCACGCCTCGCCTCGGTCACCAAATTTCCTGTGTCCTCCAAGATGGGCTTCTTCGTCTTCGTGCCTGGTTGCGCTCTTCTCAGCTAATCTTCTTCGTAACGTATCGTGGTGTATTGGTATTGATGAGGATGAGGCTCACACCGTGTGAGATCTCAAAATGGTGGCACGGTAGAGTCAAGGCAAGGACCTAGACGAACGATAATAAGCATAGACCTCCGGCGTGAAAGGCTTCTGATTGACGACTAACTAATTGCGTTCAAAACTAACCGGGTTGCGATGTAGCGGAAGTGACTATTGCAAATGTGAATTTATTATCTACTGTCCCCCTCACACAATATGAAAGCCACAAAAAGTGGCGCGAACACGCCTTATAAATCGCACATTATACTACAGACGCTTGGTGGACGAGGGCTAGGCTGAAAAAGTGTAATACGAGTATTTCGACAGTTACGTTTCCATCGAATCGCTTTCATACACCTCTTTATCGCTAGCGCTTTTTACCGCGTTTCATAGTACGGGGTGGAGTAAGCGACGTGAGTGGCGGTTTGCGCGTCAGTAGTGAATAAAACTTCGTTCCAACCGGGTGTTAGATTATTACTTAAAATAACATGCACATGCCATCAAGTAAAAAAAAACAATTAGTAATGGAATTTAAAGAAAATTTTAGTAGCTATCACCCTAAAACCGCCGTCAGTCAGTGAGTAAAGTACCCAATTTAAATAGGTCATTGTATTAATAGGTATTGCCTTGCCATATATATGTATGCTTTTTCTGACCAAAATAGGTCCAGTCCTAGAATCTCTAATTAACTCATACTAGCATTTTCCTGTGGCTTCGCCCACGTGGATATAGTTTTCATGACTAAATTTATATTTTTAAAAAATGATTGATGTGACAAAAGTTACTGAGTTGTGTGGCAGACGTGAAACGTGACAGATGTCAGAAGATAGATATTTGAAAAAAATCGGATCCCTCGGGAACCCTACTTTTTGTCCGGGATACAGTATTCAATACAGTTTTCCGTCCTTTACTTAAGCTCTTTGCTAAGTTAATTTATGATTATTATAATATTTATGCTTATAAAAATATTTTTAGCAAAATTGGTTCGGCCATTTCAGCGTAAAAGAGAAACTCATGATAGACAGAATGTTGATTTATTCAGCAACTTCCGTCACAGAGAAGGTTATGTTCACAATACTGATGACGAAAAAAATATGAAAAAATACACACATTTATTTATTTATTTTATTTACTAGCATTTCGTGCTGCAGGGACCATTTATCAAGAAAATTTTAGTACAAATAAAAAAGGGCTGATCTCCTTTTTGATGTGATGTTTTTATTATTTCGTTTTTTGGAATTACCGTCGTGAACACAACGCACCCTATGACAGAAGTTGCTGACCATTTCAACATCCTGTATTTGTTGAATATCAAATAACACATTTTTTGCAGGTATGGAGGTGTCGAATCAGATCGTTTCCCGTACTGAAGACACTAATAAAAAAAGTGAGTGGAAATTTACTATTTATCTACTTGGTCTGTTCGCTATTAGCCGACTTTCTTGTTTCGTGGACTTTTACTAGGCCTTCTTATATTTTTCGCATTTTGCCATCTTTAGGGCATTTCATATACTTTTATCGCTTTTTGCCGACATTTGCGGTTTCTCGTTTGAAATTCTCATTATGCCATCTTTAAAAGTTACAAGTTCATTTAACAGTGTTTTGTCGATTTGTGTACAATTAAATCGAAAATTGTAATT